>OZ038492.1:81375394-81380394 GCA_964036315.1 Acanthosepion esculentum | reverse complement strand
CCATCATTTCAACAGTACAAAGTGGAGCGGGGCAGAAATGTTTTTATTACGGGTTCAAATCGCATTTGATGCAAGTTTTTTTCCTTTCAAATTAACGGTACTTGTTTAAGCAGTAGTAGACTGTCACTAAAGAATTATAGACGGTCGTTGATGTTCTAACGATTTATTCTACTTTGATCTATCTATCTATCTATCTATCTATCTATATATCAGTCTGTTCATATCTATCTATCTATCTATCTATCTATCTATCAGTCTGTTCATATCTATCTATCTATCTATGTGCGCGTGCCTCCACAGTAAAAGGCTATTTAATTATATGTTTGTGAGTTCGAACCACACAAACTGCCCTGATATTTTAGACGTGTTCCCAATTAAAGTTCCGTAAATATCTAAAGACAAACGGGGTGATAGTTTTGCCTATTTCCGAATAAGTTTTTGTATATATATATATATATATATATATATATATATATATGTGTGTGTGTGTGTGTGTGTGTGTGTGTGTGTGTGTGTGTGTGTGTGTGTGTGTGTGTGTGTGTGTAACTGAAGAGTCATTGGTTAAAGGAAGAATCCCTTTACATGGAAAAAAACCTGGTATTTGGCGATTTGGTCAGTTTTTGGAAGTGGATCGGGTGGCAAACGTTTCACCAAACTGACGTATTTGTAATGATAAAGAGACATAAGGACATGTGCTATATATATATATATATATATATATATATATATATATATATATATATATATATGTGTGTGTGTGTGTGTGTGTGTGTGTGTGTGTGTGTGTGTGTGTGTGTGTGTGTGTGCGTGCGTGCGTGTGTGTGTATTTCATTGCGCGTGAGTGTGTGCGTGTGCTCGCGCGTGTTGTGTTTAAGTATGCATTCGACGGGCAAATTAAGCGCGTGTATGTGTGTTCGCTTTCTTTCCCGCTTAAAAGTATACACGAATTCCCGCGCTGTGACGTCTGCTGTAGAAGGATGGTTTTGAGAAGCTCGTCTCATTTAATAGCTAAAAATTATCATTCTGCACACAGATACACACATGTACGAACACACGCACGCACGCACATAGACACACACACTCACATATATATAATATATTATATATAATTTATATTTAGGCAGCAAGATTTCATTCAACCAATTTATATAAAATTAATTTGACAAATTTTCTATTTAATTTTTATTAAACATTTCCACATCTGGTTAAAATTTGTGGGGTTATTCTTCCTACAAAATTCAAGTTATTGTTTATATATATATATATATATATATATATATATATATATATATATATGATAGATATCTCTAGAAAGATTCTTACGATTCTATAAAATGGTTCCATAAAATTAAAAAATAAAGAGAAAGACACATTTATTCAATTTGATACTTATAGATTTCTGGTCCTCCGTATCTAAAGATCTATTATTAAAAAGTATGAATTTTGCTAAAAACTATGTAGAAATTACGGTTGATGTATTCAAGGTTTTATTAGCTTCTAGAAAGTCATTATTAAGTAATAATAATTCCACATGAATTAAAAGTCACTATGATAATTTGGATGTTCCTATGGGTTCTTATGACTCCGCTCAAATTAGAGATTTAGTAGGCATATATATATATATATATATATATATATATATATATATATATATATATGTATGTGTGTGTGTGTGTGTGTGTGTGTGTGTGTGTGTGTGTGTGTGTGTGTGTGTGCGTGTATTATTATCTTTATTATAAGAGATTATAATAAAAACATGTTGATATCACTACAGGTTTCAGGTTTCAATACTATGTTATTACCTCTTTTCCGAAAGTTAAACCGGGGGACATAAGGTCAGAATTAAAAACAGTCTTGATTAACCAATTAAATGTCAGATCTACGCTAAATAGAAAAGTAAGCTCAGAGGGTGGAGGTGGGTGAGTCATTTTTTATGTCATGATAAACCGGAACATAGACAGGATATCATTGACGATTGCGGACAAGTCTTTCTGATGCCTGCTCAATTTGTCAAATTTTGGTAAATATGTTTGGCCATGAAATTTTCAACAGTTCTTCGTACATATCCTGTTAGTCTTACAACAAGAACTCATTCAAGTTGCCTTATAATTGCTCTTTGGCTATCAATGTTCGAATCCCTATAAAGCCGATGCTTCGTAATCAATTTTCGCACGTACTGATCTGTGTGATGGGTCTTAGTTATTAGCACATTTGTGTCCTTGTAAAATCCTTAACGCAACACATGAGTATATCTAAACTCATATCACTATAGTCGTAGTTATGAAGAGAGCATATAATCAATAACCATCAATGTGGTTATTTAGTTACGTCTATCTTAGTCTGGAACAAGGCCACAGGGTGTATATATATATATATATATATATATATATATATACGATTGTAATGAGAACGAAAATAATATATAAATTCTAACGTTCACAGCATTAATTCAAGAGAGGGAACAATATCGATAGTAGAGCAATAATTATTTATTATAATTTTTTCATATAGACAAAAACAATTTATTCACTACAAAGATGCAACTAAGCTTCGGTGCATTTAGTTGCACTTCGACTGGTGAGAACCAAAATGGTTATGAATAATTCTGTTTGTAAACAGGCCGCACGTGGAACGTCACTTCCTTTTTTTTTTATTTGTTTGAAAAAAAAAATAGGGTCATTTTAAGAGAGGGCGAATAAGGATAAAGAAAGAATATGAGAGGTAAAGGGTGATAGAGTGAAACAATTGTTCATAATCATTTTGGCTCTCACCAGTCGGGGTACAACCGAAACGAAGTTGCATCTCTGTCGTGAGTAAATTGTTTTTGTCTATATGAAAAAAATATTATAGACATATATATATATATGTGTGTGTGTGTGTGTGTGTGTGTATAATTCTATTATATATATATATATATATATATATATATATATATATATATATATATATATATATATATATATATTGAACGACAAAAATTATTAAAAAAATCAATTAAAATCTTCAGACATACTGGGGTGTAGATTAATATCCTTATGTTTTTATTATTATTATTTCATTTAGATTCCTCGACTAGTTTCGGCCAACATGGCCATCATCGGGAGAAAAAATGTTTCTGCTTGCTGGTAGCAGTAAACTACAGAAAAAAAAAAAATATATATATATATATGTATATATATGTGCATATATATATATATATATATATATATATATATAATTCTATTAAGTTTTTAATTAAATTTTTCTTCTACTAGTACAAATAGTATCCTTTCTGGATATAAAGTGTGTAAAAATTATCTAAATGATCAGTGCTTTCTACACATGTATTAGACATTAGTAAAAGTGTTTTTTTTTGTATAACTTGATATGTACATTTTTTCACACACACATATATATATATATATATATATATATATATATATATATATATATATATATATATATATAGGGATGGTGATCTTTTGTCTTTTTGTTTTTCAAAAACACGGTCAGCAAGTTGTGGCTGTGTTCATAGTTAATATAACTGAGATATGTCTTCTCATTTTTCATTAACGCTGCCGTTATTGTAACCAGTTTTTTTTTTTTTCTTGTATGTAGATAAGTTTATTATGGTCGTATCTTCCACGAGTATGTTACGGACAGAGGTGGGTGGTTTTCAGTTTGTGTTTAAATGGGTCCTAATGGAGCTATGGCCCTAGAGACGCAAAGTAAGTCATCTTTGTAAGGATGTTTGTGGTATGTCCGATGCAATTATTATTCATGAATTTGTTTCCATCAGGAAAGCAATTCCGTAATAGGCACCCGATCATTTGTACAGTTTTTACACAACCTATGCCCACAAAAGAAAATACTTGCACAAATGAAAGAAAATAAATAATAAAAAAATTAACAGCACTGCCTTGACAGTCGTCTTCAATGAAACTTGCATAAAGGAGGGGTTGCTGCCCAAATGCACAATTACACACACACACACACACACATATATATATATATATATATATATATATATATATATATATATATATATTATGTACGTAGGCTGGCTGTGCCTCAGGAATCTCGATAGCATCTGTTGTTATTTATTCCACAACTTCCGCCTGCAGACGCCTCGCGGAGTACAGGGCCGCAACATCACAGCACCACCCCTCCATGGGATACTACTGCCATTTCAGTAGCAAATAGATTTTAATGTAGGAATTGCTAGTCCCATGCAAAACTGGTTTGAATCTGAATTCAGATTTTTCCTTCTCTCAGATTGATTGCCATCCTAGAGTAATGAGATCACTCTGTTCTGTTATTTCACCCATAGCTCTTGGAAATGATCAGAGATAGATACCTGTCTTTCTCAATTGGCTTTAGTGCAATGTGAACGCAAAATAGCCCAGCGTGTTTTAAACGTGAAGAAATGTGAACGTTAACGCTCGTTATTTATTACCTGACAATTACACTGCATCGTATGAAAACGAATAAATCTCACAATAAGCAACACATAAGGCAAAGATTTTAGTTGTGGTACGTCCATTTTCGACTGAAAAAACATGCGCAGAAAGCATGCGCACAAAATTTAATGCCTCTCTTACAACTTTATAAAGCCGAAAGCGCAAATATCGTCTGAATATTAAAATCGAATAATTTTCTCTCTAATAATAATAATAATAATAATAATAATAATAATAAATATATATATATATATATATATATATATATATATATATATATATATATATATATATATATATAGATAGATAGATAGATAGATAGATAGATAGATAGATTTAGTAAAGCTGTCGTCTGTTTTATATTATCATTTGGTAATTTCATACCTTAATTGATCACTTTCATTGTAGATCAAGTGACAGTAAGTCCCCTCATTATTGTAGTTGCTTCATAGTCGGAACTAGTTCACTAAACATTTTAATATGTGTTTAAACACACTCACACACGCATGTGCGGGCACATACACACGCACACAAACAGAGAAATTTAAACTTACAGAGACG
>OZ038492.1:81360394-81370394 GCA_964036315.1 Acanthosepion esculentum | reverse complement strand
GACAAGCGAAACAATACTCGATGTAAACAAACAGCTAAAATCTTTACTAATAATAAATATACATTGTTTATTGACGTTTGGTACAACTCTATATATATATATATATATATATATATATATATATATATATATATATATATATATATTAATATTTATTTGGGCAGTATCTTTATAACAAGCCTCTTTCATTGTGTTTTTTCAGCATTGTAATTATTTTGCATTTTCCATTCTTTAACACCCAAAAAACGGAAAAATGTTAGAATGCTAGAAAAACTCAATATTAAATCTTACTTGGCCGTTTTCAATGATATATATATATATATATATATATATATATATATATATATATATATATATATATATATATCCCTCTCTCTTTCTCACTTTCTCTCTTTCTTTCGGCCCTTAACTTAAAAAAATTATATTTGTAATTTTTTATTTTTCCTTATTTATTATTAATATTTTTTCCCTTTTTATTTTCCCCTCTCTTTTTTTTTCATTTTCTCCTTTTTATCCCGGTATATCTGTCTGGATGGATTGATTCCATTTCTTAAAAACTTTTGGTCTGAACAGATGAATATAACAATATTGATTGGATAAATTATAACCGATATGAATTTATAAGGTGTCTTTTTTTATTTATTTATCATTATATATATATATATAGATAGATAGATAGATTCCGTTTTTTTTCTCTCGATAATTTTATTTACATATCTCATTCACTTTACTTCACTTTCTCTCACTTTTTATCTCTTCCCCTCACTCATCAACTCTCTTACTCTCACTCTTTTTCACTAACTCAATCACTCGTTTTCCCTTCACTCGTTCTCACTATTTCCCCCACTTACTCTTACTATTTTTACCTCTCACTCTCTCTCATTCTTTCATACTCACTCTGTTTTTTCTCTCTCACACATGCTCATCACTTAACCACTCACGCTTTCGAAATCATGGCTTTTATCTGGGTTCGAATATCGACCGCGGTGGTCTTCATTGTGAGATATCTCACCTACCACGCAGATCACGCGTATATATATATATATATATATATATATATATATATATATATATATATATATATATATGTAAAGAAAGAACAGTAAGATATATAATCTGGTGTTCTTATACATATTTTTATTTTTACAAAATAGTGCTCAATATAAATTGAAACATGGTTATTACTGTGTAGCGAAAAAAAACATATTTTAAATCAGTTAATATATATATATATATATATATATAAATATACAGAGAGAGAGAGAGAGAGAGAGAGAGAGGATTATATAGAAATTATATAAATATGCATGCAAAGACTATACTTGATGTTATATTGACGCAAACTAAGTTTTACACATACACGTGCATACACATGCGCACGTGCACGCGCACACACACAAAAGCATAACAGTTGTTTATGTTGTGTTCATTCCAAAAGTTACCTACAGTAACAAAAGCCTGGAAGGTCTAGAGAGCAGAAAGTACTTGGCGAATAAACATTGTTCGAGCTGTTGTCTTCATCTTCATCTATTGTCACATTCATAACGTTTCGGCTTTTGTACATTCCGGCCTTCTTCAGGTGATTGAAATTTTGAACCGAACCCCTTATTTCGTCTACAGATGGTCTGAGATATTCGTGCCAACTTCTGGCGTGAATTTTTTAGTTGTCTCCATCTTTTGGTATATCGGGTCTGTACCGATCTTTCAATATCTGTCTATATCTCTGAGATGGGGCATTATGATTACTCATCTTCATTATCACATTCACAAGGTTTCAGCCGTTGTACCCACCGGAATTCTTCAGGTAATATTTCTTTGAATTTAGAACCAAACCCAGAATAGTCAGTATATATGTATAGACAGATATAAGAGGAGAAAGGTTTACATGACATAAACGTAAAATTGCAAATCAATGTTTAATCTAATATAAATATGTGTATAAAACACACACACACACACACATATCTATCTATATATATATATATATATATATATATATATATATATATATATGTATGTAAGACATTTTTTTATAGATACAAATATTTAAGTAAATGCTCTGTTTATAATAAACAGTATTAACAACATTTACCGGTCGAATGTCCGAGAAATTTCATAGAAAATATGCGTCCTCCGACAGGAATCGAACCTGTATCCTATACGGAACCCTCATATAGCCTGACGTGACTTAACCGATTGGGCCACAGGGAAGCGTTCGGTTAGCAAGGTCGGACATTCAGGCCGATAAATGTTGTTAATACTGTTTATTATAAACAGAGCATTTACTTAAATATTTGTATCTATCAAAAGAACGTATAAACATAAAAAGTTTATATATATATATATATATGCAGTTGAAAGAAAGGTAGTTCTTAACCCCGAGTTTCACAAACTACTATCCATGCAACCGCATATGTCAGCACTATCACGGATATTGAGCACCCTCGTCGAAATACCGGACATATATATATATACAACCACCCGGCTCTCCAGAAGATTAACTATTGTAGTGCCATCAAACAACATATTATGTCACATACTGTTTCCCTTCTGCATTCTGACATTCGTAAAATCCTTATAGATAATACTAAAATTAAATGTCCTATGGAAGAATGCTCTTCTAATCCACATACATACATTGGATTTACAACCACTCGGCTCTTCAGAAGATTAACTATTGTAGTGCCATTAAACAACATCTTATGTCACATACTGTTTCCCTTCTGCATTCTGACATTCGTAAAATCCTTATAGATAATACTAAAATTAAATGTCCTATGGAAGAATGCTCTTCTAATCTACATACATACATTAGATTTACAACCACCCGGCTCTTCAGAAGATTAACTATTCTAGTGCCATCAAACAACATCTTATGTCACATACTGTTTCCCTTCTGCATTCTGACATTCGTAAAATCCTTATAGATAATACTAAAATTAAATGTCCTATGGAAGAATGCTCTTCTAATCTACATACATACATTGGATTTACAACCACCCGGCTCTTCAGAAGATTAACTATTCTAGTGCCATCAAACAACATCTTATGTCACATACTGTTTCCCTTCTGACATTCGTAAAATCCTTAGAGATAATATATATATATATATATATATATATATATATATATATATATATATATATATATATATATATATATATATATATTTCATTATATCTGTCATTACATGTGAAGATGATATATTTAACTTAAAACTTGTTTTAGTGGATACACGTATTTGAGTAGAGATTCCTTTTAGTTATTAAACACCATATTTATTTAATTATTTTAGTTTACCCGTCTCAATATGAATATTCGAGAAATCTTATTAAAGAAAAATAAGGGCACTACAACAGGACTCGAACGAGCGTCCGCCTGGGCAAGGTGAACCGTCGCTATAAGTGCTTCAGACCTGTCGGCCAGGAAGTACGTCGAAGATCGAGCTGAATAGCACCTTTGGCACACAAATCTTTCTCTTATTTCTCTTTAATAAAACTCCTCGGTAGACGAAAATAAATAATTGTTCTGTTTAATATGTATACAGAAACCGCGAAAATCGAATATCCAATACGCCAGACTGCAAAACTGAAATATAACGACGAAAATATAGCTTTCCGTTTGTAACTCTAGAAGAATTTTATATGCTGGAGGTCCTGAATAATTCTCAGCTCGAATAAGAAGAAATTTTAAAATAATTTCCGATGTTTTTTGTTTCCTTTCATTTTGGGCAGGCTTTGGGAAAGTGATTAAGTGGGCAATATCTCTGTGTCCCTCTGCGTATAACTAAGTACAAATATGTATATAATAACACTACATGACGAAAAGTTCTCGACCCAACTAAGTTGTGATGTTGGGAATTTGGGTGAGCGGAGAAACCTTCACATCATCTTCACATGTAATGAGATAGATATAATGAATTAATTAGAGAATTTACGTCGCAAATTATAACTACTGAGTAGTGAGTTCAATCTATATTGGCGACACCAATCTAGAACTAGAAAAAAACCTAAGGTAAGTAAATAATTGTACCTGATAATTTAAAATGTGAACATAATGCACCGAAATCTTATATATATATATATATATATATATATATATATATATACATATATATATAAATAAAAAGGAAAGAACAGTAAGATATAAAATCCGGTGTTCTTATAGATATTTTTATTTTTACACAATAGTGCTCAATGTAAATTTAAATTTACAGAGCATTAATATTATAAATTAATAGATTTAAATATTTTAAATCTATTAATTTATATATATATATATATATATATATATATATATATATATATATATATATATATATATATATATATATATAATATTAATTATTTTTTCATATATAGGCATTTTTGTCTATATGAAAAATTCTAATAAATAATTATTGCTCTAGTATCTTTTAAATTAATGCTGTGAAAGTTAGAATTTAGATATTATTTTCGTTCTCATTACATTCGGATATATATATATATATATATATATCCGAATGTATATATATATATATATATATATATATATATATATATATATATATACGGGGCTTGCATTATAAATATACGCTATTTCTTATTGTACCTGTATGTGTGTTCGCTGTAGAAGTGTGTTTATATTGTATATATATATATATATATATATATATATATATATATATACATGTGTGTATATGCAAGCGCTAGTACAGATATTTAAAACAGATACACAATACACACAAACATATATAACATAATAAACGCTTAAAACTTAAATATATATATATATGTATATATATATATACATATATATGCGCACGCACACATATATATTTATATATTTACATATTTATATATATATATATATTCGCATGCGCAAATGCATATATTTAAACATAGACATATATATATACATATATATACATATATACACACACACACATATATCGCAAATGCATGTTTAAAATATATATAATGTATATATGTGTGCATATATATATATATATATATATGTGTGTGTGTGTGTATATATATATATATATATATATATATATATGCGCATGCGTATTGTTTATATATATTTGAGCACTTTCCATTGATGCGGGCGACGCATGCGCACATGTCTCAGATTGTTCTGTCATAAACTGAGCACATTTTTTTTTTTATTTTATAATCTTTTTTATTATTAAAATTTTATAATATCCGAGAATTACAATAATCGGTTTTTCCCATTGTTTCTAACGATATGCCAAATTGCGTGTGTGCACACGCGCGTGCGCATGCGGGCGCGCAGGCGTACATGAGTTCCTGTGTGCGTGTGTGCGTGGGCGTCTCTGTTTTCGCGGGCATGTACTTCCCAACTGTCTGTGTCGCGTATTTTTGCGTAAGTGTACGTTATTTACCAAAATGTATCAATAAATCCGTATCCTGACAAATTGTTATTAAATGATTACTGATATCTTCTTACTAATTATCTGTACTAATTTTATGCGCCATCGCTATTCACTATGCGTATGATTTCAACTCTCCACAGCGTCCTGTCTTTTCTTTTTCCCCATAATGCCATCCATTCACTCAAGTCTCGTCAAGCAGGTTACCCGCCGTTTTCCCGTTTCTGTTGTCATCCTGTGTGTGTTAAATTTTGCAAACCCCCTTTCCTTATTTCACAGACGTTTCAGCCGTCTCTTTCTATTCATTTTTTAGTAAAGAAATAGAAATAAGAAGCAGAGAGAGAGAAGACAGATAGATAGGAAGAGGAATTTAGAAAGAAAGAAAGAAAGAAAAAAAGAAAGAAAGAAAAGAAAGACAAACTAGTGAGTCTGTCTCGTAGCCGAACTTATATTTTCAAAATAGCCTTCTATACTGCCTGCATGACTGGCGCTGCACAATCATATATATATTTTTTTCATTTAGTTTTGGTTTGTATATTATTCTTAGGGGGAAAATCAGATGAGCACACACGCAGGCGAACACACAGACACAAACGCTAATATTGTCCTTGTCTGTCTCAACGTATATTCAACTAGATATATGAAGAGTCAACTGGATGTGTGTGTATGCGCGTGTGTGTCTAAGATTTTTACTGATTCATACGTCACTTCAGAAATGTTGATGTTTCGAATTTAAATAATACCGCAGCATTAATATAGCGTTAATATATTTTAAAATTTCCTCTATTTATAGGGAAGAATGCTCAGTATTAGAGATCTCTTATAGGTATATAAAAGGTATGCACTTAAACGGGAAATTGAGATTAACCGTGAAGTCGTGATTCCTATGGCCAGACTGACTCTATATCTATTATATACGATATAAATTTAATATGTCACACACACACACACACACATATATATATACTGTGACCCCAAAAAACGGGAATTTTTGAAGTGCGTATTGCCAGACATGAGCAAGTGGCAACACTGCGAGACAGTGACCTTGAGCAAGTAAACATTTCGCCATTTTAGTAACGAGAATGAAATTCACAGTATCCCAGCTGAGATGTTGCAGCAGTCAATGAGGAATCACAACGGCAGATTTCAAGAATGCATTCGTACAGGAGGACGCCATCTAATCAACAAAACTGTACATCTTGTTTCAACGTTAAAAAGTAACGTTTCTTCACGATCGTGATTTCCCACCCGAAGAAACGTTACTTTTTAACGTTGAAACAAGGTGTACAATTTAGTAGTGGGTACGTACATGTTCTAATGTAACAGTGCATAATAAATAAATATTTATTGCTCTACTTTTGAATTGACCCCTGTTTTAAACGCTGAAATTTTGCTCTTTGTTCTTTTACATTTGTATATATATATATATATATATATATATATATATATTGATATCGGTTTACTAAGCATAGCTTAGATGTGGAACAAGACCGAAAGTATAGAGTGCCCAAAATATGAATTGAACTCAGTACTCAATCGTAACTGATCTCGTAAGATACGCTAGCTAATCATCACACTAGTTAATCATTGCCCCATACACAAAAAATATATATATATAAAGAGAGAGAGAGAGAGAGAGAGAGAGAGAGAGAGAGAGAGAGGGAAAGAAATATCTTGAAATACGAGCGTGCTGATATACGAGTCTTTTGAGATGGAGTTTGGCCGATTGGCAGTACACTTATTCACCTCTACTCTGGAAGGAATTCTGTTATGTCTATTTTGCAAAATTCCTTCAGTGACATAACAGGTCCGAAGAAAGTAAGTGAAAAGATCAATGGTGAATTTTTAGGGGCCTGGAAAGGATCAGAAATATTCCTATTAATTTGAGATACGAGTCTTTTGAGTTACGAGCTCGGTCTTGGAACGAATTAAACTCTTATCTCGAGATATTACTGTATACATATATATACATATATATATATATATATATATATATATATATATATATATATATATATATATATATATTTATATATATATATACAGTAATGCCTAGAGATAAGTGTTTTATACATATATATATATATATATATATATATATATATATATATATATATATATATATATATATATATATACACACATATATATACATATATATATATAAATAATTGTTTATTTAAAAATTATAACATAAATTTGTTATAAAATCACTACAAAAATAGCCATTTTGTTTCAACACCTCCGGTGTTTTATCAAGTGATGATCACTTGATAAGACACCGGAGGTGTTGAAACAAAATGGCTATTTTTGTAGTGATTTTATAAAAAATTTATGTTATAATTTTTAAATAAACAATTATATATGATCTACTCTGTATTGAGCACTCTTTTAAGATTAGTAATTGTTGGTTATTGGAATTTATTCCGTATATACCAATCCTAGACTTGTACATATATATATATATATATAAATAAACCAGATAACGATTGTTATAACCGTTGGTGCTTGCGGGATTTTAAAAATCAGCCCACTGAGACGAGAAAAATACAGACACACACAGACACACACACACACTCACACACACACACATATACATATATATATATATACATATATATATATATATATATACATATATATATATATATTCTGGTTTTGGTATGTATTCTAATTTCATATTGAATCCGCTATCCCATAATGTTATTGGATATTCTTCTTTTACAGCCACCGCCATATAACACTCTTGGATATTACATAGCAGTTCACTACTGGCGATATTTTCCTGTATCTTAATATTTTGCTTAGTTTCCGTAAGATATATTTCGGTATACCTAGGCGATTTCCGATATCTACGCACCACTTTCCTTTATCTATTCCTATAATAACCAGATATTAAATTTTTGAATTTACTTATTTTGAAGACCCCGATATTTAACTCAGGATTTGTGATGCCCTTTTTGCTAACAAACATAGATACTGCGAAGACAGGTCGAAACAGTTACTAACATGGAAAGATGGATCGGCGTAGCTGAGGCTATATTTATCTTGCTCTTGAGAAAAGTTGACCCATATCAGAACAAAAATATCTCCTCACTAACACGTCCTATTAATCAAGAGCTACAACGCATGCATAATTACCTTAGCTGCTACGATAAAAGAATCAAAATGCTCTAAGACATGTCCACACTTTATTTTTTACCTTCAAAACAAAAATCAAATCTATCAAAATTTTCCTGAAGTCCCAATTAAACGCAGCAAACTTTGCGAGCTATCCCAAAACGTCTCAGTGAACGAAACATCTCACTTAAACGAGGCTCCATTTAAGCGGGGAATTTAAAAATAGGTTTGACAGAGTGAAACGTGGTGGAATAATAAACCGTCCCGCATAACGAAAGTCCAATTTAATCAGAGTCCCAATTATGGGGAGTGTACTGTAGTATCTTTTCAAACATTAACGCACTGACTGCCAAGCAGAAGGTAACTTGGTAGTTTATATTATAACGCTGACTACAAGTTATTTCGTGATTGGCAATGTTCTGGCACATTTGCATCTACGGCCGCCAACAACGAGTTTATTCACAGTGATAAATTTTCTATTGTCTAAGTTGCCTACATTACTGTTGTCGTTTAAAGTCAAATTTTATAATTAACCTCTGAGAGACGTGTTAAACATAATAAATTTCAATATCAGTCTATATCTCTGAGATGAGGTATTATGATTACTTACATTATTCGGACTGTTATCCTCATCTTCATTGCCATATTCACAACGTTCCCGGTCGTTGTACGCCCCGACCTTCTTCAGGTGATTGTCATTTCGAAACCGAAACCTTTATTTCGTCCGCCAGGTTAGATTGTTCTAGTTCCACGTGCCGTGACGTGCCTCTTCTGGGTGTCTCGGTTATCTCCCTTTAACTCAACTCTCCGAGTGGCCCAGTGGATAAAGACTTCGGTTAGATCCAGTGACTACACCCAAAGAGTTGTGAGTTCAATACCAGGCGAACCAGACCATGGAGTGTTGAGTTAAAGGGAAACAACTTAGACATCTGGAAGAGGCATGGCACGTGGAAGTAGAACAATCTAAACCCCCTACCCCCCCCCGGTGGACGAAATAAAGGGTACGGTCGGAAATTCCAATCACCTGAAGAAGGCCGAGGCGTAGAAAGGCCGAAACGTTGTGAGTATTGCAATGATGAGGATAACAGTCCGAATAGTGTAAATAATGTAAGTAATGGTAAATTTCGTTGTTCGCTTTTTCCTTCCTTCGTTTTCTTCTTCCTTCTGCACATCTCTCTTGCTTTGCTATCATCCATTTATTATGCGCCCGTGAATTCTATTCTCAGTCCGAATGTGATTTTTGTGGGTTCATACCATAACGCTGAAAATGGCGTGCTCGACTCCAGGTGCAGTTTGCTAGCTTAGTGGGTTCGAGTTTCTATGGGTGCTTCACATTTGTGGTGTTGCGATAGAGAGTAAGATAAGCTTGGTGAATCTCAACTCCTTCAACACGACCCTTAGTTAGCTTTGTGCACAACAATCGATAAACAACACATCCTGGAGAAAGAAAATCTTTTTCTAAAGTCTTCAAAACTCATGTTTCCACTTAAAATAATGAGATTTTAA
>OZ038492.1:81332894-81355394 GCA_964036315.1 Acanthosepion esculentum | reverse complement strand
AAAGTTTTTGGGGTCTGGAAATGTTATTATAACTATTTTCTCTTGTTGACAAAGGTTGCAGATGTAGTTATAATATATATATATATATATATATATATATATATATATATATATATATATATATATATATATATATATATATATATAATGTATATCCTTGCTAGACCCAGCTATTGCTCTGCGATGGAGCGGCTAAGGGTCAAAAAGCGGTCGTGGCTCTTGGGGCACTGTTCCGATGTTATTTGAATACTTGGATGAGTATCGCTGCGGAACTGAGTGAGTAGCGGCTTCATATTGAGTTTAGTTTGTGTCTTCTTCGTCACCGAGGCCCGTGATACAGTTGGTATGACGTTTGAGTTGTATCAAAACGGTCCGATTCTCGGTAGTGGATGCGCACTGCTGATGAGTCCCAATGAGGACGAAACGGCCGTCGTGTGCTTTCTGCATTCTGTTGAGGCTCTGTCTAGCCTCGACGAATTACTATATGATTAGCCTAAATCCCCAAAATAATCACTTGTATATATATATATGTGATTATTTATATATATGCTCCTGAAAAGTTTATTTCGGTTGAGCTCTCTGGGGAGGAAGTGTGGGTTTGTAAAAAATGCTAATAATGCAAAACTCATCGGTAAATCGAATCGAGTTCTCTCAGTCACTGTTTGTTTATCTAAAACTAAATACGCTTAAATTCACCTTCATCCCTTCCGTGCGCCAACGGCTTAGTAGCAGAGTTCCCGACTGACGTGTTTCGATCCTAGCTAGAGGCAACCGGACGTCTAGCCATGCTGATGAGCTGTGATATAGCGAAACAGTCTGTCTGTGGATGAAAATATATATATATATATATATATATATATATATATATATATATATCCGATTACACTATTTACACTGTTCGGACTGCTGTCCTCATCGTTACTGTCATATCCATGATACATTTCGTCCGTAGTACGCTCCCGCCTTCTTCAGCTGATATATGTTGGAATTTCAAGCCGAACTCTTTATTTCGTCTACCGGAATAGATTGTTCTAGTTCCAAGGATACATGACCAAAATGGTTGCAGGTTGGTTGAAGTAATTCAGTAATTTGACCCAAAGAGTTGAGAGTTCACTATCTGGCCAGTTAATAAAAACTTGCAGAATTGAGTTACTAAAGGAAAATAACTGAAACTGAGACCTTCAGAAAGGCACGGCACGTGGAACTAGAACAACCTACCCACCTAGGAAGCGGAAAGTTAACAACAAATCTTGATCTCTGTTTGGTGGAATTTTCGAGGAGTACTGCATTTCGAGCTTTTTCCACGCGGTCACGACATCAACGTTAAACTGAATTGCCAGCAGCTAGACAGCATGTACGACAAACTAAAGAATGAGTATCCTGCTTTGGTCAATCGTGGTCGGACTTTGTATCAGTAAGACAATGTGTGGCCACATACTGCCAGTTTGACAAAGGAGATGTTTAGACAGATGGACAATGTTGAGATCCTTCCACGTCAGCCATTCAGTCCCGATGTTGCAACGATATGGCTTATTCCGTTCAATGGTATACTTCTTCCACGATCAGCGATTCAACACTTAATGAAATGATGGATGCTAGTTTAGAGGTTTTTGATTCAAAGCCAGCCGACCGGTATCTGAGACAGATTCGGATGCTGGCTGCTCGCTGGCAAAAATCGTCGAGAATGATGGACTTTATTTTGAAGAATAAATGTCGGTGTTGCTCCATAAAATTTTCTTGCTTTCTTTCCCCTTCCTAAGTTAGTCAGGACTTTCTGGCAAGCCTAATATATAACAGAAGTTCTGTCAAGAATGGTAAAACGTTGAACCTGGACGCAAATTTAGTGTGGATGGACTAGCAAATTAAAGCACTTTCTAAACATTTTCGTCTAAGTGAATTGTTTTCTCTTTCAATTAGAGTAGCATTTTTATATCAGAATTGTGGTCACTTTCGTTATGATGAGTAACGAATACGTTTCGTGTGTTGTTATGTAAAATATCCCTTTTGTGTTCATGTAATCAATGCGTAGTCGCATCAACGTCAAAGTTCTAAAGGACGAAACGCGTCACACGAAAACCTTTTCTAGTTTGTCATAGATATTCCTCCAATCTTTTTCTTGTTATATAAAAATCTATATATTTTTATTCCATACTGTCGATATGGAAAAATAGCAAACAATAAAAGAATATATATATATAAAAAAAAAAATTAGATATCGGCCAATTCATTTTGAAACCCCCAAAATTTATTTTCTAAAATGCATCGAAGAGAAAGTCATCCCACGATATATATATATATATATATATATATATATATATATATAGGCAGCATATTTTCATTCAAACAGGTTTGGTTAAATAATTGAGACGTATTATGTCTATTTATGCTAGTTTTAGTCATTTCACGTCCATGAATTAATTTATTGGTAGGTTAGAAATATATATATATATATATATATATATAAGCTTTTCATTCCAAGCAAGGCTGGAAGCCACTAGCACGCAAGGGGTTACAGAAGGTTTAGAGGAAGAGCAGATAGGAGTAGTAAAGGAGAGGATGTGGAGAAAGATAGTGGGTCGATCAAGGCAAGGGGGTTACAGAAGATTTGGAGCGAGAGCAGATAAGAATGAAAGGGGAAAGGATGTGGAGAAGGGAAGTGGATAGATCAAGGCAACTGGAGATGTCGATTGACGTTACACTTAAATAGTTGGAGATTATATTTGTCAGAGAAACAGGAATAAGGATGGTGTGTGTGTGTGTGTGTGTGTGTGTGTGTGTGTGTGTGTGTGTGTGTGTGTGTGTGTGTGTGTGTGTGTGTGATGGGGGGTGTTTGTTAAATATATTGCAGTAACAATCATAAATATGAATGCTGGTCGTTACTTCAAGAAGTAAGGGGAGACAAATGAAAAGACTGTGTTTGTAAGGCACTATACAACTTTGGTATATCGACGACGTCCCCCTCTGTAGCCGTGTTGGTCTGAAAGCACGTCGGATCTAACGTCAATGTCAAGGGAGATGCAGTTTCGAATCCCGCCGGAGAACACATAGTTTGTAAACTCAAATATTTAGCGATGCAATGAGGAATTTCTACGTACATGTTATTGTCGTAGAATTCGCCACAAGCTCATTCAATCATTAACTTAAGAATTAATATCATCAGAAAATTCAAATAAGAAAATCGTGAAATTTTCACGGCTATTTCTAGTTCTATGAAATTAATTCAAATTATTGATGGTAAAAATCTGCGTTTTAATTGCTGGGAGTATTATGAAAAATAATAATTATCAATTATTCTTACTATAATGTTCTTAATTTATAAGAAAATTGAATTATATTAATTCCAGAAAAAAAATGAGTTCGTTGGCTGGGTAATTAAAGTAATTTTTTTGTCGAAATTCAGAAATAAACACATAAATCAAATAGACTTATTTTTAGCAATAAAAATGCCAGTCGGTAATCGTTACAAGACTGGAATTTGGTGAGCAACGGATATCACAGGAATTATTAATTATTATTAATACTTTGATAATGTTAAGAACGTTGTGTCCAATGGCTGCAACCGTAATTAACTCTGTTGTATGTAAACACTTTTTAAAAGCTTACGTGCGTATTCAAAATATCTATTTCTCTGTGAATCTTCAAACAAGAAACCATCGCTAAATGTTTATATAAGATTATAGCACTGTTATTTTAAGCAGTGCCAACATTATTCGTAAATTTAGAATGACTACACAATTTACTCTTCTTAATCACCGAGGCTTCCATGGCTGCAGTGGTTAAGTCGATGCCCATGGAAAACATAGGATAAAACTTATTTTTCAACTTTCGTGCCGTTTTTCTTTATCGGTCGAGCACTGAGCAGATCAGGAGTACACTGACGTGACAAAAGACAAGGGAGAGTTGTAGGCGAATGTAATGGTAGGTAAAGCCAACGTATCTTGACGCCATGGAAATATTGAAAACTATATTAGTTGCTAGTGTTAGTGTGAATGCCGCTAAGCTACTCATGGCAATGCGACGTGAATTAGCGGAAAGGTAGTTGGTATCAAATGGACGGAATATTTCGTTATATTTAGAATTTGGACGATATATATATATATATATATATATATATATATATATATATATATATATATATATATATATATATATATATATATATTATATTTTATATATATATATATACATATATATATATATTTATATATATATATATATATATATATATATATATAGTCTTAAGATGTGCTATATTTATGGGATAAAGTTCTCAATATCAGAGATAGGGCGTATGTAAATATAAAAGTGAACATTGAAGTCAACACTCAGAGGCGACTGGCTGTTTCATGCTAAACGCAATTGTCAGACCTGACGATTGCGTCTAGCATGTGGGTTCATATTGTATTTATTTCCGAGTACTTTCGACATAGCATAATGTCATCATCAGGGTATTGTTAAATATAGAGTAAGTATTTAGTGTTCATGATTGTGAAGGAGGAATTCCTCTCGTCTTTTAACAACCGCACAAAAAAGCTTATTCGCGAATATGAAAGGATCTTATTGAAAATAAGTAGACAGAATTTGTCGAAAGTATTTAACGAAACTTGTCTGAATGTAAACCTGCTACCGAAACACAAGCATATATATATATATATATATATATATATATTGGCTATTAGGGTTACCAAATATATGAGGCAGGCATTAGTAGTACCTGAAATGTGTAACATGGCTTCGCACCGACAATGAAAAACACCCCGTGAATATTACAAAAGTCATTTTTTTAATCACAAGTACAGGTGGTCATGCTTTAAAAGGATGTGTTTTACTCAAGTGTCAAGAAAGCATCTTCTCTTCATGATGTCTGCCTACGAAATCTTTATCTATTGACGATAACGACACACACACACGCACACACAAACATGTGAACATATTAACGCAATGTTCATATATAATTATCTAACTTACACATCGGTGTAACTGTCTTGGTATCGTATAATACAAGGTCAGTAGATGATCAAACAACCAAAATCTATACGCGGTGTACTGAAAAGTTATCGTATACACCCAAATTTCACCAACCGTCAGATATTTGCTTTTTGAAAGGGCTACTTGATCGGATCGAGAAATTTTGGGCGTAAAAAATATGCAGTATGTATTTAATTATAATAATTGTAATTATAGATAAATAAATAATTATATGTAGGTATTTGTGACCGAATGTAATATATATATATATATATATAACGCATGTATACTAAAGTAATGTCTATGGTAGTAAGAATTATAATTTACTCTAGGTATAAATTGTATATATGTATAAATTGTATATGTATATATAACTGATTTTTCTAATAGTTACCGATGTACACATTAGTCGCACAAATCGAGGCACACACACACATTATATATATATATATATATATATATATATATATATATATATATATATATATATATATATGATTACAATGAATCATTCATACAAAAAGTAAATTAGTCAAGTTAATAATAAAAAATGGCGAAATCCCTTCGCTAACAAAATTTTAAAGATGTATTAACCTACCAATCACTCGATAAATGTTATGATCCTTATTTTTTTTTAAATTATACGCTATATAAGGTATTTCTTAAATACGCATGTACTTTCGACTGTACATTCAGTCATCTTCAGGCATGGAAATAATTTTGTTTTTGGTAAAATTCAGGTAGCATCCGAGAGGAAAAAAATATAATGCGAATCGAAATATGTTTTTTTAAAAATGTGTTATTGTTAACGGATACAAACGTTTGGAGCGTGCACAACAGTTGCAAACCTAAAATATATGTCCGCTACGTAGACAGTATTTTCGTTTTAGCGAATAACACAAAAGAAATAGATACTTTCAAGACAACATCTAAAAGAAATTCTGTCCTTAACTTTACCAACGAACTTAGTCAAAAAAATAAACTCCCATTCTTAGACATTCTCGTAGAATATAGTAACAACACTTTTACCACCATATTGTATATAAAAAAAAAGCACTAGCAGAAACTCTTGTCACCTTAACTTAAAGTCACTCAGTTACAAAATGGACGTGATAAAAAAACTTTCTAAAAAGAGCACACCAGAATTCATCTCCTCGACTACTCTTCCTTAAAGAACTTTATAATGCAAAACAGACACTAGGTAACAATAGCTTCCCAAAGTAAACAACAATGACAGTGAATACACAATCAAAAATAAGATATTTTCTAAAAAAACAAAACAAATGAACATCCACTGCTAACAAGATGAATCTTCACTTAAAAATATAAAGAAATACACTATCCTAATTGATCCGAACAAAAAAAATCAAATTACCTATTACAAAATATTTAAAATAGCTACCCTTATCTTCAAAAATAACAAAACACCAGCAAAATCAAAATTACAACGAACGAATATTATTTATGAGTTCAAATGACTTTTAAGCAACTGTGTTCCTGATCAAAACGAATTCATAAATAATTACATCGGTCATACAACTACATGCCTATCTAGACGCCTTACGTTACACCTACTTGACCATAGCTCTATTAGAATCCATTTAAACACAAACACAAACTTATCAGACTCCATCCAAAATATACTAGTGGAAAATACAAACATAATAACCTCATCCACATGTAAAAAAAAGATTAAAAATAATGGAAGCCTCAATAATAGAAAAAGAAAAAGCCAACATTGAATAATATTATTTACGAACACGGCTACAATGTGCTATGTACAGAAAATAAAACATCCCTGTAACTCTAAAAATATACTCACAACCCATACACCCAATTAAATTGAAAAAAATAAAACCATCCTTGATAATGGCTAAAACTATAGTCGAAAGTGCTCGGAATTATTGAACATTTGGACAGTTTCTACACACTCTGTTTCCAAAAAAGAAAACACTTGTTCGAACACAAGAAAAATTAATTAAAAATTTAATCGCAGTATCTTGTCTGTCGTTTAATGAAATATATATATATATATATATATATATATATATATATATATATATATATATATATATATATGTATATATATATATATATATATTTCATTAAACGACAGACAAGATTTAATCGCAGTATCTTGTCTGTCGTTTAATGAAATATATATATATGTATATATGTATATATATATATGTATGTATATATATATATATATATATATATATATATATATATATATATATGTATATATATATATATATATTTCATTAAACGACAGACAAGATACTGCGATTAAATTTTTATTTAATTTTTGTGTGTGTGCGAGTATGTGTGTGTGTGTGTGTGTGTGTGTGTGTGTGTGTGTGTGTGTGTGTGTTGATATAATGGAAAATAACTTTTAGATTGATTATCCGAAGTTCTTTAGTATTTTTGTTTTTATTTTTTAAAAACAGTGCTCGATACAGAATTACGGCCTAGATTATAATTATTTTTAAATATGATTGTATCGCACCACAGAAATTACTATGTTTCGAAACTGGTCAGCAGTATTCAAGATTAATTTCAATATTAAACCTTAACTATTGGGTGGCAGTTTCAAAATATTAATTATATTCAAATTATATATATATATATATATATATATATATATATATATATATATATATATATATATATATATATATGAAGAAATATAGTCTTAAAGTGTGCTATATTTATGGGATAAATTGCTCAATATCAGAGATAGAGCGTGTGTAAATATAAAAGTGGACATGGAAGTCAGCACTTAGAGGCGACAGTCTATTTCATGCTAGTGCAATCGTCAGGCGATTTATATATATATATATATATATATATATATATATATATATATATATATATATATATAATTTGAAATGTAGAGTATGGTATGAGGATTCATATATATATATATATATATATATATATATATGTTATAAATTTTAATGTACCTAGTTTCAAGTCTAGCTAAAATAACTAATGTGATTTCAGGGATTACTGTAAATCAGTTGGCAAATGTTTTCCGTGAACTGCAAAATCGTATTACCCTTCGTATTGCTAATGATGGAGGACATGTGTAAACTTAAATAAAATTTCAATAAAACCTTAAAAAATATAGATTTACTTCTTTCTAATCCTTTTATACAAATTATTTCTATCGCAAATACAAATAAAGTTATAATTTTTTTAAAGTGCACATGGACTTTATGGACACCCTGTATATATATATATATATATATATATATATATATATATATATATATATATATATATATATGACTCCTCATGTTATACTCAATATTTCTAAGAGTCACATCAAATTCAAAATGGTGTATTAATACAATATCTCGGTTGAAGCTGATGAATCCTTGGTGTCAATCTTTAACAAATATCAAGAGTCTACTTGGCTTTGTGAGTGATTAATTATTTTACATCCTACAGCCCCTTTCCAACAGACAGAACGGAGCAAGTATCTCCTTACTCTATCGCTATTTCCACGGAAAATGTCTTGACGAGGTACATTTTCTACTTTCACCATTTCAGACCATTTCAGCTAATATATGCCATATACACAGTGGCGAACCAGCCGCTATCTTTTCGTATTCTACTGGTTGGAAGAAAGTTCCATTCGAACAGCTTATCCCCCCGGCCAAGGACCGTTACTTTGTGGAAGTGAATTCCTCGAATATGCTTCCCCGAACACATCGTACTTATCTTCTTCAAAGTATGCTTCACTGATCACTACAATGCAATCTCTGATTCCCGTGGCAACCGTTACGTACTTTCAAAAAATTCATTCTATAACTCTCTACATTGGGTGGTACTTGGATATAGTAAAAAAAAAAAAATGAAAAGCCCCCCCCTCCAATTGGTATATATCATTTAATAATTTTAATAAATGCCTTAGATATATCATTTACTATTAAATGTTTAAAACACCTAACATAATTAATACCAATAACGCAGGACTTCGAGAAAAAAAGTTTACGTAAAATCAAGGTAGTTTATGAATTATTGTGTCATTTAAGCGATCGCATCACTAACATTATTAATTAAAAATAAATCCTTTCATTGGTCACACAAACACTACACTCCATTGACGGTTAACTTGCCACTTCTATAACTTAGTGCAATTCGTAGACACAACGATCAAGATAGCACATAAGATAGCAATATGACTATTAATATAAAATAAGTATTTGTAGATAATAATAAAATACTGTGTAGAACGAATTATAAAGACAATTATATATATATATATATATATATATATATATATATATATATATATATATATATATATATATAAACGGACATTTTTATTACTTCAAACGTTATTTTTAGTGTATACGCGTGTTTGAAATAGACGCACAGTTGTTTATTTTCATTTTTAAAGAATATGCATGGCGTCTGTCGGTATGGGCACGCAAAAAAACTTAATGAAGAAAAGGTGCTCTCCGGCAGGGTAAAAAAAACGGTGGTTTCTCCTACAAAGGGAGACGCGGAATAAAAGTATGGATAAACTGTACAAATTTCATATTCTGCTCTCTTTTCGTTCAAGTACTTTCAACTATTTCAGCCATTATTAATAACTGGATGGTGTTAGTATAATATATAAGATTTGGTTGGTTACTTCCCGAACGCTAGAATTCATATTAATCTAAATATACGCTTATCCTATATGTGATGACATGTGTAAAGTGGTTACACAGAGGTAGAGTTCACCGGAAAAGAATGTATGAAATATTTACACTTATTATTATTTTTTACGTATATTAAATATTTTATACACACTTTAAAATGCCGTCTCCTGTAATGAAATATATTTTTATAGAATCGGGATTGTTTTCCTTCTAGAATTTGGAGTCATTCTCTATATTGACTGCTTGTATAGTATTTTGGTATTATCTACTAATATTTGTTTTATGTAAATAGTTGTATTCTGGTTGCTTTAATGTGATCACAGAGATGTGCACGGATTGCGCCATATTTTGACAAGTGACAAGTCAGATTTCGAGTGTGGTGCAAGTGCAGCCAATGTAAGAAGTCAATTTTTTATTTTTTCTTATGGCATTGGATGCAACCTCCCAGATGACATGACAACTCATATACAACGTTGTTTTTTGCATAGGGGATTTTTTGAGTTTCTGAATTATTAGGTTGTTTTGGAACTTTTTATCTTAAATGAGTAGGTGCAAGCGAAGAATCTTATCGCTCTCTGTGTCTGTGTCTGTCCTTTCTCTCTTTCTCTCTCTCCCTCACACACACACACACACAGACAGTATGAAGATTATGATAATTCAATATTTACATCCTGAATTAAGAAATAGAAAAAAGTATAATATAGCGAATAACAGTGATAGATAGATAGATAGATAGATAGATAGATAGATAGATAGATAGATAGATAGATAGATAGATAATGAACAGAATTAGATAGATAGATAGATAGATAATGAACAGAATTAGATAGATAGATAGATAGATAGATAATGAACAGAATTAGATAGATAGATAGATAGATAGATAGATAGATAGATAGATAGATAATGAACAGAATTAGATAGATAGATAGATAGATAGATAATGAACAGAATTAGATAGATAGATAGATAGATAGATAGATAGATAATGAACAGAATTAGATAGATAGATAGATAGATAATGAACAGAATTAGATAGATAGATAGATAGATAGATAGATAATGAACAGAATTAGATAGATAGATAGGTAGATAGATAGATAGATAGATAGATAGATAATGAACAGAATTCGATAGATAGATAGATAGATAGATAGATAATGAACAGAATTAGATAGATAGGTAGATAGATAGATAGATAGATAGAGAGAGAGATAGATAATGAACAGAATTAGATAGATAGATAGATAGATAGATAATTAACAGAATTAGAGAGATAGATAGATAGATAGATAGATAGATAGATAGATAGATAGATCTTTTGCAGGTTATTTGAAGCAAGGAAATATTTGAAGATAATGATTTCTACTGATATAAAAATATTTCCATATATACGCTTCTCCTTTCTCCCCATATCAAGGGGTGGGGAGAAGAGGTGGATTTAAAACCTTCCCCAAGTTTACTTGCGTATAAGTTAATATAATCGACCCGACTAGTATTGGAACTCGACTCTTCGATTTTCAATTTCGAGCCGTTATCCATTACACCGTCCGCACATCCACGCTTACAGCACCTGATATGCGGTCAGGCATCTAGATAGATTTGCGAAAATGAAGATAATCAGATAGACAGAAAGAAGCAGAAATATATATGAACAGACTAAGATAGATAGATAGATAGATAGATAGATAGATAGATAGATAGATAGATAGATAGATAGATAGATAGATAAGGTATTGATCCACTAATTAGAACAATTTATCACTTCAATCTCTTTGGCGGCGTTCAGCTCAGTGAGCTAGGCTCAAGCAGATTAAAAGGAATACAGGTGCATTTTATTTTCACTTATATGCATCTATAAATACTAAAGTAATCAATGAAACAGACACACACACACAAATATGTACATATATATATATATATATATATATATATATAGATATATACTAATGGGTAGGGATGTATTTTTGCGCATGGTTGCGTGTAGCGTACAGTCCGGTATACAAGTATTAAGGATTAAGATAATCCACAGAATATAAGTTTTAGTCATTTATAATTACCTTCAATTAACTAGACCACCAACTAACTATCTCCTTACCTGTTCCCCAATCTCCTTATTTGGATTTTTCCGCAGTGCTTTGAAGACAATTTACTATGCTGTTTCGAGAAGTTAGGTATATTTAGGTAGCGTGTACTCATCCAAACAAGTTCGATTAAAATGAAGCGACAATTTTCTATTGGATTTTTCCTATTTTCGAATATGGTGGTAACGTTTTGTCGCTAATCTGTTCGAAGTTCATATCGGGTTATTGCTTTGTTCAAGTACTTTCAACAAACTCAGTCATTTTCAAGAACTACTGTCGTGTATGCGTCGTAGGTAGTTTGTTTACATCCTGGTATTCTTGAGAAAGCTGGCAGTTTGAAATTGCCTACGGTCACATATCGTGTTACACGCTACGACACCGTAACAAGGTCGCGCCAAAAAGCTATATCGCGCCAAAAAGCTATATCGTGCCAAAAAACATACGTTTTCACACACATACACACACACACACACACACACACACACACACACACACACACACATCGTCTAGCATGAAACAGACTGTCGCCTCTAAGTGTTGACTTCTATGTTCACTTTTATATTTACACACGCTCTATCTCTAATATTGAGCACTTTATCCCATAAATATAGCACAATTTAAGACTATATTTCTTTATATATATATATGTATATATATATATGTGTGTGTGTGTGTGTGTGTGTGTGTGTGTGTGTTTTAAAGGGAGAATAACTGCAAACGTTTTTGATTATAATGTGTGTTTTTTTATATGCTTTATTCTGTATATTTCGCTACACGGGTTTCGGGTCTTGTGACCGTCTTCAGGCGCAGTGTGTTTATTTCCATATATTATTGAAACAAATTAATTTTTCTTCCTATGTTAAGTCTCTTAACCATCTGCCAGATCACTACCACTACGCAGTAAAAGGCGATGGTTAAAAGTTTTAACATACGCCGAAAAATTAATTCCTTTAAAAATATTTGGAAATAACCATTAAGAAAGGATTAATTCAATATTCAGTGCACCGGCGCATGGTGGATTTGTAAACGTGCGAGATGGATTTCACAACACGGTGAACTAACTTTCCTAGCAGCAGACCTAGCAATGGATTCAATATAATCATTCTACTTTATGTCAGTGGTAAACCTGAAAACCAAGAAGACGCATGGTAGCATTAGCGATTCGGATAGAAGGCTAAAATGGTTCTCTATAATGATTAAAAGATAGTTGTTTCGTTTTCGGGGCGTTAAACTTTACAAGGCATTTCTTGCCCCAGTTAACTACTGATTAGCCGTCATTTTCAAAAGCAGCGACCAGTTTTATTTTACCGGACCTATCGGGCTTACTTAGTAAGTATCATCGGCATAAATACTGAGTTGGGAACTGATGACATCGGGAAGTTCGGTGATGAAGATAAGAAACAAAGGCAGTCCAAGAATAGAGCCATGGAAACACTCACATTAATGTGAAAAGATCTAGAAGAGCGGCCGTTCTAGAAGTTCTTCATTTCACGCTTTGTTGAGAAAGAGTGCTTCAAATTAAAAAAAATCGACCGCAAAGACCCTAAGGTTTCTGCATGTGAAGAAAACCAGCAAGACAAACCTTCTCAAACCACGTCAGCACGAACTTCGCTGTTCTTATCGAAGCTTGGCAGACTCTTTCGGTAATAAACATTAAGATATTGGCAATTGACCTAGAGAAGCAAAGGACATTGTTTGTGTGAGAAAAGGCCATCCAATTGGTTTGGTTTGGTTTATTTTGTTTTACTGCATATCAACCTTAATGGGTTATTTAATGCCGACAAGATTTCTAAGATAGGTTCGTATGAATAGAATATGTATTCTTTGTAAGAAATCAGATTGTAGATCAGGTTTCATTGACGTATTTTTCATCAACGAGTCAAATATATTGCCGGTAATTTTTAAAAAACCTGTATTGATGGTATTTTACTATAAAAAACCTATTTTTGCAGTTTCATAGTGTTTTGAACCCAGTTTGGGGGTCAACTATTTGTCCATAGTTGGGGCCCTAACGGGTGCTACCATTATGAATCAGGGTTGAGCTGGGAACACCAGCAATTAAGACGTGGTTCTACACTACTCAATATCTCCTGATCAGAGACCTTGCTGCTGGATGTAGTTTATCGTCATACCCAGGATTATAGGCCATACGAAGTGAGGTGCTTAAACAAATCGGAGTTGATTAGAACCTCTAGTATTTTGTTTAAAAAAACCCTAGAAGACTAAGTCGATAATTCAAAGGAGCAGACGGTTCACCAAAGTTCTTAAAAACAGGAACTACAGAAGACGATTTTCAAGAAGCTGGAAAGCGAGCGCAAATTGTTTGGACTCGCTAATCTAAGAACTCCATTAAATTTTGTTTGGACTCGCTAATCTAAGAACTCCATTAAATTTTGTTTGGACTCGCTAATCTAAGAACTCCATTAAATTTTGTTTGGACTCGCTAATCTAAGAACTCCATTAAATTTTGTTTGGACTCGCTAATCTAAGAACTCCATTAAATTTTGTTTGGACTCGCTAATCTAAGAACTCCATTAAATTTTGTTTGGACTCGCTACTCTAAGAACTCCATTAAATTTTGTTTGGACTCGCTAATCTAAGAACTCCATTAAATTTTGTTTGGACTCGCTAATCTAAGAACTCCATTAAATTTAAATAACAAATATCAAGTCCAGATTGTAGATGCCGTGAATGGCCTCCTACCTAATTCAGAGATAACTAAATTATCAGATGTACAACTGATTTCTCGGATCAGTGATTAAAAATGGCTTCAAGTGAATGAACACTGTGGTTCGTGAAGAGCACTGCCCTTCGTCGAGACTTTCCATACAACATTAAAAAAAAAGAAGATATTTTTCGAGAGGTATCTCATCAGCCGCCCCGTGACAAAGAAATCTCTAGCAAGTCAGCCGCTCTGAGACAAAGAAATTTCCTATCGGATATCTTAACAGTCAACCCGAAGAAAAGATTTTTCTCGAAATATCGCATTAATTTGCGCCAAATGATTACAGAAAGAAACGTACTTGAGAAGAGAGACAGATCCCAAACCCATTTAACCTTTGTAATTACTCTTCTATTGTAACAATATAAAACTAATTCAAAGGCAAACAAAGTCTAGAAAAAATATTAAAATCTATTTTTCCTCGGTATTTTTTCTAAAACGCTCATGTTGGGCAAGATTTTGTCAAGAAAATGTCAAACCAGCTAAATATTACCTGTTTACGTGAAAAATTGATTTTTTCATTTTTTTTTTATATAAAAACTAATAAACGATTAAAAATAAGGTAAGAGTCTCCTTTTGGTAAAAGATATTCTTTTAAAAAAAAGCAGTTTAGTATCTGATTTCAATAGAATACCAGATATAAAATAATTGCTGAAGAAATGCCGTTTAACAGTTGAGTTTAACGGAATGACAGTTATAGGATTGCAGTTCAACGTTTGAATGTCACAGAATAATAACGAAAGAAATGCAGTTCGACGCCCGAGTTTAACGTGATAACGCCGATAGAAATGCAGTTCGACGCCCGAGTTTAACGGGACAACACTGATAGAAATGCAATTAGACCCCCGAGTGTAACGGGACAAGACTGATAGAAATGCAGTTCGACGCCCGAGTGTAACGGGACAACACCGATAGAAATGTAGTTCGACGCCCGAGTTTAACGGGACAACACCGATAGAAATGCAGTTCGACGCCCGAGTTTAACGGGATAACACCTATAGAAATGCAGTTCGACGCCCGAGTTTAACGGGACAACACCGATAGAAATGCAGTTCGACGCCCGAGTTTAACGAGATAACACCGATAGAAATGCAGTTCGACGCCCGAGTTTAACGGGATAACACCGATAGAAATGCAGTTCGACGCCCGAGTTTAACGGGACAACACTGATAGAAATGCAGTTCGACGCCCGAGTTTAACGGGATAACGCCGATAGAAATGCAGTTCGACGCCCAAGTTTAACGGGACAACACCGATAGAAATGCAGTTCGACGCCCAAGTTTAACGGGATAACGCCGATAGAAATGCAGTTCGACGCCCAAGTTTAACGAGATAACACCGATAGAAATGCAGTTCGACGCCCAAGTTTAACGGGACAACACCGATAGAAATGCAGTTCGACGCCCGAGTTTAACGGGACAACACCGATAGAAATGCAGTTCGACGTCCGAGTTTAACGAGATAACACCGATAGAAATGCAGTTCGACGCCCCAGTTTAACGGGATAACGCCGATAGAAATGCAGTTCGACGCCCAAGTTTAACATCATAACAGTTAAAGAAATGCAGTTCAACAACCGAGTTTAACGAAATAACAGTTAAAGAATTACAGTTCAATTTATTTATTTCATTTTTGCATTGTTAAGAGTTTGTGAATGAAATTAAAAGAAAAAGTTTGTAAGAAAATAAAATTTTAAAACGTTAAAAATTTTTTTCTTCAGATAATAATGTCCTTAATGTATATTATTTATACAAGCAAATAAAAGCCTATCTAATTTCATAATTAGATAGTTTATTGCAGTCTTTATTTTACGATTTGAAGCAGATTCTTTAAAAAGTTGGCATTAGTTGGGGAAAAAATAGTTATTTAACTTCTCCAATGAGTTCTGCTTATGAAAAAAAAAAAGTTTGCGAACTCTTTGAAATTCTATAAAATTTCATGAAATTAATTTATGGGGGCGTAACAGATGTAAAAAAAAAAAATATTTTTTACTAAGATTTTCTAAAAGTAAAAATTTCAAAAATAAATTCATTCATTTTTGAATAAGTCATGAAAGTTTCATTTAAATTAGACAATTATTTGATTTTTGCAATAATTTCAAAATTAATGGGTCTTCCCCTGAAACTGCTACACTAAAAATGGCAATGACCACAAGTCGTACGGTTTTAACAAAAAAAAAAAAACGAGATTTTTTACCCAAATTTAAAACGTGTTAGAAAGAAGGAAAATGTAGAGATGTAGAAGACGATAGTAGACAATTTGAGGTCAATAAAACGGCTTATATGGTAAAACCTTTATTGTTTATTTTGTTCAAAGCCGGGGATGTTCATACGGGTAACAAATACTAATGTGATTTTACAGAATCTTAAAAAACTTGAATTGTTTTCAAATATCATGTGTAGGATTTTTGTTTTTTTTATTTGTTTTTTTAAATAGATCAAAATCTTCTTCTGCTCTAAGGATGTGCGTATTCCTAATGAAACAGATAATTCTGCAAAAGGACGGAATGGAATAAAAGGAAACAGGAATTGGTCAACCTCTTAAGAAATGAGACTCTCCCCCTTTTGTATAGATTGTACACCTGATGACGGTCGGAACTTTGTGTTGGAAACCAGAGGAATGTAAAGAATGAGTTCAACATGTGGAAACACTCTTGGATGAGTTTTTCTTTTTCTGTTTTCTTTTTACAGTCGTGTAAAATTGACACTAGAATTATCGTTGGCAAAAATCGACTTCTCTTTACAAATCAAACACGGCAAAATTCATGAAAGTGAACGAATAAACCATTTTTCTGGTGCTTTAGGTAAAAGTTGCTGATAAGGTGTGAAGGAAATTTGAGCAGATGAGAAAAACTGCAGAGAGAGGAAAAAGATTTGTGGTTAGTTAATTTAATCAGGCACGAGGTCACATTTTGGGGATCGCCTCATTACACGAGCGGATTTGCTCGCAAAACGGGCTTAAGTGCTGTACTATGGAAGATTCCCAAATCTAATATGACCTTTTCTGGGTAGACGGTATGTCAGTAGTTAAAGCCTGATTTAAAAGGAACCCACCCATCACTTGAAATCGCAAAACAGTGTATTTGCGAAGTTTAACTGAGTTTGGAACAAGGACACAGTTATTGAATGCCTAGTAGGAACTTTACCAGCAAATTGGAATTGGGGACTGTTTATACGTGAGCTAATAAGGCAAAAATATGACATAAGTTTGGATAAGTTTTACAAGACTATTGTGAAAGGACACGACTAACGGACAGACATTGACATAATCGGACTGAGAAATAAATAGAGAAAAACGTACAATGAAAACCGTGAAAAACAGAGTGCGAGAGAAAGTGACAGGGTGGGAAGAACGAGACTGACTAAAAGAGAAAATCACAAAGAGAGTGAGAGGGTAATCAAGAGAGAAAACGTTAAAGTGAGAGTGAGAGAAAGAGAGAAAGAGAGAGAGAGGATAGTTAAAACAAACTGACATGATAAAATTTATGAGGGCAGAGAGAGAATTCCAGATACGACATAGAGAGAAAGAGAAAGAGAGAAGAAAAGATAAAATAGTCGCGCAGCTGTGAAGATTGGACCATGAGGATAATTTTTCAAATGCCACATCACTTCGGGATATATGCATATCTGACTCTCCACAGCTTCCTTCTCTTTATTATTTTAAATCGTTGCGACTTGGGAAAGATAGTGGAATTGTTTGCCATTATCTTCAAAACCGTTTAGAATTAAAAGATTCACTTCACTTAAACTGGTTAAACAAGGCTAGAAAGGTCAGTCTACTCTACTATCTAACTCATAGCTGGGGGAGGTGAAGAGATGGGGTAAAGCCCCCCCCCCCCACAAGAGTATTAACGAAAAAGTGAATGTAATAGACTGGATCGGAATTTGAATCAGGATAACCGAATTATATATGATATACCTGCAAACCATGGGGCAAATGTTGTTACTTTGAATGTTTGTTTGTTTATCTCTCTCTCTCTCTCTCTCTCACTCGCTGTGTGTGTGTGTGTGTGTGCGTGTGTGTGTGTGTGTGTGTGTGTGTGTGTGTGTGTGTGTGTGTGTGTGTGTGTGTGTGTGTGTGTGTGGAAAGACAGACGAACCGGAAAAAAGAAGGTTAAATATTCAAAATATTAGTCTGAAAGTGTATTCGTGCAGAAAAGTGAAAGAAAGAAAGAAAGAGAAAAAGAAAGAAAGAGAGAAAGAGAGAGAAAGAAAAAGAAAGAAAGAAAGAGTGAAAGAAAGAAAGAAAAAGAAAGAAAAAGAAAGAATGAAAGAAAGAAAGAAAGAAGAAAGAAAAAGTGAAAGAAATAAAGAAAGAGAGAAAGAGAAAGAAAGAAAGAATGAAAGAAAGAGAGAAAGAAAGAGATAGCGAAAGAAAAAGAGATAGAAAGAGGAACTGCAAATAAAAAAGTAAGAGATGCAGCAGCAAAGAAACAAGAGGAAAAAGTGCGTGTGTATGCGTGTTTGTATTTAAGTATACGTGTTCTTTGTATGATTACCTCTTTACAATATTACATATACTGCACTATTTTAATATATATATTTATGTAAACCATATATATATATATATATATATATATATATATATATATAGAGAGAGAGAGAGAGAGAGAGAGAGAGAGAGAGAGAGAGAGATCAACTTCTGTCTGCATTTTTGAGATGAGGTAACACTATTTACATTATTTGGATTGTTGTCCTCATCTTTACTGACATATTCACGATGTTTCGGCTGTTGTACTCTCTGGCCTTCTTCAGTGATATCTGTTGGAATTTCGAACTGAACCCGTAGACTAAATAAAGGGTTCGGTTGGAAATTAATGTAAATAGTGTATATATATATATATATATATATATATATATGTGTGTGTGTGTGTGTGTGTGTGTGTGTGTGTGTGTGTGTGTGTGTGTGTGTGTGGAACAATGAAACATCGAATTTGGGATGCTTATTAAACTTTCTCCGCTGTACGATTATATCGTTTCGGTTTATTAAACTTATATAAAAAATTCACAGCTGAACGTTTATTTAAACCGGCACGCTTATTTAATAACTTTTGATATTCCCACCGGCATGACTATTCTAGGTAGTACTTGTATTTGGTACAAAAGAGTAGCAAGTGAAAATGACGTGAAGAAGAAGAAAAGAAAGAAGAGACTAGATAAAGAAAACGACAAATAGTGTGTGTGTGTGAGAGAGAGAGACAGAGAGAGACAGGGGGGGGAATATAAATGAGAAGAAGAAGAAGAGAGACTAGATAAAGAAAACAACAAAGTATGTGTGTGTGAGAGAGAGAGAGAGAGAGGGGAAAAAGACAAAGAAGAAGAAGAGAGACTAGATAAAGAAAACGACAAAGATTGAGAGAGAGAGAGAGAGAGAGAGAGAGAGAGAGAGAGAGAGAGAGAGAGAGAGAGAGAAACGACAAAGAAATGAAGAGAAACATTTGACCGGAAGATGGACAGACAATGACATGATCAGTTTTAGGTATAGGTTAAGGGTTTACAACGGAAGTTTAATCGAAAGAAATCGAGAGAAAAAAAAAAGAGACCGAGAGAAAAAAAAGTAATAACAGAAGAATCAACGGCAAAGGGAGATTTGGGGGGGAGAAAGAAACAGGGTGAGCGTGCATCAAAACCCATGAAGGAAACAGGAACGGAAGGCGAACTGACTTTTACAGGTTCACGAACTCCCAGACGTTGAACTCAAAAGAGTTTTTTTTTTTTTACTTTTAAAAAATGAATACTTGTATTTTGTCTGGCAATATACTGTTTATTATCAAGATATTTATTCATTTATCTATTTTTTTTTTTTTTAAATCTTAAATATATCCGGTCCCCCTGTGCACATGTGTGGATATGCGCCTAAAGCGTGTGGGGTAGTTTTTAACTAGGAGAAAAGCAGAAGATGAAGCTGTAATATTCTACCGTCAGCTGCCAATGGGTGAATTTCTTAAAGAGAAAAATATGTAGAGACAGAAAGAGACAAATCAAGAACGAAGCTAAAAATAAGTGCAATTAAAATCACTGAAAGGGAGGAAAAGATAAAGAAATTAAGACAAACAGAACTTTAATATCGTTATGTCTGAACTTCAAATGCCAGGAAAATAAATTGAAGGGACCACCATATATATATATATATATATATATATATATATATATATATATATATATATATATATATATATATATAGGGCGCATAAGAATGCCTGCTTTGTGTGTTTTTGGTAGACTGTACTGTATAAGTTAAGCAAGGTGCTGACAAACGAAAAAAAGTCATTAGAGACAAAATGTGCTGGATTGCTATATGATATCTAACCTCTTATAGGGCAGTGAATGCTGGACAGTCTGCCCACAGACGAGAAGAAAAAAGCAGCAGATATCTAATTCTACAGAAGAATACTGAGAATTATATGGACGGCGTGAGTATGCAACAATGAAGTCTTAAACAAAATGGCAGCAGAAAGAACACTTATACTCAAAATCAGAAATACCTAAGACAAATAACGAGGAAGGTGTACTCGTAAAATTAAGACTCGTGGGGCATATTGAGGGCGAGAGAGATAGGTGAAGACAGCGAGCTTGTGTGAAAGAAATAATGGAACGTGGGGTGGAGAGCAGGAGTTTCAGTAAAGAGAGAGAAACTGCTAAGGACAGTAAGTGATAGGAAGCTGTTGAGAGCCATGATCGCCTATGTCATGAAGGGACATGGTACATAGAAGAAGAGGTATAGTCTGGGTATTTTATGGTGAGATTCGTTAGATTTTCTTCGATCTGTGATTAAAAACAAATGGGCTGCAGTAGTTCCTAAACAGTGGGGCGCGCATCACTGCTGCGGCAGAAGAAGATAACAGGCGAGGCGGAAGGATTGTAACACAATCAAAGATTTAGAAACAGTTTTAAAAAATTAATAAGCCAAAAATAAATATGATTTCAAAATTTAAAATGTCATTATGGATTACTTGTAACTGTATGCATGAGTACTAGAATAAATAGTTACAAATAATTATGGACCAATTTTTATCATTATCATAAAAACATTATCATAAAATTATCATAAAAATTATCATAAAAATTATCATAAAAATTATCATAAAAATTATCCATAATAATTATGGACCAATTTTATCATTATCATAAAAAAATAAAAAAATTATATAATGCAAAAGCATTATATAAATTTTTTTTTTTTAAGCTTATCACCCCAAGCAAGGCTGGAAGCCACTAGCACGCAAGGGGTTACAGAAGGTTTGGAGGAAGAGCAGATAGGAGTGGTAAAGGAGAGGATGTGGAGAAAGATAGTGGATCGATCAAGGCAAGGGGGTTACAGAAGATTTGGAGCGAGAGCAGATAGGAATGAAAGGGAAAGGATGTGGAGAAGGGAAGTGGATAGATCAAGGCAACTGGAGATGTCGATTGACGTTACACTTAAATAGTTGGAGATTGTATTTGTCAGGGAAACAGGAATAAGGAAGGGAGTTCCACAGGCGAGATGTGCGAGACATGAAGCTGTTGGAGTAGGAGAGACGTCTACATCTAACAGTTTCAACGGTGAAGGGTGGGAACGGGATGCCAGCCTCGTAGGACGTTTAAATTCATGAGGCCTAGGAACCAGCGAAAGCAGCTCATCGGAGCAATTACCGTGAAAGTATTTGTAAAAAAGACAGAGCGAGGCAACGCCGCGTCTGTGAGAGAGCGACTGCAGGGGAGATGACAGATCAGGCCAATTACACTGCATATCCGTCTCTGGATCTTATCAAGAACCCTGAGACAAACAGCAGGGGATAGTAACTAGGGTCTGCAAATTTGAGAAGAGAGTTATCAATGATAATATTCTGACTTCGAATACGCGGTTATCTCCCTTTCAACCCCCCTCTCTCTCTCTCTCTCACTCATTTAAAAAAAAATTTTAAATGTACTTTTAATCACATGAATTTGGTGAAGCGCGACCAAATTTTAATTGCGAAAATGCGACCCAGCGAAAACGTTTATACAAATTTGAAACATTTAGTTGCATTATGCAAACCATCACGGTAAGTAATCGATGACGGAACAACTGAAAGGCCCCAGGTCCCTAG
>OZ038492.1:81328282-81330782 GCA_964036315.1 Acanthosepion esculentum | reverse complement strand
GAAGGTGGCAATTGACTCTAAAACCGTAGACGTCCAGCAACTGAAATGTAATATTTGTGGTAAGTCATGCGGGCCCAGAAGCGCTTTCATGCGATATATTTTAAATTGCATGATAATGTACCACACACTGTTGGACCTCTTAAGTGCCCTGTTTTTGCCAGAGAATGTAGGTTCTTTGCTGGGCTAAAGAGCCACATTCGTTCTGCACATATATTCTCCAAAAAGATATGTAGCAATGGTCGTACTACGACACGAGTTGGCAATCACCATATATATATATATATATATATATATACGTTTCTTATGGTACAAAATTTAACGATAGCTGGGAAAAAGCAAAATTTATAAAAGCTAAAAAGGGAACAACTGGTTTCAATACATATATATATATATATATATCAAAAGAATAAATGAATTTTTATTTTTTAATACAGTATTAATTCTAATTATTTGTATATATATATATATTTTTAGTAATAACACACGTTTGATTAGACACTTACTTTTAAAAAAATTTTAGAATTTTATCTACCGTCCTGTGCATCATAATAAAATCTTTATTATTGATTGTAACCACCCTCTCATCCGGCGTACTGTGATCGGTCTAAAATTCAAGTATATATGTCACATGATAAAAATCTTCGCCCTGCACGTGATAACATCATCGCGTCTTTTGAAATTAAAAGGATTTTAACGTTTATTTAGTTTGAAAAAAAAGTAGCAACATGATTACGCTACAAGATAATTGGCAAATGTTTGTTTAAAAAAAAATTTGACTAAAAATATTGACCCTGAAGATGAACAATGATGTTCGAAAGCGCTAGGTCATCGTATGGACAATACATATTTCGAAATCATTTTCAAATAAAAAGTCTCATTAGAGAATATGAGAAAATTCAAAAGAAAATATGCAAGACTATGTTGTCTCTAACATTCAATACTACATGTTTAAAAGAAAAATTGCTGCTAAATTACACATATATATGTATATGTATATGTGTATGTATGTATGTATGTATGTGTGTGTGTGTGTGTGTGTGTGTGTGTGTAAATTATCAAACTGTCAAATATGAGATGAAAAACATATTGAAGAGAAAGAAATTGCTCAGTGCCTTATGGCAAAGCAAATACATTATTCCCCAAAACGTGTTTCTTCCGGCCGGTCACTACTTTATGTTTCAGACGTAATCTTCAGACGAACGAAAGGTTTTGATGTACGGGGTGACATCGGGCAATTGTCACCATTTTATATCTTTTCATTTCGCGCATGTGCTTTGGTTTGTTTTTTTTAACAGTATAGTAGAATAAGTTGGGCACCGTCTGTGAGAAAAAGAGCACAATGACGTAATTCACTCGATCAGAGACTCGGAAAAGGTATGAGGTACTTTTTGGTTTTCGCGCCGGAAACTCCAATACGAACATTTCAGAGGCCTTGGGTGTCAATATGAGGATAGTGCAGAGGATTCGGAAAGAGTTGAATGAGTCTAATGGTGATTACGAAGGCATGGCAGTTCGAAAAACTCACTCTGATTGTTTTGATAAGAAAAGAACTCCCGAATTTGCTGTTGAGGTCATCAGACTTAAAACGGAGGCCTACATCTAGTGCCTTTAGGCGGTAGTGCTTCCCTGAGTCAAGAAGATGGCTGCGGGAAACCCGATATCTGACGACAGAACTCTGCACCATGCCACACAAGCAGTAGATCCCAGTCATGGCTGGCAAAGTTTTTGCGACCACATCACCCCTTACATCTGGCCACCTAACTCCCCAGACTGCAACCACCTTCATTATTATGTATAGGATGCAGCTGATCGAGAGACCCACAGAACTCCTTGTAACACCAAAGACGAACTGAAGGCAAGGATTATGACAGCATTCAACAACTTAAACAAGGAGACAATCCAGAAGAGATGCAGAAGATTCCATAATCGTCTGACGGCGTGGTTGAAGCCAATGGCGATTTTATTGAATACATTTACTCTTTCGTATTTCAAGATATATTCTGGGGGGTAATTTTCGTAAATATATCTGTTAAAATGAGATGTCAGTGTTATTTTTAGTGTTGCGTAATTTAGACGACAATTTATCCACCGCACCCTGTAATACCGGTTTCAAATACCCACCAGTCAACACCCAAAACTAAGAGCAAGACTTCGAGTTTAATTACGTGCTGTTGCAATATGACATTTCAAGGTCTCACTGCAGCTTAAACAGCAGACAAGCAATCATATTGCATCACTGTACATGCTCGCTTGTCTACTCTACAGTCGTATTTTGGCGCCCTGAAATTTTCATTTCTTTCTGTCCATGGAGGAGACACTGAGCGCTCCTTTAATTACGATGAGATGAAATCCGCCTTCATGTCTCATTGAAAAAAATACACAACTGAAACGGAAGGTGACTATTTTGAGGATTGCATTTGAATTCATTTTGGTGTAGTCACTTTTAAATCTGTTGAAGTTATAGAAGAAAACATTTTTCCGATTTGACCGACAATCGTGC
>OZ038492.1:81288282-81325782 GCA_964036315.1 Acanthosepion esculentum | reverse complement strand
TCTATTTTGTTTCCGTTTTCCTTTAAACTTACGCTTTTCTCGCATGTATCTGAGTTATGAGTATAGTTACAAATTGATTAGAAAAACCGCCTACCGATTTTTGTTCTCAGGATTGAGAACCAAACGTGGAATCGTTCTTTTACGATGTAATACGTAGTTTATCTAAAATATGACGTACGGTTTGATAAAGCTACAGTAAATTGATAACTGATTAATGATGCTACGAATAAAAGATGCTATTAAAAATGCTGGACACCTTTGCATCAACTCATAACTTTCTCAAATCAAAAAAACAAACAAAGTGCATGCGCGAAATGAAAAATATAAAATGGGGACAATTGCCCGATGTCACCCCGTACATCAAAACCTATAGAATTCTCAACACTTCATCATGATCCTTTATTTACATTTGTGAGGAACTCTCTAGCATTTCCCGGTCATATGAAGAGAGCTGATATTGCATTGCAAGTGAGTACTCTTTTTTTTATTTCTAAAGAAATTTTCCAGTTTCTTAATACTTTGCTGATCTCAATTCCAATTTTCTTAAGGATACATGGCACAGTGGATAAAGGCTTTAGTTAGATCCAGTGACAGGACCCAAGGAGTGTGAGTTCAATACCTGGTTAAGGCAGTGGAGAACTTGCAGAGAGGAATTAACAGGAGATAACCAATAACTGACATCCATTAAATATGGTACGTGGGACTAGAACAGTCTACCCCAGTGAACGAAATAAAGGGTTCAGTTCGACATTCCAACCACCCGAAGAAGGCCGGAGCGTACAACGGCCGAAACGTTGTAATAAATATGGCGACAAAGATGAGGACAATAGTCCGAATAATGTAAATAGTGTACATAATATCTCATCTCAGAAATATAGACAGATGCCATTTAATAGAGCAAACCCCGAATGTTCTCCTATCATAATGAACGGTTGTAATATCAACGAGGGTACCCTTGCTCTGGACGTCTGTTGGGACTCAAGTTCACACCAAACCTCAAGTGGAACACATATATACGATCCATCGCTAAAGAGGTTGTACCGCTCCAGAAAGTATCTGACTCCTTCGGTCATTCTCTTTCTTTACAAGCATCAAATGAGACCATAAATGGGTTACTGCTACCATATCTGGAGGGAAACTGCTCAATCCTCACTCCCCAACCATGACTGAGTTCAAGAGTACGCGGAGTTATGAGCGATTAATTATTTCCAACCCTATAGTCACTTTCTCATTAGAAACCCAATTTAGTCCAGCTTAAAGTAGCCCCCAAAAGCGTTGCAATAGAGAAATTCAAAATCCAGTAGGGTTGGTCTTTCAAATGTAACCCAATGAAACAACTTTGTCTATTGGTATATTTGCTAGATTAAAGAAATATATGGAAACACTTTTGGCGAATAGAGAAATGGTTTAAACATGGAAGCTCAGAGCTACCAACTTATAAATTGCTTTCTTTCTCATTAGTAGCTCAAGTTAGTCCAGATTATTTTCAAAAGAGGATAATTTTACTTTAAAAAAAAAATTATTTTCAAAAGACGATAATTTTACTTTTTAAAAAAAAAAAATTTATATATTTCGCTTTATAATAACAAACGAATGCGATGTGGCGGTGTTAGACAAGATATGGTTCCTCGTGTTTAAAAATTCCTAGATATTTTGGCATTCAAAAATAAATGCCTGATGTTTCTTCCTGACATCTAACAGTGCCAGAATCCCAAGTCTATTATACGAAGCCCCTATACGTCGTCATTCTGTCAAAACGTTGAGAATACACTTTTTCAAAAGTGGTCCTGAAAGTCGCAAACTGCGATATTCAAAAAGTTTGGATTTCTGGCAACCTTAGTTCGTGAAGCTTGTAAGGGGAAGCACCAGGACATAACTTGTATGGGAGGGAAAAAAATAACCTCCTCAGAAACAAGGTTCGACATTGCAAAATAGAGCTGACACTCAAGAAAATCCGGAGTTTACAGTGGCAAAAATGTTTTAATTAAAAAAAAAAACAGAGAAAGAAATTCTATTCATTATGGGTTATTTTGCGAAATTCACCGAACGGGCTGCAAATAAAGAATATGGAAGCCCAACACCACTAAATTTTGATTTTACTTTATTGTCATCAGAAACCCAAATTATCCCAGCTTATATTTAAAAAGTAACGCCCAAAGTCGCACTTCGCAAAAATCATAATTCACTAGCGCTGGCCATTCAATGAAGCAACTTTGCCAACAAGTATATTTTTGTTTGAGTAAAGAAATATATGGAAGCCCTTATGGGAAAAAGTGAGGGCTCAGGTTATTACTTGTTTGTCAAAGAAAAGCGATGTATCATTTAGTATATACTTGATTGTTAATCAATTATTGATGATCTATAAAAAAAGGGTTGGCAGATAGTATAGAGAATTGAGTTATATATGGAAACCAAGAATTACTAAATTTTGATTTGAATTTCTTCTCATCAGTAGTTCATCACTCCATGGTATTTCTACTAATCTAAATCTGTTAGCTTCATTTTTGTGCCCGAAACATTAAATTTTAAATGGATTTCTTTATCCAACATTATTTATTATTAATATAAACTGCTTATAATGTTTATAGTAATAAGATACCTACATTAGATTAAAACTCTTCAAGATTGATATGAACAGACTCATGTATATATATATATATATATATATATATATATATATATATATATATATATATATATATATATATGTATATTGGGGAGACTTCACGTGATCTAAAGACCCGCATCCGGGAACACAAAAGAGATTTGCGTTTAGATAAACATTAGGACATAACTTTAATTTCATCAATACCAGCCTTATAAAAAAAAAGACATAACTCTTTAAATGTAATGAAAATATATTTATAGCGACATTACCAATTATTAACACACGTTTAAAAAACTACATTATATCACCATTTTTCTACAGGTCCATTATTCATGAATCTAACTTACGTCTTCCGAATACACATAAAAATCAATATATATATACAAAATACGCACGAGTTATCCTTTAATGAAAAGTTATTCAAAATATCCTGCAGCGTCTCACTAAACTTTACATCCAGAATGTTTTCTTACACTTATTTGAATATCATCTGTTACTTCATTACACGTGACACATATCTAGCCAATAAGAAATAACCAAAGACCACATACCATTAATCTGCGTCTCCTGGCTTATTATCATTTTTAGCGTTTTTATCTTGATCTCTGACGAAGCTTTAATAAGGTGAAACATGTTAGATTAAGATCTTTCTTTTTGCTATCATATATATACATATATATATATATACACATATATATAATGGTTTTTCAGAGCGCACATATCTGCTAGCCAATCCTTCTTGCTCAGAAATATTTGTGTTTGTTCAACACCTACGGAGCCCACGTGTGGTTTCTACTGTTACTATGCAGAGTAGACCTTAGTTAACTGATTCTGGGAGAGAAGGCTCGATCAGCTAGATTGAACAATAAAATTACACCCAAACCCTCGGTCACGAAGGCTTGTAACATCGTGTTAGAACATGTTTCCAACGGTGCTGCATGTTGAGATCACCTCCCCAGACCGATAATATCAACAAATCGACCATGGTAAGATTCGAACTCAGTTCTCATGCTTGGAAAACAAACGTTTTAACCACTGCGTCACGCCACCATAGGTTCGATTGATTGGCTGTATGGTTGGTTGGTAGGTAGGTAGATAAATCGCTTAAAGATTGATATGAACAGACTGATATATATATATATATATATATATATATATATATATATATATATATATATATATATATATATATATATATATATATATATATATATATATATATATATATATACAAATGAGAGAAAGAACTTTTCTATTTAGCGTAGATCTTGACATTTAATTGGTTAATCAAGACATACCCACAAGTCTAATTTTAATTCTGAACTTGTATCCCCCCCTCCTTTAACTTCCGGTAAAGGAGGTAACACATTGTTTTTAAATTTTCTTAAATATCATTTTAGTACCAGTTACTTACCATTACCTGAAGAAGTGCAATCATAGTATTGAAACATGAAAGCTTTTGTGTAGCGATTTCATCATGCTTTTATTATAATCTCTTATAATAAAAATAAGTTGTATATATATATACATACATACATATATATATATATATATATATATATATATATATATATATATATATATATATATATGTATGTATATAACGAAAACCTTTCTTTACCAACGTATCTTTTTTCCTCTGACAGTTTTTTTTTGTACATATAGTCTTTTTAAAGATATATTTTTATTTAAATCGGAAATTTTACGCACACCGACACAAACAGGTATATATATATATATATATATATATATATATATATATATATATATATATATATGAAAATTTCTCAAATTTAACTTTTAGAGAAGACAATATTTGTAAATAAATGACAATAAGAAAACAGTAATTGCTGACGCGTTTCGGCCAATGCGGACTTTTTCAAAGCAAGTAACGAAAAGAATTTAATAAAACAAAGAAAATTAATAAAAACAAAAAACACTCTGTTTTTTGTTTTTATTAATTTTCTTTGTTTGATTAAATTCATTTCGTTTCTTGCTTTGAAAAAGTCCGCATTGGACGAAACGCGTCAGCAATTACTGTTTTCTTATTGTCATTTATTTACAAATATATATATATATATATATATATATATATATATAGAGAGAGAGAGAGAGAGAGAGAGGGGGAGATGGAGATGAGAACAGAGAGTGAGAGAGTATATATATAGAGAGAGAGAGAGAGTGAGAGAGAGAGTGAGAGAGAGAGTGAGAGAGAGAGTGAGAGAGAGAACGGAGAGCGAGCGAGAGAGAGGGATGGAGAAAGGAGAAAATAAAGAAAGAAAGAGAAAGACGGGTGGAAAAAAAAAGGAGAAAAGAAAGAAAGGGAAAGAAAGCTAGGTCGATAAATATGGCTAGAATAATTTCAATTGAGAGACTTAGAATAAAATTAATATTTTTAACATTTTCTTTTTCTTTACTGATTTCAGACGGATCACATCAGTTTTCAGCGTCATTTGCTTCTGGTATTTTCTAAATAGATGTTTAAAAATATTTTGAGGAAATTATGTTCCTTCTCATCAAAGATGCAACAAATTAATTAATGCTGTTTTAAAAATAGTTCACAATCTTCACAAAATCAATTCGATTTATTCATACGAGGTTATCACCGAGCCACGGTTTATTTTATTTTATTTATTTATTTATGTATTTATTTATTAATCAATTATGAACTGTTGTTGTCTGTCCGTCTGCCTGTCTGCCTGTCTGTCTGTCTGTCAGACAGTCTGTCACATCTTTCAAGTATTTTATCTTTATTTTTATCATCATTTGTTCTTTTTCATATCTTTCAAATTGCAATCTTTGTCACGTTATTTTCTTTCGGTTTCGAGTCATTTTTCCCATTTCTTTCTTTCTTTGTTTATTTAATTAGTTATTCCTTTCTGTCTTTCTTTCTTTCTTTGCTTGCTTCGTTACTTATTTATTTATTCCTTTTACACCTTTTTCATCTTTCTTTCTTTCTTTCTTTCTTTCTTTCTTTGCTTGCTTCGTTAATTATTTTATTCCATTTACACCTTTTTCATGTTTCTTTTTCTTTCTTTCTTTCTTTCTTTCATTCATTCTTTGCTTGCTTCGTTAATTATTTTAATTCATTTACACCTTTTTCATGTTTCTTTTTCTTTCTTTCTTTCTTTCTTTCTTTGCTTGCTTTGTTATTTATTTATTTATTCCTTTTACACCTTTTCCATCTCTCTTTTTCTTTCTTTCTTTCTTTTTCTTTCTTTCTTTCTTTCTTTTTCTTTCTTTCTTTCTTTCTTTCTTTCTTTGCTTGCTTCGTTACTTATTCATTTATTCCTTTTACACCTTTTTCATGTCTTTCTTTCTTTCTTTCTTTCTATCCAAACTTCGCAGTATTTTTCCTCCTTTCTCCTTCCTCCTATCCCTTACTTTTTTTAGTTTTCTGTATCTTTCTTTCTTCAATTGATTTTTTAACATTTTGTTAGGTATTTTTCTGTTTACTTTTTCGTTTAGTTTTAATACCTTCTTTCTTTTTTCTTTTTTTTTTGTCTTTCTTTCTAATCTTCAATGTCAATTTTTTCCTTTCTTTCTTCTTCCTTTGCTTTTTTATTTTCTGTCGTCATTTTCTTCCTTTCCGTCTTCTTTGTCTACTTTTTTACATTTTTTCGTCATTTTTCCATCTACTTTTTCTCTTTGTTGTTTGTTTTGTCTTTCTTTCTTTCTTTCTTTCTTCATTTCTTTCTTTCTTTCTTTCTCAAAAATCACATTCTTTTACTGTTTCTAACTTTCTTGTGGCACACCATTATATTTCATACATCCAAGCTCCCCCCCCACTGTAACTTTCCTATCATTCGCTCTTCCTCTCTTTCTCTTTCCTCCCTCTTTCCTCCCTCATTCAAAAATACTTCTTTTTGCCCCTAATTTGTAATGGATAAAGGAATGCCTAATTGAATTATTTTAGTTACAATTCTCATTTTATAAACAGTTTATATAAAGAAAAATGATAGCATTGTCAAAAAAATGTTTTAACAACGCTGAAAATTACTTTCTATGAAAACTTGTGTTCATCATCAGAATCAGCTTGGTCACCTTTATGGTTAGCTGACAGTGTCAGTTGTCCAATAGGAGTTCATTTTACGAAAGTATCATGATTATTTCTCTTTCGTTGCATGTATACAAAATCTGGACATAATCCTTTCCAGTGTTTGACCATGCAAAACATTTTCAAGCCTGATAACATCTTTTCGAAATAAATTTCCCATTTTATTATTCTGCTTACATTACCTTATTAGTCGGGTGACGTGAAAGAAATTGAAGAAAGATAAATAAAAAGAATATTTATGTAATAAATAATGTCTTTGATTTTCCATTTTAGAATAATACCTTTGGAAAATGAATAAACCCGTTTTACTACAGCTATAGTATACATGGCAAGGTTAAGTGGGTACATCATACACGTTAGGGCGTCCTCGCTAAATAGCAGGGCAAAGTGGAAAATTCAGATTCGTTAGGACATCCTAGCTAAATATCAGGGCAAAGTGGGTTATTCAGACTCGTTAGGGCATCCTAGCTAAATATCAGGGCAATGTGGGTTATTCAGACTCGTTAGGGCATCCTAGCTAAATATCAGGGCAAAGTGGGTTATTCAGACTCGTTAGGGCATCCTAGCTAAATATCAGGGCAAAGTGGGTTATTCAGACTCGTTAGGGCATCCTAGCTAAATAGCAGGGAAAAGTGGGTTATTCAGATTCGTTAGGACATCCTAGCTAAATATCAGGGCAATGTGGGTTATTCAGACTCGTTAGGGCATCCTAGCTAAATATCAGGGCAATGTGGGTTATTCAGACTCGTTAGGGCATCCTAGCTAAATATCAGGGCAAAGTGGGTTATTCAGACTCGTTAGGGCATCCTAGCTAAATATCAGGGCAATGTGGGTTATTCAGACTCGTTAGGGCATCCTAGCTAAATAGCAGGGAAAAGTGGGTTATTCAGATTCGTTAGGGCATCCTAGCTAAATAGCAGGACAAATTGAGTAACTCAGACTCATCAGGGGATCCTAGCTAAATAGCAGGGCAAAGTGGACAACTCAAACTCGTTAGGACATCCTAGCTAAATAGTAGGGCAAAGTGGGTAATTCAGATTTATTAGGGCGTCCTTGCTAAATAGCAAGGCAAAGTAGGTAATTCAGATACGTTAGGGCGTCCTAGCTAAATTGCAGGACAACTTGGTTAATTTAGATACGTTAGGGTGCCCTAGCTAAATAAGAGGGGAAAGAGCGTAATTCAGACTCGTTAGGGCGTCCTAGCTAAATAGCCAGGCAAAGTGAATACTTCAGATTCGTTAGGACAATATAACAATAGCAGAACAAAGTGAACGCATCAGACTCGTTAGAACAACCTAACTAAATAACAGGCAATGGGCAACCTAAGCAAAAGGATAAAATGAGCACTTCAGACTTGTTCGTGTCAAATAGCTAAGCAGCAGGTAATAGTGGGTATTTCAGACTCATTATATCAGCATAAATAGCAGGGCAAAGTATACACTTCAAACTCGTTATGTCAGCCTAATATCAGGATATAGTGAACACTTCAGACTCATTAGCGCCAACTAGCTAAATAGCAGGGCAAAGTATACACTTCAGAGTCGTTAGCAGGGCAAACTAGTCACTTCAGTCTCGTTAACGTAAATAAATAGCAGGACAAAGTACGTACTTCAAACTCGTTAGGACACCCTAGCTAAATAACAGGGCAAATTGAATACTTCTGTTTCGTTAGGGCAAATTAACAATAGCAGGTCAAAGTGTACATGTAATAATTATGTGTGCCAACTAGCTAAATAGCAGGGTAAAGTATACACTTGACCCTCGTTAGGGCAACTTAAGTAGAAGGACGAAATGAAAACTTCAGATTCATTAATGCTAACTAGCTAAATAGCAGGGCAAAGTGGGTACTTTAGACTCGTTAGGGTCAGCTAGCTAAATATTAGGGGAAAGTGAGTGCTTCAGACTCGTTAGGGCCATCTAGTGAAGTAGTTTGGCAAAGTGGGTACTTCAGCCTCGTTAGGGCAAACTAGTTAAATAGCAGAGCAAAATGGGTACTTCTGACTCTTTAGGGCAACTAGCTAAATAGCAGGGCAAAGTGAGTACTTCAGACTCGTTAGGGCAGCCCGTTTACATGAAGGGCTGATATTGATTATTGCTGTCGTATCTGTTATGGCCCTGTCTAGTCCTCCATTACCAGCCTCGACAGAGCTCAAGACCGTTTATCCGGAAGATCACATATTTCCCATCCGCAGGCGTCACATAGTTATTTCCATGACAAATGTTCGACTGAGCACCATTGTTTAATTCTACCATTTCAAAGGTTTAAAGATCAGACGTTACGTCCACGGCATCAAACCACTCTCATTTCTTCTGCATATTCCAAATGTAAGGAGGAATTTTCACTCAGACATCTCCCCCACCCCCAATAAATTTTATTTTGTTGAACAGACACACACATAGCGGCTTCTCTGGACACTATAATCGCACTCCTCTAATTCAAGGCTCAGTCGTTATCTTTCCTCCCCATCCACCCAATATTCCCTCCCTACTACTTCCTCTTTCATTCATATGCTACACCTCATTCATCATAACCATTTTAACGCTATCATTCTTCCTTAAGTGGCTCTTGAGACTTGTATAGGGTGAACTTTAGTATAAATACAATAAAATATAGATCGTCTTTATACACCAAATATAACGCCAACGAAAGAAATTCACTACCTTGACTTATTCGTTTTTTAAATTATGCATAAAAAACTGTCCTGGGTATGACGATAAAATAAATTCCTCTCCTGGGTAAGACGATAAACTACATCCTTGTCCTGGGTATGACGATAAACTACGTCCAACAGCAAGGCCTCTGATCAGGAGGTTTTGAAAAGCGTGGAACCACCTCTTAATTTCTGGTGTTTCCAGGTCCACCCTGACCTGGGATGGTAACACCTGTTAGGGTCCCAGCTATGGGTAAATAGTTAACCCCCAAACTGGAGCTAAAACACTATGAAAGTATAAAAATAGGTTTTAATACCAGAAATACTTTGTAAAAAATTATTACCAGCAATAAATTTTTGAAAAAAAAATATTAGCATCAATAAAAATCTTGTTAGCATTAAATAACTCATTGAGGTTGATATGTCGTAAAACAAGCCAAAACAAACCAAACCAAACCAAAACAAAACAAACCAAAGAAACCATCAATCTATCTTACTGCAACTATTTGCTAAACAACAGGACAAAGCGGGTACGTAACCTTGGTGGGTCAACCATTCTAAGAGAAGGGTAATTCTGCACGGTGGCGTAATTGATAGCGGCTCGGAATGAGGAATCGGAGAGCCGAGTTCAAATTCCAGTCGAGTCCATTACGTGCTAAAGGTATGAATCTGCTTCTTCTCCCTCCCCCCAGCTATGGGTAAATAGTGAGATAGACCATGTTCTATAGCCTTAGATGGCAACTGGTCTACCACAGAAAGAAATGGCAACCTACTGCATGACAAAAATCGTCAGTCATGTATCGAAAGATATATGGTCGACGAAGCTGACTGAATTCAGGATTTACTACCAGCCGAGAAGGGTTGGCTGTCTTACCCTAGACACACCCACTACTAGTAGTAGTACTACTGCTGCTGCTGCAGTCCATGTAGTAAGTAACCGAATTTGATTGATTACAGGAGTCGTGATTAGAAGTTAATGTGTCTAATCTAGGTCTGATTAAAAGAGTTTTCTGCTTTGTAGATATCAGATCGATAGATATTTATGTAACCTCTGTGATGCGAATAATTAGTAGTGATTAATTTAATTTTTCAAAAACCCGGAGTTCATGTGAACTCAAAAGTTGAACGGCATAATTCAAATGGTAAAAAGATGCTGCTTAGTCGAATGTTTTGGTTTTCCTGTAAAAGAGGAGGCGAAAACAGACAAAACAGGGAGTAAAAAAGTAAGATCTTCGTCTATATGCCATGCTCTTTCAGGAAGTGGAAGATCACGGCTCTCCACAATTCCCTATTTCTTGTAATATCACTCGCACTCCCAGTTTCGTCATCTTGTAGGGTAAATGAGCTTGTGTTCCTCTAATGTCGCTCGTACAACACTAAATATTTCTTTTTCAATCCGTCGTTCTTGAGTTCCCGCACACGCCACCAACGTAAAAATCGTTCCCTTCTCACTGCTTCAGCCCTCTTTTATCATACCAACACCATGGCCAACTGATTCGCTTTGTCGTCAGTTACCCTGTCAAATGGCATCCACCAGTCCGACCAATCAGCACGCGACTTGCTGTACAAAAGCCACCATTACAGAATATAAACCTTTGGAAAAATCCAAAGTGAGGAGGGTACATTCGTGCCATTTTCAAGGAACAAAATGCCGTTGCTATGTGTCGTGTATTGATATAAGGAACTTATTTTCATTTGCATTAAATGCAAGCCACTCTGACTCGCCTGCTTCTACGTAATTGCTCACCACACATCTATTTACGAGGGCACGTTATGTAGGCTAAACGCTGCTTGCTGTCACTCTTGCATTCAACATGTCCCCTGAGTGTCGCTATCTTCAAGCCCTTAATATTTGTTCTAGAAATGTCAATTCTCTCTTTCTGATTCTAAATATAAGCGTCCTAATTGTTTCCATTTTCACTAAAACTTTCTCATTATTTACAATATTCTGACTGTAATCCTCATCTTCATTGCCATATTCACGACGTTTAGGCCTTCTTCAGGTAATTGGAATTTCGGACCGAACCTTTTTATTTCATCCACCGGGTCGGCTGTTCTAGTTCCACGTGTCATGCCATGCCTCTTCCGGATGTCTCAGTTATTTCCCTTTAACTCAAATCTCCAAGATTTTTGGTTCACCGCTACTGTGGCCTGGTATTGAACTCACAACTCTTTAGGTCTAGTCACTGGATCTAACCAATGGCTTTATCTACTGGGCCATGTGTCCTTGATAACACATGGCCCATTGAATATGGCATTGAAGATAAGGATAACAGTCCGAATAATGTAAATAATCATAATACCTCATCTCAGAGATATAGACAGATAAAACTTCCTTCTTACTCACATGCTTCGTCAATGGTATTCTCAGTATCTCCTTGTAGAACCACGTCTCTGGTACCTCAAATCTTAATTTCAGCTGAGCGGAAATTGTTCACTATTCACTGCCATATTGGAAGACTGATATCATATAGCAGTTCAGCAGCCTTTTCTTTGTTTCTAAGGAAAGTTTTCCTGTTTCTTAATACTTTGTTAGGATTTGGAAGGCATATTTCACTATCCCAATGCGCCTTCGGAATTCGATGTTACATTTTCCATTTTCCTTCGACTTCCCAGATATTTAAATTTTTGTACATCTCCTATTCTTAGCTGGCATTCTGGGCTGTTCCTCTTCTTGGCATCTTTGTTTCAATTGATAGTTAGTCCTTTCTTCTCGCTTTCTTTTAATGCCTGGTTTCGGAAGATTCCTTTTGTTTTCTCTTTGGAATTGCAATCAACGCAGTGTCATTTACGTATCTTACACTGTTAAGATTGTGTCCACCGATAACAAATCCTAAGGAGATCTCCAGTTCCCTTAGGCTGGCCTCGCTGTAGAGGTTGAATAAATTCGTTTTGCTCCTAGTGTCAGTTCTGGGTTATTCTAACGCCCTCCCCATATCGACCGAGTTTTCCTAATTGTTTAAATAGTATTTGTGCTGTGCCTTATCAAATGCTTTTGTCCGTGCTGGATAAGACGATAAACTACATCCGCGTCCTGGGTGATACAATAAACTACATCCGCATCCTGGGTAAGACGATATACTACATCTGACAGCAAGGCTTTGATCAGAAAGTTTTGAGAAGCGTGGAACCATATCTTAATTTCTGGTATTCCCAAGTCCACCCCGGCCCGGAGCGGGGGTAGCACCTATTAGGGTCCCAACTATAGGCAAATAGTGAACCCCCATACTTGTGTTAAACACTATGCAAGTGTAAAAATAGGTTTAATACCAGCAATGAATTTTTGGGAGGAAAAATTATTACCAGCAATACATTATCACCAGCAATACATCTGAGATAGATAGATAGATAGATAGATAGATAGATAGATAGATAGATAGATAGATAGTGAGAGAGAGAGAGAGAAAATGATAGATAGATAGATAGTGAGAGAGAGAGAGAAAATGATAGATAGATAGATAGATAGTGAGAGAGAGAGAGAAAATGATAGATAGATAGATAGATAGATAGATAGATAGATAGTGAGAGAGAGAGAGAAAATGATAGATAGATAGATAGATAGATAGTGAGAGAGAGAGAGAGAAAGAGAGAGAGAGAATGATAGATAGATAGATAGCAAACAAACAAATAAATCAAATGCTTTTGCATAGTCTATGAAACATAGGTACACGTTTTTTTTTGGGGGGGGGGGGAATTTAAAATACTTATTCTTGAACTCGGATCGAAGGAGATAATAGCTAACTGAATGTTTCTGATTAGAGAGAAACGCCTATTTTTTTCATATCTGTTGATCTGTTAACTTTAAAAGATTTGACTTTTTTTTTTATTTATTTAAAAAGTTTAGCTTATTTCAAATGTTGGAATTTACTCTAAAAGTCTGAAAGATCTGTTGCGCACATCCGGCTTTCTTAGAATTAAGATTCATTTTTCTGGAGGTGAAGTCAAATCCCTGAGAAAACCAGTCTCTTTCTTGGCAGACCACGCTTTGTTTTCTGTCTCCGACATCAATGTTTAAAAAAGTATGATGATATATCAGATAAACATAGGGATGAGATAACAAACATGAGAATCTTCAATTTTAAGAAGACAGAATAAATGGTCGTCAGTAAAACGGGCAGCCCAAGATCCGAACTACAAATTGGGGAGACCATTATCAGGCAATTACAAAAATTTAACTATCCTAAATAAAGTATCAAGAAACCGAAAAAGTGCACAAGAAACAAAGGAAAGTGGTCAAATTATTTATATTGTTCAGACTGTTGTCCTTATCTATATTGCTATATTCACGACGTTTCGGCCGTTGTACGATCCGACCTTATTCAGGCGATTGGAACTTCGAACTAAAGCATTTATTTCGCCCACCGGGGTAGAAATAAAGAGTTTACTTCGAAACGCCATTCACCTGAAGAAGGCCAGATCGTACAACGGCAGAAACGTCGTGTATATAGCAATAAAGATGAGGACAACAGTCCGAAAAATGTAAACGTCGTAAATAGTTACAAGATCTCATCTCCGAAATATAGAGAGATCCTAAAGAAGGCCGTAGCGTACAACGGGCGGAATGTCGTGAATATGGCAATAAAGATGAAACAACAGTAAGAACAATGAAAACTACGTAAATATTTATAAAATCTCAAATCCGAAATATAGAGAGATCTTAAAGAAGGCCGGAGCGTACAACGAGCGAAACGTCGTGAATGTGGCAAGAAAGATGATGACAACAGTCCGAACAATGTAATCTACGTAAATAGTTACAAGATCTCATCTCCGAAATATAGAGCGACCCTAAAGTAGGCCGTAGCGTACAACGGGCGTAATGTCGTGAATTTGGCAATAAAGATGAGGACAACCGTCCGAACAATGTAAACTACGTAAATAGTTACAAGATCTCATCACACAAATATAGAGAGATCTTAAAGAAGGCCGGGGCGTACAACGGGCGAAACGTCGTGAATATGGCAATAAAGATGATGACAACAGTCCGAACAATGTAAACTACGTAAATAGTTACAAGATCTCATCTCCGAAATAGAGAGCGACCCTAAAGAAGGCCGGAGTCTACAACGGGCGAAACGTCGTTAATGTGGTAATAAAGATGACAACAGTCCGAACAATGTAAATAATTACAATACCTCATCTCATAAATATAGACAGTGTTGTGAACTGATATGTGATATCGCTACTACTATATGGCAAAGTGTCTAAATTGTATATATCCATAACAGTTGAGATGGTCGTAGCGTTCCCTGTAGTTTGCAAAAAAGTCACGGAACCTTTCTTTCACAAAAATATCAATAATTTCGATAAGATTCCTTGCACTAATTCGAAAGAATAAAAAAATATCAGTTTAATTTCTTCATTTCTTACCGACAAATTTTCCAATGGTAGCCGATATTCCAAACTTCCAGACTTAGAGCCGTTAAAATTAGAGTTTGTTTGTTTGTTCGTATTTCTTAAAAGTCATTACGAAATCATAACAATTTACAAGCTCACCAAACCGGATAGTCGTTTGAGTAAAAAGGTTTCTGGGTGCAAAACAACGTCAATAGTCGGATAGGAAACGGGTGGTTCAAATCGAAAGAAATTGAAAATTCTGCTGTGCGTGTGCGTCGTCTTGGGCGGTTTCGTGTCGCTAATAGTACCAAGCAGTAACCCATGCACCGAACTGGCTGAATGTATTTGAAGGATGAGGATGAAGGAGAAACAAACAGAGGAATAGATCGACTCAAAAATAAAGGGAAAGAGAGAAAGAAAGAAAGAAAGAATGAATGAATGAATGAAAGGAAGAAAGAAAGAAAAAAGAAAGTAAAAGAGAAAAAAGAAAACAAACGAACAAAAAATGTTTGACATGATAGTTGATTACGCAATATCAATTGAAAATGGGTCATTAGTATTTTTCTAAGCTCCTGACTGATTGTGGAATTTGTGAATCATTTACGCTTTCTTCGTCACGGCGAATGGCAAAACATGATTAAATTCTACGATTCTTAAATGATGAAACAAAATACAGAAGAATGGGTGTTTTCTCAAATTCTTCCCTGCCTGACTGTTTTTTTCTGTATGAGAAAGCATTTATATGCAATAGAAGGGCCAGTTAATCGGGTAGGAAACCTTTTCTCTTCGATTGTCATTTCACAAATACTCACGTGCTGTTTTAGGAGATAGATATAGATATAACATTACATTTCGAGGTGAACAGCATCGTATCAAGACCAGGGTCGGTACAAGCCCCCACCCACTGTAATACATAGCAATATGTACAATAATGGATTATATGCAAATATAGGCGAACAATCAAACTAGAAAATATGAAAATATATGTCATAATAGATCCATCTTAAATAAATAAGCAATTATAAATTATAATAAAGGTCATAATAGATCCATCTGAAATAAATCAGCAAATATTAATTATAATATATGTCATAATAGACCATCTTAAATAAATCAGTAATTATAAATCATAATAAATGTCATAATAGATCCATCTTAAATAAATCAGCAATTATAAATTATAATAAATGTCATAATAGATCCATCTTAAATAAATAAGCAATTATTAATTATAATAAATGTCATAATAGATCCATCTTAAATAAATAAGCAATTATTAATTATAATATATGTCATAACAGATCCATCTTAAATAAATAAGCAATTATAAATTATAATAAATGTCATAATAGATCCATCTTAAATAATTCAGCAATTATTAATTATAATAAATGTCATAATAGATCCATCTTAAATAATTCAGCTATTATTAATTATAATAAATGTCATAATAGATCCATCTTAAATAAATCAGTAATTATAAATTATAATAAATGTCATAATAGATCCATCTTAAATAATTCAGCAATTATTAATTATAATAAATGTCATAATAGATCCATCTTAAATAAATCAGTAATTATAAATTATAATAAATGTCATAATAGATCCATCTTAAATAATTCAGCAATTATTAATTATAATAAATGTCATAATAGATCCATCTTAAATAAATCAGCAATGTTTTGGCGGCATTTTTTAACATCATCTTGAGATTTTGTTTTTGTTAAACAGTTGAATAACCTAACATATTCAAGATTATAGATTAGAAATAGTGAATTTTTATAGTATTTTTTCAAAACGAATTCACGGTTTTAGACGAAAAAAAAAAACACTATCAGAATGACGTCAAAATCCCCGAAAACTTTTTAGCTTTTAAAAATTTATTTTGCGACGTATATAAATATAGGTAAAAAAAAAAAAAAAAGAAGGCAAATACCGATAAGGTAGCGAGAGTCAAAAAGAACTGCCGCCAACAGGCTTATCCCCCGCGCATCTGTCGGAGAGGTAGTACACGCCGGCACTGTATTCATAGATGCACAGTTGTTGAGGGGAGAACTCCAGCCGGTAAATGTTGTTAATACTGTTTGTTATAAACAGAGTATTTACTTAAATATTTGTGTCTATATAAATAACGTATAACAATAAAATATATTAAAATGTATATTGCTTTAAACATTATTTCATATTTGAGTAGACGCTCCGTTTATTTTAAACAGTTTTTTTTATTTTGTCTACGACCCTGAACATTAGAGATCTCTTATTAAATACACCTGAGTTGTCGATTTTTATATATCAAGAGCTATTTTAGAAAAATCTATGGCAAAATGGAAAAAGCTTTCGGGTGACGTATGCCAACCTTCATCGGACTAAAATGAACGTTTCGTTGATGCGGCTACGCATGCGCACCAAGGAGAAAATGTTCATTCTAAACAGTGGTTATAAGTCGCAAATCCTCACGCCACAAAACTGGTGACCATTAGCAATTACTTCCAATGAAAATGGTGGTACCCTTCATTGACCACAGTAGATTTGTCCTGGGTATGACGATAAACTTCATCCGGCAGGAGGGGGGTTGAGGAGCGTAGGACCACATTTTAATTGCTGTTGGTCTCAAGTCCACCCTAACTCAGGTTTGTAGCATCTGTAAAGGTCTCAACTATGGGTAAATAGTTAATCCCTAAACTAGGGTAAAAAAACTATGAAAGTATATTTTTATAGTAAAAATACCAGTAATACATTTTCATAGTAAAAAAAAATATTAGCAATACGTTTTTGTAAATAAAATAAAATAAAATTACCAGCAATACAAAATTTTTTTGTAAAAGAAATTACGAATGCTACCAAGAAAATTAAATTTCGGCATTAAATGATCCGTAAGTGTTTGATATGCTGCTAAACAAACAAATAAAATAAATCAATATAAGCAACGATAGATAGATAGATAGATAGATAGATAGATAGATAGATAGATAGATAGATAGATAGATAGATAGATACGAACAGACTGAGCATAGATAGACAGACACGTACTTACATCTATAAATACTAACAGGTTTAGATAGATAGATAGATAGATAGATAGATAGATAGAGACTGAGATAGATAGATAGATACGAACAGACTGAGCATAGATAGACAGACACGTACGTACATCTATAAATACTAACAGGTTTAGATAGATAGATAGATAGATAGATAGATAGATAGATAGATAGATAGATAGATAGATGTCTATGTCATCACTTTTCATATCTATATATACGTTGTACCATTAACACTTCCCCAATAAATATGGCAATATTTAAACAATTTAAATTGAGCTGTACTGAAAATAACGAACTAGACAACGTATCCCTAGACAAGGGCAGTAGAACGAGAACAAGTCTACATTCGTAAATTAAATAAAGGATTCAGCTCGGCTTTTCCTGTAGGTTACCCGGATCGACACACGCCTGTTGAAAGCCGGAAGGCCTAAAACGTTATAACAAAGATGAGGGCAATAGTCCGCATGTAAATAATAACTACTCATCTCAAACGATTAAGTTTATTAACACACCAGCCGAATTACTCTTACATAAATCTATATTTATATAGCTATTTAGTGTAGCTTAGATGTGGCACGAGGCCGAAAGTATGGGGCACCTAGTGAGGAGCGAACTCACTATTCGTAACGGATCTATCGAGACAAGCTTGCAAACTATTACACCACGTCGAAGTGCCTGGAAGCCGTAGTTACGAGAGACTGATAAGTTATTTCGTTTGCACGCATATTATTAACAAACATCACTCGATTTTCCTATTCTACTATTTAGTAAATTATACTATAATAATATTATATTATAATAATATATCATTAGTTTCAGGCGAGTTCTAGGTTGAGCTTCCTAGTATCTGATCAATGTTGGTCTATTTATATACTGGATAGGTAATCTTTTTAGCCATTGACCCAATTCTCAATGATAAATGCACACAGGTGTTAGAGGTTTGAGGCCGACTAGAAGCAATAAAAAACAATTAAACATCCGAAGGTTTTAGGCTGTAAATGTTAACTCGCCGTGTTTGCCTCTCTTATAAGTGTCTCTTAGCAGAAATTTGTTCTGTCATAAACTCATAAAATGTACCGGAAACTGTGAAATATCAGAAATCCATAAGTTTGGTGGACATTTATCTGAGTAAGCATTTATTAAGTGTTTATTCTCTTGATGACAAGCACTATGGACAAGCATTATATAAATATATATATATATATATATATATATATATATATATATATATATATATATATATATTTGTGTGTATATATATATATATATATATATATATATATATATATATATATATATATATATATATATATATATTTAAAGACATTTTATAATATAAGCATTTATTAAGTGTTTATTCTCTTGATGACAAGCACTATGGACAAGCATTATATAAATATATATATATATATATATATATTTGTGTGTATATATATATATATATATATATATATATATATATATATTTAAAGACATTTTATAATATGTTTAACGTTCTTTTTATAGATACAAGTAGTTAAGCAAATGCTATGTTTTATAATAAACAGTATTAAATAACATTTACCGGCCTGAATGTCCGAGAAATTTTCATAGAAACATATTATAAAATATTATAAAAAATTTTTCATAGAAACATATTATAAAATGTCTTTAAATAAATTGTCGGACTATGTCCAATTCAAAAATATATATATATATATATATAAGTGTGGGATTGGTATATACGGAGTAAATTCCAATAACCAACAATTATTATTCTTTAAAGAGTGCTCAATACAGAGTAGAGCAGATATTTTTTTTTTTTAAGCATGGGGTTACAGAAGGGTTGGAGGAAGAGCAGATAGGAGTGGTAAAGGAAGGGATGTGGAGAAAGAGAAGGACGGAGGGTCGATCAGGGCAGGGGGTTACGGAAGATATAGAGCGAGAGCAGATAGGAATGAAAGATAAAAGGAAGTGGAGAAGGGAAGTGGATAGATCAAGGCAATTGGAGATGACGATTGACGCTACACTTAAACTGTTGGAGATTGTATTTGTCAGGGAAACAGTAATAGGGAAGGGAGTTCCATAATCATTTATTTAAATATTTATTCTACATATATAAATAACCATTTATTCTACATTCAACATCATCACTTGATAAGACACTGGAAATGTCGAAACGAAATGGCTATTTTTGTAGTGATTTTATAACATATTTATGTTATAATATTTAAATAAATGATTATATATATATATATATATATATATATATATATATATATATATATATATATATATATATATTATATGCCTATATACCGGGTGTAACAGCAAAATTATCCAATTGCTAGATTAAGCTTTGAACCGTTGTATCTTAGAAATGATTAAAGATATCTTACTGGAATTCTCTGGGGTTTTTATCTACTTTGAACAATAAGAATGTATTTAGCTCAAAGTTGAAATGATAATCCCTAGTGCTGATGTGGTCACATGATCCAGTTTTCCTCTCTACTGTTCCTTTTTAAACATAAACAACGTTTTCATTATGATTCTTGACAGACTTTTAACAGGAAAGACAGATGATGAATGTTTTGTACCAACAATAAAGGCCTGAATGATCTTTTTCCTCTCACCGTTAGGAAGACATAAACGATTTTAACGTGTTGTCTTTTTATATGAATAACTCAAAGGATTTTTATGTGATTCTTACGACAAATGTTGTCAAGATGGCTAAACGTCTTATCTGAAAACATGGAAAAATAAACTATTAGTTTAGTGGTCTTTTAGATATTAAACATTTTGTGGGATAGACAATTATCCCATATTACACGATTGGGACAATTTTGGTGTTGCAACACGTATATATATATATATATATATATATATATATATATATATAGTGGAATCCCCCGATGTTTTCAGGGGTCGAGCAGCTCAGTTCCAGGATATATAATTTGATTATAGTGCTGAAGGCAGAACCAGCTACACTTTTTGAAGGGTCGAATACAGAGACCTACGTGCCACAAGTCCCCAAGGTTTTCAATTCAGAGTTCTCCGTCAAAGGTTATAGAGACCAGTCTGTCCTGCTATTTACCCAAAGCTGGAAGAAGAAGAGGATTTCCCAACGTAAATAAACTTTCCTAACGTAAATAAATGTAATGTATTCGACTTGAATTCGAACTCCTCACCCGATTCCTGTGCCTCATATATATATATATATATATATATATATATATATATATATATATATATATATATATATATATATATATATATATATATATATATAAAAATCCACACTACAACCAAAAACGTTTGCAGTTTCTCTCTTCTTTTTAATATACACACTTTTCTCTCGTTGGAACTACTATAACCTCTTCCTTATATATATATATATATATATATATATATATATATATATATATATATATATATATATATATATATATATATATATATATATGAATTGCAAAAGTATGGATTAAATCCGACAGTATTATTAAATAAGGGCCGAATCGGGAAACGTTTATAAATTTAACATGTTTCACTTTTATTTTAGCTTATCGGAATTTTCTTTCAAATACTTACATTCATTAAATTGCTGCTACGTCATTGGCCTATTAGAAATTTCTGCAATCACCATTTCTTATCCCTATTTTGTATTTTGATTGGATGTTGGATGCGTGAAAGAAAAGAGAATATTCGATCTTCAAGAAAAGAAAGAAAAAAAATGAAAAAATATACGCTTGTAACAGGTGTACATATCGATCTGCCTAAAAGAAAAGGGAAATTCTTCGAATGCACTTCAGAAAATATCGACACTCTTAGACTCTCATTTGTAATAAATTCAAGTTGGAGCTAAGCCTGTTTGCATAGATTCGTTTTGTTTTTTAATGCACAAAATGAATCCTCACTTAACCTCAGATACCTACAGATAATGTGTATTTCCTCTGCACCTGATTAAAATGAACCTTTTGCATATGTTGAATGTCTGTATGCGTTACAATTGTGAGAAAAAATCTCAGCTTACCCTCTAGATATATCTATGATTGAATGAGGAACAAGTAAGAAAATCTTTAACGAGTGGTAAAAATAATAATATCTACCTTAAGCCACTCCCTTCCAATTCGGGAGACTGAGGAAAACGAAGGAAAGTAATTCGCGAGCCTTTGAGAATTTTTTTTGCATTTCACAGAAATTAACCAATGAGCTGAGGAAGAAGAAGAAAATAAATTCGCGAGCCTATGTGAAATTGTTTTGGGACCAATGAAAACCTTACTTTCACAAAAATTGGCCGGTGAGCCAAGAAGAAGGAAAGACATTAGCGAGCAGTGCGAAACTATATTTTTTTAAATACAAAATGAGGAGAAAAATTAAAATTAATCAGAGAAGAGGGTTTGAAGTCACATGAAACATTTTGTTTCAGTTCTTCGCGACCAGCGTTTAAGTTCTTAATTTTCTCTCGACAATCCAAATTAAGTATTTCAAACTATCTTTCTTCGTCTACTTTTGAAAATATGCAAACTATTTATCCCTTCGGTGAGCAACGAAATCTCTTACCTTTGTCTTAAACATTTTAAAATATTATTTTGTGTCCGATTATTTAATCTGTTGTATAAATATACCCCCTTCAATTAAAATTAGGGACTAAGGATTCTGTTTTATTTTCCTAAAATGAGCTGATGACACTACTCCAAGCGTGTTAATACACTACGACGAGGTGCACTAAAACTAGCTTAGTTGTGGCACAAGGTTGAAAATATCAGAGGTCTTGCTGCTGGATGTAGTTGATCGTCATACCCAGAAATATAGTGGTGTGGTTCTGCCGACGAATATTGAGAATACCACGGAAAGAAGATGTGAGTAACAAGGAAGTTTTAAGATAAAGAGAAACTACAAGGAAACGGATACTTACAATCGGAAAGAGACAACTAAATTTTCTAACAGACATACTGAGAAAAGAGAGCTTAGAGAATTTAACACTCCTAGGGCGGAAGCAGAAGAAAAGAGCAAAGTTTGAGTGAACGGATTGTAGAAAAAGGATAACGTGCAGTAGTAAGGTGGACATGTTGCTTTCAAACTGTATTGGAATGGCTATTTACCCCGGTCACACAACTGGGACGTAATGTGACGCAGGGTCAAATTGTGCTTTTCTAAGCATAGCTTAGATATGGCGCAAGGCCGAAAGTATGGTGCATCCACTCAGGATCGAACTCACTACTAAGTCGTAATTTTTCTAGCGAGGCAAACTTGCTAGCCATTACAGTACGCCGAGGTGCCCTAAAACTAGCTTAGTTGTGACACAAGGCTGAAAGTATGGAGCATCCAGTAAGGATCGAACTCATTACTCAGTCGTAAAAGATCTAGAGACAAGCTTGTTAACCATTACACCACAGAAAGTGCTCCAAAGTATATTGGAATGACAGTAAAATAAAACATACCCCCACCATAAATTTATAGCAGATGCATGCTGGGATTTCTTCCTAGACATTACGATAGACCACTCCTCGGTCTCATCCGCCATATTCTTGCTCTTTCCTTATCTTGTTTTCTTAAAATTACCCATGTGTTTCCGTGTTATTATAATCCTTTATTAATCTTTGTGTGGGTAAATCAATTGTTCATTTTAACCCCTTAGTCCCACACCACTATACATCTCATATCAAGGTCTTTTGTTCATATTAGTAGAGAGATTGTATGAGTTGCCAGCTTGCTAGATCTATCGCATAGTTGCTTTACAGTATTTGGTGATCCCAAGCGATCTTCCATCTAAGTACTTGATACTCTCTAACTTTGGTGATCGAACAAGAACCAATATTCTTAGTGTTATTTCACTGTATATTATTGTTGTGGTAGGATCCACCTAATTTGCATAGTGGAGTACCGACGATATAAATATGGTTGGTACCGGGAAGACGGAGAGGCGAATCAAGAGATTCAACTAGAGACTCTGCCCAACTGCGACTTAGTCAACACATTCTCCAGGAACGGTCTTCCCAGGAATATACAAAAGACTATATGTAAATATTGTGTACACTTTCTTGTTTCAATACATTTTGTTCTAAGTACATTTTGTGTTGCATTATTATTCTATGCATTAGTCAAGTTTCAACAATACTATAGATGCATATGTTAAGTAATCCTGATCGTCGGATTTAGAGACATTCATGCATAACCATCGCTTATGCCAAAGCGACATATTTGATCCAAACAAAATTCGCACTTTGATTCTTTTAGTTTAAATCCAAAGTCCTGAATCTTTTTAAATACTTGATTGAGGTGCTCTCGATGTTCGTCGACGTTTGCACTCCTTACTATGATGTCATCTAAGTAGGCACACGCAAAGTCTAAATCATTCAACAATTATGATACATTTTTTTACTATATATTATGATACATGTTTTTTATAATCATAAACAAGACATCTCTCCACGGAACAGTCGTTGGTACATTATTCTCACAAGCCGTCATTACTTTATGAAATTTAATTTTCATAATTGCAATCTTTTGTGGGTATGAATTGATAAATACCTGTATTTGTGGATTGCCTTATTTGTGAAACTTTTTTCTTTTTTTAAAAATGATAGTCACTGTTCAAGCCCAAGCAAAAAGCAGGGCTTCAGATACTGATTTTCCAGGCTTACCTGATGTACTGTAGCAGCAAAATCTTTCTACCCTCATTCCTCAACCATTTAAATCTGGGTCATATTAATCTATGCATCATTCATTTCGTTAAGACATTTATCCGGGGTATGATGATTATAACCTGAACCGCCAGTGACCCAAAAGGTCATGGATAGTTTATGAATAAATTCCTTATCTTGTTTTGTTAAAATTACCCACGTGTTTCCTTGTCATTATCATTGTTCCTTAATTATCTTGGTGTAGATAAATCAATTGTTCTTATTAGCACCTAATTCCAAGACCTCAATAAATCGTCATCAATTTAGGATATTTCGCTATTTAATCTTAAATCCATCACAATAGTTACGCTTCAGTTTTAAAATTCAATGTTTTCTTTTCATTGGTTATGTAGACGTCCTTTGTATATCTTATGACGTTTGTTTTTTTTATGTATGTATCAATTTTTAAATTTTTCTCTCTTTTTCATTGGTTGTGTAGACGTCACGTGTACATCTTATGACATTTGTTTTTATGTATGTAACCCTTTTAAATCCTAGATATTGTCTTCATTGGTTGTGTAGATGCCATGTGCTTACCTTATGGCTTTTGTATTTACGTATGTATCACTTTTAAAGATATTTATCTTGTTTTCATTGGCTGCGTAGACGTCATGTGTACATCTCATGGCGTTTGTGTTTATGTAGGTATCACTTTTTTAAATCCTAGATATTATCTTCATTGACTGTGTAGATGTAATATGCATACCTTATAGCGTTCGTGTTTATGTTTGATTCTTGAAATGTTATTTTCATTTAAGTGTATTAATTAATTAATTATTTGGTTGCGAAAGTAATGACTTATCTCGTTGCTAACCGTTAAAAGTTGGCAATCTTTTATTTAAAACTTTGTAAATGTCGCCAATTGGTATAAAGATTTTAACATCTGGAGAGTTAATGAGAAAGGAATCGGGGAAAAAAGAAATGATTGGCTCAGGACGTTAATAGTTATAGCATTGATGTATGCTGTCTCCAAGAAACCAAAATCAAAGAATATATTATATATTTATTTATATTAATATCGGAATTAGACATAAAAATTTAACAGCTTTGAAAACTGACAGAATGATGGAAATTATTTTATCACCAATAACAAATATACGAATAATTAACATTAACGTTGGACGAACAAATATAGTATTCAAGCCCTGTCGGCTAGGGCTGTAGAATACGCTGACTGTACCTCTGCAGAGGGGTAAGACCCCCTCCCCCAATGGGGCGTCCTGGGTATGACGATAAACTACATCCAACAGCAAGGCCTCTGACAAGGAGGTTTTGAGGAGCGTGGAACTACCTCTTAATTGCTGGTTTCCCAGGTCCGCCCTGATCCGGGGTGGTAGCACCTGTTAGGGTCCCAGTTATGGGTAAATAGTTAACACCGAAACTGAGACTACATCCGCGTCCTGGGTATGACGATAAACTACATCCGCGTCCTGAGTAAGACGATAAACTACGTCCAACAGCAAGGCCTCTGATCAGGAGGCTTTGAGGAGCGTGGAGACTCCTCTTAATTGCTGATTTTCCCAGGTCCACCCTGACCATGGGTGGTAGCACCTGTCAGGGTCCCAGCTATGGGCAAATAGTTAACCCAGAAACTGAGTTAAAAGGCATTATAAAAGTGTAAAAATAGGTTTTAATACCAGAAATACTTTGTAAAAAATTATTACCAGAAATAAATATTTGAAGAAAAAAAAATATTACCAATGTTTTTGAAAAAAACTATTACGAGCAATACGTTTTTAAAAAAATATTACCAGCTATTTTTTGAAGAAAAAAATATTAACAGAAACAGATTTTTGACAAAACAAAAATATTACCAGAAAAAAAAAGTCGTCGGCATTAAATGACCCATTGAGGTTGATATGCCGTAAAACAAAACAAACCAATCCAAATATAGTATTGACATTGAACAACGACATTTAATGAAGTATCAATATATAAAATTCTGTGACTTTCGTTAGTGCGTCACACCCTCTAAAATAGCCATACTTTGACTGATTGAAACCAAATTTTGGGGAAAAGTGCAAACAGGTAAGGAGGTACAAAAGAGGGTACTAGGGTGCGAAGTAGGATCCTTGTCAAACTATTTTTTCAAATAAATAAGCTTATTCAAATTTTATCGATTGGTTTGTGAAATTGAACAAAACGTAGAGTTTGTAAATCTCAACAAAAAATGTTAGTAATAATTTCAATAATATGAAATACTGTAACGACTTCATCACACGTCATCGTGTTGCAAAAAAATTATAGTCACTTAAATTACCTTGTTCTTCGAATAAAATACTTTGAAGAGCTGGAAGATATGTAACATTTTCAAGAGTCAATCAAAGGCAGGGAGTTTTGGAGAGGACTGGTAAAAGGATATTTACAAAGTTGCTGAAGATAAGAAATCACATTGATTTGCAGTTTACCTTCAAGTCGAAACAGAATTTTAAAAAGAAATTTAAAAATTCGGTCCATTAGTCCATTTCAATTTTCTGATAAATATCAAGGATTTGGTACGTATAAAAATATAGAAACAATAATATTTTCTCTGAATTGACATGGCTTCTTTGGATAAAACCCCGCCGGATTTTCCGTTGCCTTCCCCACTGTTCACGAATTCAGCGTCACTGTCCTTCAACAATGGCTTCCATCCAAGCCTAAAGAGCTCAGTCAACCTTACTATTTAATCCATAGATTGTGGGGAGAAGAGACGGGTTCATGCCTTTCCCATGGGTATTAGTGTGAATTGAACACAAGAAATGTAACCGGAATTTAAACTCGATTCGTTGATTCCATTTTCAGAAATAATAACCACTTAGTAAACAGAATTCATAGTCACCACTGAATTAAGTGCATTGACAAGAAAGAAAAAACATAAATAAATGTTATGTAATATAATTGCATTTTGCTGGAATATAGGACGCATGTTTTACTGGGACGTTTTTGGAGATTTATCGCCAGAATCTATCTTACATATTTTTAAGTCTACCATTCATCAAATCCTTCGAATATTGCTGCCACTTCTGGCCCGGTGCTGCTACTGTGTATTTAGAGATTCTTGATAAAATCTAAAGAAGAATCTGCAATGTTATCTGTGATAAATGTTCACCACTAAATTAAGTGAATTGACAAGTAAGCAGATTATGCTGAGAACTAAAATGTAATGGAAAATTGCTTTTTCTTCATTAAGCAACGAATTTCTTTCTGTACTGACAGACGCCGGAAAGTGTCGTGCAGTCATGGAAAGGCGCACAGGGATAGCGAAAAATGCCTTCCAGAAGTGAAGTATTAAGATATAGTAAAATGCCGTCAGAAACAAAGAAAAGAATGGTGAACTGTTGCGTAATATAGAATCTTCTTCATGACGCTGAATGTTGGACAATCTTCTGACAGATGAAAAAGAGATATAAGTGGTAGTGCTGTGGTTTGGTTGGGTTGGGTTGGTTGATTTTGTTTAGTGGCATATCAACACCTTTGTGGGTTATTTAATGTCGAAATCTAAATATCTTGAACACAATTGCATGCTCTCAACTGCAGATAAAATGTCGGTCATTTTGCGATAAGATGTATTGTTGGTAATTCTACTATAAATACGTCTAGTTGGTCATTTTACTATAAATATGTATTTTTATTTCTTTCATTGTTTTGTCTGAGGTTTAACTATTTGCCGATAGCTGGGACCCTAACAGATGCTACCACCCAGTGTAAGGGTGAACCTGAGGAATGCAGCAATTACGAGGTGGTTCTACGCTCCTCAAAACCTTCAATCTTCCTATCATAGGTCTTGCTTCCGGGTGTAATTCCTCGCCATACACAGGAATATCAGTGGGTGCAAAAATCTGGGTAGTATTCCAAAGGAACAAAATAAGAGTAAAAGATGCCTTTCAGAAACTGCGCATGGTATTAAGCAATCGAAAAATGTCTTAAGAAAAAATAATGTTAGCGTGTGCTGGTAATTTTACTATAAATATGTATTTTTATACTTTCATAGTGTTCTGTTTGGGGGGGTTAACTATTTTCCCATAGCTGGGACCCAAATAGCTGCTACCACCGCTGGCCAGGGTGGACCTGAGAACAACAGCAATTAATAGGTGGTTCCACGCTTCTGGAAACCCCCAATCTCCCGATCAGAGGTCTTGCTGCTGGATGTAGTCGATCGTCATACCCAGAAATATAGTGGTGTGGTTCTGCCGACGAATATTGAGAATACCACGGAAAGAAGATGTGAGTAACAAGGAAGTTTTAAGATAAAGAGAAACTACAAGGAAACGGATACTTACAATCGGAAAGAGACAACTAAATTTTCTAACAGACATACTGAGAAAAGAGAGCTTAGAGAATTTAACACTCCTAGGGCGGAAGCAGAAGAAAAGAACAAAGTTTGAGTGAACAGATTGTAGAAAAAGGATAACGTGCAGTAGTAAGGTGGACATGTTGCTTTCAAACTGTATTGGAATGGCTATTTACCCCGGTCACACAACTGGGACGTAATGTGACGCAGGGTCAAATTGTGCTTTTCTAAGCATAGCTTAGATATGGCGCAAGGCCGAAAGTATGGTGCATCCAGTCAGGATCGAACTCACTACTAAGTCGTAATTTTTCTAGCGAGGCAAACTTGCTAGCCATTACGGCACGCCGAGGTGCCCTAAAACTGGCTTAGTTGTGACACAAGGCTGAAAGTATGGAGCATCCAGTAAGGATCGAACTCATTACTCAGTCGTAAAAGATCTAGAGACAAGCTTGTTAACCATTACACCACAGAAAGTGCTCCAAATTATATTGGAATGACAGCAAAATAAAACATACCCCCACCACCACAAATTTATAGCAGATGCATGCTGGGATTTCTTCCTAGACATTACGATAGACCACTCCTCGGTCTCATCCGCCATATTCTTGCTCTTTCTGGACTTGAAGTCAGATCATTTTAATCACTTGTCTGTATCCCTTTTGTGCGTTAACGCCATTCTTAGGTTTTTACCTTATTACTGTTGTTTTGCTTATTTCTGTCTTGCATATCTATCTATCTATGAGGTCTTTCTTTATCTACCATGTGGCCGTTTTTATCTGTCTCTCTGTCTCTGTCTCTGTCTCTGTCTCTCTCTCTCTCTCTCTCTCTCTCTCTCTCTATATATATATATATATATATATATATATATATATATATTGTGTTTGCTTAGTATAATTTTTGCCCTGTTCTTTTCTTTCTTTTTTTATTGTTTGTTAGAAACTTTGTCAGTTTTGTTTGTTAAGTATATCTGCCAATTACATTTAACCATGACTAATTACTATACAAGTTACATAAATGTACAGAATTTAGGAAGTTGTGGAGAGTCCTGATCGTCCATCTTTAGAAATTGTATAGCCTATAAAAAAGAATTACATTTCATGAAAAATTGTTAGCTATTTGGAGGGTACGTGTCACATAATGTGGAAAGACGGTTTAGAGAATTTGACACTCCCATGGCGTACTGAGGGCAAGAGGTGCTGAAGAAACCTTACGGACTTTTTTTTTAAATGAATGGGCGAACAGAGACTGGAGAGGAGTAGTCTGAGGTTAAAACTGATTAGAACTACACAGGCTGAGAAGTTGTGGAGAATAATGATCACCGACGTTGTGAAGAGACATAGCACATTAAAGAAGAAGAATAACAGCAGCAGCAGCAGCAGCAGAAGAAGAAGAAGAAGAAGAAGAAGAAGAAGAAGCAGAAGAAGCAGAAGAAGAATCAGAAGAAGCAGAAGAAGAAGAAGAAAAAGAAGAAGAAGAAGAATCAGAAGAAGCAGAAGAAGAATCAGAAGAAGCAGAAGAAGAAGAAGAAAAAGAAGAAGAAGCAGAAGAAGAAGACGAAGAAGAAGAAGAAGAAGAAAAGGAGGAAGAAGAAGCAGAAGAAGAAGAAGAAGCAGAAGAAGAAGAAGCAGAAGAAGAAGAGGAAGAAGAAGAAGCAGAAGAAGAAGAAGCAGAAGAAGAAGAAGAAGAAGAGGAAGAAGAAGAAGAAGAAGAAGAAGAAGAAAAGGAGGAAGAAGAAGCAGAAGAAGAAGAAGAAGCAGAAGAAGAAGAAGCAGAAGAAGAAGCAGAAGAAGAAGAAGAGGAAGAAGAAGAAGAAGAGGAAGAAGAAGAAGAAGCAGAAGAAGAAGAAGAGGAAGAAGAAGAAGAAGAAGAAGAAGAAGGAGAAGAAGAAGAAGAAGAAGAAGAAGAAGAAGAAGAAGAAGAAGAAGAAGAAGAAGAAGAAGAAGAAGAAGGAGAAGAAGAAGAAGGAGAAGAGGAAGAAGAAGAAGAAGAAGAAGAAGAAGAAGAAGAAGAAGAAGAAGGAGAAGAAGCAGGAGCAGAAGAAGAAGCCTTTTTGCGTGCATTAGATAGTCATATGTTTCTGGCTAGAAGCCGCCTACTCTCTGTGATGCGAGCATGTGTGTGTGGCTACAACAAATTCTTAACTTTGGTGTGACGCAGAATTAAATGTGGAAGAAATGGGAGGTGTGGAAACTTAGTGGCACCCAGCTAGGAGGTCTTGTCTACTTTGAAAGTCCTCGAACATCATCCACTGGCGACAGTGGGTGATACGCAACTAAAACAAATAGGTCAGGACTTCGCAAACTTTGCCACCGCCCTCGAAATCATACCAGATGATTTTTTTAACGCTTCTTCCTTTATTTGTTTTTAAAACTGACAAACAGATGGCAAGTGAAATCTAATAATCAATTAAACAGTTTATAGCTTAATTTAATCTATATCTATAATTCTCCATTTGTGTGTGTTTGTATGTATGTGTGTGGGATTGGATGTTGTTTATACATTTCCACAGTTTTCATCCGATTTCGATGAATTTTTTTTTTGTCTGATAGATAATTCTTCAGTATCGGTTTTGAGCCTAAATTGTTGGCGACAATGACTCTCCACTACTTCCTGTCCACTATAACTCTTAGCAATGTTTTACTATTTACTGTCTATTCTTGGCTATATATATTTCATAAAAACTTTAAAATAAATAGTTTTAAATTATTACAATAATATTATTTATTATTATGTAGTTTCCCTCCCCCCCCATTCAAATTGTTACCCCCCCCATTTGGGGATGTGCCTCAATTGCACCTAAATGTTGTTACTAATACTGATTTTCGGCTGGGCTGACTTCAAACTTAAACTGCTCCAACTGAACGACAAAAATTCCCAGTAATGAAAAACCCGGTCAAAGACGGGTTATACTGCTAGTATTAAATATGATAAACTAGCAGGCTTAGCCCGCTCGGTAACTGGTAATTTTTCTAGGAATAATTTGTTGTTTTTCTATGTTCATTATTTATGAAATGTTGAATGGGTTGTGGACGTTGAATATATTTATTCAAAGTATATGACGGTAAAGACAGAAAAAAATAATTGGTCGGGAGGGGTAGTAGGCTTGTTATAGTTAAGGAAAGTTTTACAAATAGAAGCCAACTTGTTGAAGGCCAAATAAAATGCAGAATTCAAATACTTTGCTGTACTATATAAGACAATAGTCATAAATAGGACTATTTTTGATATGAAAACCAAAACAATCCTTGAATAAAAGAACAGTAATGAAGGATAGTTAATTAATGAAATATATCTTTTAAAATCAATATGCAAATTAGTTAAACCTGAAAAGTGATATCGCTTAGAAGTATATAATATATAACTCAGATATTGAGCATTAAGTGTGTGTTTTTCTTTGTACTCTTCTTGCGTAGTTACACGTTTACTTATCATCTTTCAGTTGCGTCTCTGTCTTTGGGCAGAGTGCACTCAGGGGCCACTTTGTCAAAGGACGGAGTCACAACTGAGGAAAATTATACTGAGAGGTACGTGCCCTGGGGAACAGCTGCTCGAGGCCTCGCCTTCTCATTGCACTAGAGAGAAGGATCGGTGCACGCACCGAGGCTAGCGCAACCGGCGGCGTCCGCGAACGGGCTACCCGATTTAACATCCGCGACAGGCGGGATTTTGCCGTCGCAGGGATCGCTCGTAGACTACTTGACTTCAGTAGAGCAGCCACCACACTGCGATCTATTGAGACTAAGCCCTCGATCGAGTCGATTCGTCCTCCGCGAGGGACGACGACCACCCATGCGTTATTTCGTTCCGCTGGAGCCTGCCATTTGTTCCTTGGCCGGGTGTACGCACCCACATTAAACCGACTTTGTGTCACAACCTGACCTCGTGGAGGGTTGAGTAAATATCTACACGTTTACTTATCATCTCTCAATTGCGTCTCTGTCTTTGGGCAGAGTGCGCCCAGGAGTTTCTCTGTCAAAGGGCAGAGAGGCAACTGAGAAAATGCACCCCCACCATTGCACTAGAGGGAGGGATCGGTGATCGCACAAAGGACAGCGCAACCGACGGTTGCAGAGGGCAATTTTTTTTCCTGTCCCGGACGTACGCGCTCGGGTCCCCTCCTAAAAATAGACCTTGTGTCACATCTCGTTTTAGTGGTGGGGGCAGAGTAAATACTTGTGTTTTTTATACTCGTTTTGAGTAGTTACACGTTTACTTATCATCTCTCACTTGCGCCTCTGTCCTTGGACAGACTGCGCTCAGGGGCTTCTCTGTCAAAGGACAGAGGAGCAACTGAGGAAAATAATACTGAAGAGGTGCTCAGGCCTCGGGAACAGTTTATTAGTTTGTTTTTGGGGTTCATCTTCTACCCCTTCATGAATCATGAATTTTTATATATTTTTGTAAAAAAAAAGAACTTTACAGCCTTCCAAATTTTTATATCATGGGGTGTTTTGTGGGCTCCCTGTGAATTTGCGGTATTGTGGAATACGCAGAACTAAGTGGTGATGGATGTGTTCTTGTGGTCATGAGAAGATTGTATTGGATGAATGGGTCGTGAGTAGGATTAACTAGGACGAAGATAGCTAATGAAGACCAGTCCCTCCCTATTTTCCTCTCGGCCTTGTGCTATAATTCTGTATTGTTTAGAATAAATCTCAAATTACAATAAAGTAGAGATAAGATTTTAACCTCAGAATTCGTGAGCCTCAATTTCGCATTTATTCAAATAGAAGAGTAATAATCATAACAAATTTATACATAAAGGAATTGTACAATATTTACAATTTTTTTCATATCACTGTTAAGCACTTCAGTTCATGAATATCTATTTTTGTTTAATTCTGTAAAAAATAATGGAAAAAGAGCCGCCTACAGAAGCCAAAACAAAATTTGTTCATACCATGTGATTATTTAGTAAAAGTAAAAAAAAAAGTAATTTTTTTTAAAATTCGTAATCTGAAGTGCTTAATCGATAGCAACGATTTTCATTGTTATATATATATATATATATATATATATATATATATTAATACATGTCTCATTAAATAATATAGATAAGCGTTGTCTATATATTTTATGTAAGTTTTTTTCATATAGTCTGATAATCTTAATAACATTATCATTAAATAATGAAAGAAAATCACAATATTGATACATACTTTTTTTTATATTTAATCCAATCTGAGCTTTCGGCTTACATAAGCCATTATCAAAGATATATATATATTTGTAAAAAAAATTACAATAAGGGGGATCAATTTATAAAGAATTTACATAGTAAACTGGACCCCCTATTAACCTTTATAAAAATTAATTAAAAAAAAAAACGATATTCATGACGGAGAGCCGAGTTCCAATTCCAGTTGAGTTCGTTATATTCACTTACGCTCAAATACCAATGAGAAACGTATGAATCCACAACTTCAACCGTCCCCCAGCTATGGGTTAATTAATAGTTTTATGACTAAATCGTTATTATAACAAAAAATATTTTCTGTCTTTAAATAACCTGCAAAAGTTCACAAGCCATTAAAAACAAAGCGATCAAAATCAAATCAAATTGTATTTGTTATCTGAAGTTAATCCAAAGTTCCCAAATTAACCAGGGGAAATTCAACCCCAGGGGAAATTCAACCCCAGGGTTAATCAAGACATGGCCATAAATGTGTCTTTTAATTTGGGAAATTTTTGTTTTTCCACTCCTTTTTAACTCTAAAATGAGCTACCGAATTATTTTCTGATTTCCCCAGTACATCATTTTCATCATAATTTATCTAACATCGCCTAATGCGGGACAATTTTAAAGTTCCGAAATATGGAATTATTTATGTAGCGATGTAAAATATAATAAAAGTATTATAATAATAATAATAATACACACACACACACACACACACACACACACACACACACACACACATATATATATATATATATATATGATATAACGATATATAATTTGTCATAATTTTATATATCAGTAAACAGTATGTAGGAAAATATGACAAACTGGAAAAGTTTTGTGATGCGTTTCAGGCCAATGAAATCCTAACAGACGAAACGCGTCACAAAAAATTTTCCAGTTTGTCGTATTTTTCTAATATATATATATATATATATATATATATATATATATATATATATATATATATATATATATATATACATACATATTGGTAAAGAATTAAAAGTTAATGAAAAAGGATGAGCTTGGTCATGACTTAGTGTTGATGTCTATAAATTACATATGTGTGCGTCATATCACGCAATATGAAAATTCCGGAACATTATCATATAACTACTGTAAGTTTTTGACAGTTCTTGACTATTCTGAAAAAATTCTCTATGCTATTTATGTCTCCTTTTTTTAAAAAAAAAAAAATCTCCGTTGACCCATTATTACCTATGTCTTCTCCACCGCCCCCTATGTGATCCTAAAACCCTAAGGTATGCTGGTACCCATATTAAAGCCCAATGAAATAAGTCGACCATATATCAAATTTCAGTATAGAACGTAAACATTTATATATATATATATATATATATATATATATATATATATATATATATATATATACAGAAATCCCTCGATTAGTGCGACTAAAGTCGAAAACGCATTAATTGAATATAAACAAAATTGCCAAACATCGCCATTTTCCATTTTTAAATTTTAGAACATTTTTAATTATCGGTAACTATAAAAATAACATCAATTTTTAATTACTATGTTTATACTGAGGAATGTTTTACATTTTTAATTATCGGTAACTATAAAAATAACATCATACATACATACATATATATATATATATATATATATATATATATATATATATATATATATATATATATATATATATAGTTAAGTAATGAAAATCTTGGTAATCCGTATGGATAACCCCAAGGAGGATGAAATCCAAAGAGCTAAATGTTAAATCAGAGCGATTAATTCAATGGAAACAGACAACTTTAAGGGTCCATTGGTTATATTTTATTTCCCCAGGGAATTTCTTTTCCCTGGCTCCACACGTCCCAGGGTGAAAAAATTGGAAGTGTGGTTTGATGAGCCAGGGAAAAAGAAATTCCCTGGGGGAAATAAATTATAACCAATGGACCCGAAATAAATTATAACCAATGGACCCTTAAAGTTGTCTGTTTTTATTTATATATATATATATATTTAGCGCCGAGTATTAGTTGTCTCGGATACGAAAGGCTGGAGAAGGTATCCTCGATATAACCAAATTCGTCATCTAAATATTTTGCTGAACAGATTCGCAGAGCTCTCAAGTAAAATCCGATAATAACACCTCTCTTAGTCCTAGTATCATTGTGAGAGTAAAAGTGTAAGTAGTCGTTTTTGCATGTGGGTTTACGATATACTTTGAATTCTAGTTTGTTATTTTTTTTTGGTGAGTAGTATGTCTAGAAAAGGTAGAGAATTATTCGATTCAAGTTCGTGGGTAAATTTTATAGTAGGTTCTACTCTATTCAATCTATCGGTGATTTTGTCTAGATCATGTTTCTGTGGGTAAATGAATAAAATGTCATCTATGTAACGGAAATAATGTGTATCATCAGGGATTATATATTTGAAAGGTCCAGACTCGAGAAATTCTAGAAATACGCATGCTAGGAACCCAGAGAGAGGACTACCCATTATTCATTCACCCACAGAAACATGATCTAGACAAAATCACCGATAGATTGAATAGAGTAGAACCTACTATAAAATTTACCCACGAACTTGAATCGAATAATTCTCTACCTTTTCTAGACATACTACTCACCAAAAATAATAACAAACTAGAATTCAAAGTATATCGTAAACCCACATGCAAAAACGACTACTTACACTTTTACTCTCACAATGATACTAGGACTAAGAGAGGTGTTATTATCGGATTTTACTTGAGAGCTCTGCGAATCTGTTCAGCAAAATATTTAGATGACGAATTTGGTTATATCGAGGATACCTTCTCCATATATATATATATATATATATACATATATATATATATATTGTTTGAATTTCAACTCATTAAATCTGTTTATGCCAGCAACATTTGCAATGAGTTACTTCCTTGGGATGAGATTTTATAATAAAACACCATTATCCTTATTTCCATTATTTTGTGTTTTAAATCAAATTCACCCCCAAGCAAGGCAATAAAGCCACTAAGACACAAGGGGTCACTGGGTGCGAAAGAGTTAGAAAACAGAAGCATTACTAAGGTGTGAGAATAATAGAAATCAAGAAGACAGTAGATAACAACTCACATTGCAATTAAATTTTTGAAGATCAAAGTTGACCAGAAAGAATAGAGCTGGACATGTGTTCCACAAGCGAGAAGTGCGGGAAAAGAAACTGTATAGCATAGAACTTACGGTTACATCTAGAACTGTGAATTGATGTGACCTAGCCGCCAATCTAGTACTGCGCTTAAATTCATAAATTCTAGTTACCAATAATACTGTTCACCCAACACAAAACTATAGCGAAGAAAACGGCGAATTACCTCGTGAAACAAAGCGACAGCGTGTCGCGTATATCCTCCGACGGAAAATGTAGCGAATAAGAAAGTATTCTGCATGATATGCTGAAGGCGGAATATTCAAATTAGAAACAAGTCAGTCGTAGGAGTCGCTATAATATTCATTATAATATTCATATGCTAATATTGTGCGTCCTCGCCCAGTTGGCGACGAATGGAAAAAATGCTCGGCCGATAAAAGCAGTTGGTGTTCTCGAATCGGAGTGGGAAGTAGATAAAATACAGTAGCATTTTGATGCCGGTTAGGCATCAGGATATTGTTCTTCCTGGGTTGAACTTGGGCAACCCATCCCGAATTTTAGGCTAGTTTAGG
>OZ038492.1:81275782-81283282 GCA_964036315.1 Acanthosepion esculentum | reverse complement strand
GATTTTGCAAACCACTCAATGAAATTTGAATAAGCTGATTTTTTTTTAATTACTTTGAAAAAAAAACTACTTTGCGGTTTAATAATTTCTTTTAATTTTATAGGACTTCATGGTAAATAATATTTTGTAAGAATTTTTTTTTTCCATTTTAACAGCGAAGAATATATTCTTAGGATTTCTTACTCTTGAGCATGCATCATATAACTGGCCGTGCGTAAAACAACCTGTCATGTGTAAATATTTCTTTCTGGAGCCGAAATCCATTTTTTTTTTTTTTAAGTGTTTGGCCTTCTTAATTATATTGCCAAAACTGCAACCAGTTAAGTAAAATATAAGTGGCTTAGGAAATGCCTTACGATGGTCAATCTCTACTTGAGAGGTGTGCATGAGGATAAGTTCTCAGCTCCGGTTAAGTTTTTTTATGTCTCCCGACTACCCCGTGTAGTACTGGGAGAAGGAGAATGACGACGTGGTGAACTTATTTTGTATTTTAAATAATAAAACTCTTAATTCCCCCACCCCGGCAAATTGATGAACATTTTTGAACTAAGCTACTCACCCTAGTAAAACTAACTGTACTTTGTACCCTCTTTATTTGTTGGCACTTCTCCCAAAAATTTGGCTTCGATCGGTCAATATTTAGCTGTTTTAGAGGGTGTGTCGGACGGACGTCCTATCACAGAATTTGATATAAAGATAGATTATTTTATTTTTCCTTTTAGCAGCTGTTAATTGGTTTTCGTATGGATGTACAAAAACTAGATAATTCTGATATCACGCTTTGACTAACTACTATTCAATATTTGAAGAGTATCATGAATTAATCTAAATTCATATCTACCGTTCAGTCTGTTTTGTGTCTTGAAAGCATTGTTTTCTGATTTATCGGGTGTTTGCCTTTTTTTCGCGTGTCTCTGTTCTCTTACATTTATTTACAGATTCTTGTATACAAGAATAACCAATACTTATTTCAATAATTACACGTAAGTTGTTAATTTAAGTTTTTATTATTTTAAAAACTGACCGTTTTCTTATTTTTCTTTTTCTTGCATAATTTATTCCTCCCGACACCAAGCAATTTTTCAGAATTAAGGCGGAACTATCTCATTTGCATAAAAGAATACTTTATAATGTAATATTTCTAAAATTTACTCTGAGAATAAATGATTTTCTTTTCACATTAACGCAAATTACATTTCCGCTATGTTTTAGCCTTCATGCCTTCAAATTTATTCATTATACAGTGTAACCCGGATATAAGAAACCCGGATATAAGATAAACCCGGATATAAGATACAACTCTCTTATATCCGGGTTGCACTGTACTAAGTTTAATAAAAGTGTATAGAATATTAAACTATTGGTTAAAGAAAATTTATTTTAAAACATAAATAACAATATCTTGATTATTGTACTGCTGGTCATCCGTATTTCCTTGGGTTTTATCTTTACTTTTTCGTGTGCTTTTTTAGACTGGAGTATAATTACAGTGTTTCTATTTTGTTCTTTGAACTCACAGGCTACTGTGTGTAAATTAAACGTTATTTTTATTCTGTTTTAAATGCTTTAAAAAAATCCAGTGAAGTGTATCTTAAATTGACTGACTTCGAAACACATTTCTAGGACAAATATTGGATTTTAAAGGGAATATTAAATTTGTTGTTTGCATTTTTCGTATACAATGGCGGCTCGATGAGTGACGAACAAATGTGCCAATATTTTAAAAATGCCTAAAAAGTTTATTTATATACGAAGTCAATTTTTCTTTTAATTCTCATTACCTATAGGTCATTATCTTTCAGATAGAACCGAAATTTAAGTTCAAAGGTAATTAAATTATTTAAAATGCGTTTTTCGTTTGTTTTTTAGAATGTTCGTGGCGGTATCTAGAACAAATATATATTAATGGAAATGAAGGAAGAGAGAAATAAACGAAAATAGCTAGCTAGCTAGATAGATAGATAAATGCAGGTTGTGATAAGTAAATACGGACAAAATGAAATGGAAGTTGAATTAGATAGACAAATAGACCATTAGAGAGTGTTAGAGAGATTGAGATAGATAAAGAGAGAGAGAGAGAGAGATAAAACAAACTGAGATAGATAGATAGATAGATAGATAGATAGATAGATAGATAGATAAATAAAAAAAACTGAGATAGATAAAAAAAACTGAGATAGATAGATAGATAGATAAATAAATAAATAAAAAACTGAGATAGATAGATAAAGAGATAGATATAGATAAAATAAACTGATATATATATATATATATATATATATATATATATAGAGAGAGAGAGAGAGAGAGAGAGATAAAACAAACAGAGATAGATAAAACAAATTTAGATAGGAAGATAGAGAGAGAGATAAAATACTGATATATATATAGATATATAGATATATGTATATATAATATATATATATATATAGAGAGAGAGAGAGAGAGAGAAAGAGAGAGAGATAAAAAAACTGAGATAGATAGATAAATAAAAAAACTGAGATAGATAAAAAAACTGAGATAGATAAATAAATAAAATACTGAGATAGATAGATAAAGAGATAGATATAGATAAAATAAACTGATATACATATATATATATATATATATATATATATATATATATATATATATATATATATATAGAGATAGAGAGAGAGAGAGAGAGAGAGAGATAAAACAAACAGAGAAAGATAAAACAAATTGAGATAGGAAGATAGAGAGAGAGATAAAATACTGATATATATAGATATATAGATATATGTATATATATATAATATATATATATATATATATATAATATATATATATATATATATATATATATATATATATATATAGAGAGAGAGAGAGAGAGAGAGAGATAAAACAAACTGAGATAGATAGATAGATAGATAGATAGATAGATAGATAGATAGATAGATAGATACCGTACATACTCAAGTATAGTGCAATTTTTTTATTATCAGTTTTTTTACGCATAAAATAGCTGCTCGTATATTTGTTTGAAGAGGTTATAAGTCGTACATTTTCGGAGACCAGTTGCACTATACCTGTTTTTTGTTTTGTTTTTCAGTTAAAATACATGCAAAATAAATTCAGGGGCTGCGCTATACATAAAATCGGCTGAGACACGCGTATGTATGGTAGAGAGATAGAAGCCTGTTGCTATGAATCGACTGAACAGGTTAATATAGACAAGTGTTCCACAACGTGGGTGTTTGCGACCCCTCATGGGCTTTGCTTGTTATGCTGAAAGGGGGCACTAGGTGTTTCTATTTCATTTTTTGTGGCGGTGACATTACTCGTTCATTTATCCATTTTTTTTTTTTCTTCAAAGTTTAAAGAATTATTCACAGATCGCGACATCTATCAGAGAGATGAAATTAAATTTTGTATTATTGCATTATTCCAAAATTTGAACTCATCATCAGATAGCTATTAATGTTAACAACTGAGCCCAAATAGTTATTAATTAAAAAAAATAGTAATTAATGTATAATATTATCGATAACTACATGTACAGGAATGTCGTTCTGGATAAAAGTTAATCAATAACCGAAAATACGTAAAAAAAATATGCGTATATTGTCGAAAATTCCTTTTTCCACAATATATCTATTTGTGCTATGTTATAATGCTTATTGCCTAAACAACAATAATAATAATGAATAATTTTTTTTAAACATTAAAGTATTTTTAATCACATCTCCCCAATACCTGTCAAGATCTGTTAATATGAGCTACAAAAGGTATCTAAAGCTGTGGGAAACTTTTTTCGTTGCTTTTCCATCTTCCAATATGGTTGAATGTGGTTTAAAATCAGTTACACAGCTTCTTACTAAACAAAGAAACCACCTGAAAATTACAAAATGAAGAGATCTACGATTACTTCTCAGCAGCATGGAACCTAGAGTAAGAGCTTTAGCTAGTAAGCACCAAAGTCAACCATCGCATTGAAAACATTGAGATAAGCTATCAAATGAACCTAGAGTAAGAGCCTTAACTAGTAAGCACCAAAAACAACCATCGCATTGAAAACATTGAGATAAGCTATCGAATGAACCTAGAGTAAGAGCATTAACTAGTAAGCACCAAAGTCAACCATCGCATTGAAAACATTGAGATAAGCTATCAAATGAACCTAGAGTAAGAGCCTTAACTAGTAAGCACCAAAAACAACCATCGCATTGAAAACATTGAGATAAGCTATCAAATGAACCTAGAGTAAGAGCCTTAACTAGTAAGCACCAAAGTCAACCATCGCATTGAAAACATTGAGATAAGCTATCAAATGAACCTAGAATAAGAGCCTTAACTAGTAAGCACCAAAGTCAACCATCGCATTGAAAACATTGAGATAAGCTATCAAATGAACCTAGAGTAAGAGCCTTAACTAGTAAGCACCAAAGTCAACCATCGCATTGAAAACATTGAGATAAGCTATCAAATGAACCTAGAGTAAGAGCCTTAACTAGTAAGCACCAAAGTCAACCGTCGCATTGAAAACATTGAGATATAAGCTATCAGATATATTTTTAAGCATTTCAATCATAGGAATTTATAGTAGAAATGTAAACAATATTAAAAATATTTTTGCACTAATGTCTAAGCGTTATCTTGCTATGAAAGATGAATTCAGTATAATATCCGAAATTTAACTTGGCAAGTGGGGGCGTTGGCAGGAGTTTGTGTCTTAAGGGCAACGCTGGTTGACAAAAAGGTTGGGAAACACTGATATTCATAAATAAATCCGAATGAATCAGTCTACGAAGGTCGTCTGGAAAGTTCCCAGGCTGTCCAAGAAATACATGTATATCTTTCCAGCTGATTCTCGTATAAGATTTAAACTTTTTTTTTCTTTTTATGAAAGTATTTATTTATATATATATATATATATATATATATATATATATATATATATATATATATATATATATATATATATTTGATATTTCAGATTTAAACTTATATCTTTCCAGCTGATTCTCGTTAAGATTTAAACGATACTGGAAACACTTCGGTTCGTCCAAGAGAGGAATTTTGAAAAATAAAATAAAAAAAAAAAAACAACTTACGGTCATTTCTTTTTGGATGTGGATTGAGAACCTTTCAACATCTTCTTTTACCAAAAACGCATAGAAAAAAAAGCTGAAGAATCCAAAAGGTGAAAGGTTGAGATAAAAACGCCAACCGTGAAGAAGCCGCTCCCACCCGAAATCAATGTATAATAGTCAATGCGCAGTGCAATAAGTTTCCACGAGAAATAATGGCATTAATGGATTTAAACTTACCGGTTCGCAATCAAATAGAACTATTTTTTTTTTCGGAAAGGTTAATCACATTTTTTTTTAAAACATAAATCACATTTAAATAGATCTCTAACAACGGATTCATCTTTAATTGCTTTCTGTGTTGTGCCTTTTTATGTCGCGCCAAAAGGAATTTCTACGGTAGGAACGGAGAAGCCTGTTGACTAATCTGTCTTCACTTGTAATTGATGTACTTCTTTGTCCTCCCAAAAGCGGTATTCCCCTGAGTACCGGTCCTCTAGTTTAGATTATCTTTTGATCATTATCAGCGTTCGAAACGTACCCCGTACGTGACGGACATCAGTCCTTTGACCCCAGTACTAATTCTTACTGTTTGGTCTGTCATTAATAAAAAAAATAAAATAAAAAGACATAATACGGATCCTTTTTCTAGATATTTACTATGGTTAACATAGTCTGGTACAAGGTCGCAACAATGGAGCGCCCACTGATGATAAAACACTTTTTTTTCTCATCTTTATTGCCATATTTACGACATTTCGGTCGTTGTACGCTCCCACCTTCTTCAGGTGATTGAAATTTCGAACCGGGATAGATTGTTCTAGTTCCACGTGCCATGCCTCTTCCGGGTGTCTCAGTTATCTCCCTTTAACTCAAATTTACCAAGTTCTTTTTTTTTTCGTGACTGCAATAGCCAAGTATTGAACTAACAACTCTTCGGGTTAAATCACTGGATCCAACCAACGTTTTTATTCACTGTGTCATGTGTCCTTGTTGTGAGTTATTTTGTGGCTTGTTAGGGCCAAAAATAAAGACACAAAGAGAGGAATTGAGTTAAATATATTAACAGAAACAGTAATACAAACATATACAAACGAGAGTGTTACAGCAAGAATGTTCCAGCTGACTGCTGGAAACTTCCCTCTCCAAAAGGCAGTACCTGCTTCTTTTATAGCTGGGAGAGTCCATGCGTGCGTGAGTAAATTACCATAACAAGTTAAATACCTGACTACTGCAGTGGTGAACAAACAACTTGGAGAGTTGAGTTAAAGGGAGATAACTGCGACATCCGGAAGAGGCATGGCACGTGGAACTAGAACAATCTACCCAGGTGGACGAAATAAAGGGTTCAGTTCGAAATTCCAATAACATGAAGAAAGCCAGTGCGTACAACGGCCGAAACGTCGTGAATATGGTAATAAAGATGAGGATAACAGTCCGAGCAATGTAAATAATGTAAATACGAGGGTCATTCAATAAATAAGTTGAATTTTTCGGTATAAGGACTTCTAATACAGATAGAAGCTTACTCTTTTTTATTTTATTTTTTTTTTTTTGTTTTACTTCTTTTTCACATGGATTTAATTTCTTTTGCAGATTAAAAAAACAAACTTTGAGAGTTTTGGCGATTAACAAAGATGGCCGACCAAGAAGCATGCTCCAGGATTGAACAGCGGTCAGTTATCAAGTTTTTGGTTGCTGAAGGGTGCAAACCAGTTGAAATTCATAGGAGAATGTCAACTGTGTATGGTGCCACATGTTTCAGCCAAAAAATGTCTACAAGTGGGCTAAATTGTTTAAAGAAGGACGGAGCAGTGTTGAGGATGAAGACAGGCCTGGGAGGCCTACAGAATTTAGGTCTCCTGAGGTGATCGAATCAGTCAATGACCTCATTCAGTCTGACAGAAGGGTGACAGTGGATGACATTGCAAGGACTTTGAGCTTATCTGTTGGGACAGCACACAAAAATTGTCCATGATAACCTTAGCTACTCGAAGGTCAGCTGCCGGTGGGTGCCAAAGATGCCTACTGCAGAGCACAAACAGAGGAGGGTCGAGTTATCCCAGCAGTGTCTCTCCCGCTTACAGCCCAGACCATGCCCCTTCAGACTTTCACCTGTTTGGTCCCTTGAAAGCGTTCACGAGAGGCACGAAGTTTAAAAGTGACGATGAAGTCAAATGTGTTGTGAGCGACTGGCTGAGACATCAGTCCAAAGATTTTTACGCTGAGGGAATACCACGAGGTCTGGGGTGTACTTCCCAGGAGACGTTCAAGGCAGGGGGCTTCATTGAGAATACAACCATTTGTAGGGATTGGAGAAAATCTAAGGTCTTCTAGGTGACGATGAAACATTACTAAATTAGTTTTGTTTCAATAACATCGTTCTCTCTTCTTACGCCTGAAATTTTATTTACTATTTGTTATTTGGTTTTCTCAATAGGAGTAG
>OZ038492.1:81228282-81270782 GCA_964036315.1 Acanthosepion esculentum | reverse complement strand
TATAAAACACTCGGAGAATTCTAATAAGTTATCTCTAATTATTTCTAAGATACAACAGTTCAGAATTTAATCTAAGAATTAGACAATTTTGCTGTTACACTCGGCATATATATATATATATATATATATATATATATAAATAGATAGATAGATATAGGTATATAATTGTGTATTTAGGAAGTAATTCCTCCTTAATATTTCGTTGAACAAAACTGACAAAGTACTTAATTTTTTTCATTATATTTCCTTGTATGTCTAAAGTATTCCCCTTTTCTAGGCTTATTTTATGTAAAAATTGTGCCAAAGTCTGTTGATTCCGAAGTCTTTTGGCTAAACTATATTGTTAAATACTTACATTTTTATAGGCCTTGTTCTACTTCTTTCTCTCTTTTTCTCTTTATGCCTTTTTCTCCTCTCCCCCTTCTATATCAATATATAACTTCCGTTAAGTTAACCGATTTAATGTGTCAATGTCTGGATTTCCTCAAACAATGTAAATTTGAAAGAATAGAAATGTTACATCTAACTCAATCATGTCTCTCTCTCCCCCCTCACTTCCTGACTTCGTTAACTTACATATACATAGTACTGCCCGTCAAAAATGTGTAAATTTCTTTTCATTTTTCGTTTCAACCTTTAAAAGGGCTGTGGTGAAATAATTTCTTATATGGTACCTTAAAGTGGTCTGTTTTTATTTAAATTAATATATATATATATATATATATATATATATATATATATATATATATATATATATATATATATATATATATGTATGTATTAACACAATGTTACTATATCTATTGGTCACGCAACCAGATCTTCACTTTCTACTAATTAAAATATTCCATTGATAACAAGAGGTATTGTCCAATAAACAAATATGTCTCTTGTTACCATCACAATGGAATATATCATTAAAGAGGTGTGATAATTTAATCAAGATTATGCATTTCCGTCACTTTTTGACAGCTCGGGTAAGATAATATATATATAATATATTCACAATAAATAATCTATCTATCTCTTCACCTATCTATCTGTTCACCTATCTATCTATTTATCTATCTATCTGTCTGTCTATCTATCTATCTATCTATCTCTCGCTCTCTCTCTCTCTCTCTCTCTCTCTCTCTCTCTCTCTATATATATATATATATATATATATATATATATATATATATATATATATATATATACATATATATATATACTTTATTTCAAATAATGAGAAAATAAAGAATATTGGTCTACTATTGTATTGAACCCTCTCTTAAATTGAATTTTACAAACGTTGGAATTTGTATTCGATTCGTTCTCGTTTCATATATATATATATATATATATATATATATATATATATATATATATATATATATATATATATATATATATATAATGAAAAACAAACATTTAAAAACCATAGGATGATATTTATTTAATTGAAGTCAATAAAAACGGCTTCAAATCATCAGACCTGTAAACTAAATGTAAATGGAAAATTTCAATCCAAGTTTAAAAATTAAGAATAGTGATTTCCTATTGAGAGAGTGGGAGAAAGAAAGATGTAAATTTATTATCTTGTAGGAAGGTGGGAGAAAGGAAATGGTGTGTACACATGAGTTGACAGTGACAACAAAAGAGATTGTTTCAGTTGTATTAACTGACATTAGGACCCGTGGTAACCTAATTAAACATCCGGATTGTGGACTTAAGTCGTTACATAAGGTGGTAATTGAGAATTCATGAAATTAAGGAAATTAAAGGGTCATTCAGAGTTGAAAATAATTTTTAATGTAAAACCGAAATCCTGTCTAGATCCTTCTTCGGTCAAGATTTTAACACATATGTATTCAACTTAAAAAAAAACTGTTCTAATTTCTATTAAAAATAGTGATTGGTTAAAAACATTAAACATATTTAAAAACTATTCAAAACCTAGCTAAAGATTTCAATTTAAACGGAAAAAGATCTATTCAAAATAAAATTATATATATATATATATATATATATATATATATATATATACATATGTGTGTGTGTTTGTGTGTGTGTGTCTTTCTAACATAATTATCCATGAGATTCTCAATAAATATTTAATAAAAACATTAAGACATACAGGAGAAAATATATATATAAATATATAAGATAAACACTTAAAATCAGTTACTCTTGTGTTAACAATGTATGTATATATATATATATATATATATATATATATATATATATATATATATTGTGACGCATTTTTTGTACGATAACAATATTTATAACTTTCAAATAAATTTGGGAATAATCAAAATTAACTGCGAAATACAGCAAAAGTCACCCATGAAATAGAAATGATTGTTTGTGCGGAAAGAAAAGACCTGCGTAGATCAAATTGTCTTTAAGTTAAGTGGCAACAGAAGAATTATCGTTGAACTTTTAAAAGGTAAGCTTAATTATTAATGTAATACTTAAATGAAGCGATCAATTTTGAGTTCTGTAGTTTATTGTTGACTATTGCATCTACTACTATTGTGATGGAAACCTAATCAATAGCCCTCCACAGGAGCTAGCTTAAATGCTGCCTGATAGGGTGGCTTTTAAGCTAGTTAAGTAATATTGTGGAATATATACGAATTGGCCAAAGAAGAATGACAATGAAAGTGATGAGGTTTGTTTTATGTCCTGTTGCACTGGTAACTTGTTTTTATTTACACTAACGTTTTCTGCCACAGCTAAAATGTTTTTGCAATGTTTTGCAATGTCGTTAATGTTTTTAATATTGTATGCTTAAATGCACTAAAGATATCTTTTGCTGTATATGCTCTGCTGAAATGGGCGTTTGGATAACGTGCCCGTATGTCTATTAAGCCGTCAAATACGAGTTCCAGTCAAGTGAAATGTCGGTTACAATAGATACACGCTTAGTTGGGCCAATTTGGCAGTATAAATGTAATATTTTATTCTCTTTATGAAAATCTGTTTAAAAGGGACAGTCATTTATTACGACTACTGCTACTACTGCTACTAAATTGCAAACAATACTGCATGTGCTGCAACGGAGAGCTGTGATTCACAAACCTTTTTTTACCTCTGGGCTCCATTTTCGAAATTAAAATTTGCTCACTCTTCAAAAAATTTTATATGATAAAAAGTACATTAAAAAACAGCGAGAGAGAGAGAGAGAGAGAGAGAGAGAGAGAGAGTGAGAGTGAGAGAGAGAGGAGATTAAATGGAGATAACCGGTGATTCGAAGTCAGAACATTATTATTGATTACTCTCTCCTCCAATCTGCAGACCCTAGTTACTATATTCTTAAATCATATGATATATGTATATATATATATATATATATATAAATATATATATATTTTTTTTAATTTTGAATTGGACAAAGTCCGACAATTTATTTAAAGACATTTATGATATGTTTAACGTTCTTTTTATAGATACAAGTATTTAAGCAAATGCTCTGTTTTTATAATAAACAGTATTAAATAACATTTACCGGCCTGAATGTCCGAGAAATTTTCATAGAAAATTTTCGTTCTCCGGCAGGAATCGAACCTGTATCCTATACGGAACCGTCATTTTGTGTCATATATGACGTCATTTGTTTACATTTGATACGCTAGAGCAGATATGAATAGAAGAGATTCATGGAAGATTTAAGTTTAAAGATAGTAAAATCGATCTTGCTAACCAGACGCTTCTCTGTCGCCGAAAGGTTAAGGCACGTCACGCGAAATGACGGTTCCGTATAGGATACAGGTTCGATTCCTGTCGGAGAACGAAAATTTTCTATGAAAATTTCTCGGACATTCAGGCCGGTAAATGTTATTTAATACTGTTTATTATAAAAACAGAGCATTTGCTTAAATACTTGTATCTATAAAAAGAACGTTAAACATATCATAAATGTCTTTATATATATATTTTTACAAAAAGCCGGCTTCCGTGATAATGAGTCTGTATACATATTTCCTTTGTCATCACTATTGTAGTTTTTTTTAGTTTTAGCCGGATACACACACACACACACACAGACAGACAGAGGCAACTTCTTTTTATATATGTATAGATAAATAAAATGGCAAAGATTCTAACACATCCAATTTTTTGTGCAATTCAAATAGGTACATAAAATAACATATTTCTCCGCAGGGTGATGGTATAAAGAAATTTTCGAAAATATACTATTCATGAATTCTTGGATTTTGGTCCTGCCCCTCCCTTGCATGCCCGAGATACTAGGGCATACTCCAAACATTTTTTTCTGAGCCACATTTTGGGATTGAAAATTTGCTCACGCCTGAAATTTTTTATGTGATAAAAAGTACATTAAAAAACAGAGAGATAGAGAGAGAGGTGGGGAGGGGGTGAATAAAGGGAGATAACCGGGGATTCAGAACATTATCATTGATAACTCTCTCGCATCACCGTCTGAGAGCCACTGGCGTAGAGTAATGGCTAGCATGGTTACTGAGTAATGACTTTGGTCCTCACTGGGTGCCTTATAGAATGTTCGATGTCAAAATAACCAAACAAGAATTAATATATCATGAAATCAACCAATCTGGCCAGTACTACTGAGTAACGAGTTCAATTCTCACTGTGTGCCCCATACAAAATTCGACGTTAAATTCTTCAACCTGGTTTGAGATGTCGTAAAATCAACTAAAACTAACTAAATTGGTAACTCAGTGCTAGGTAATGTTTAGGAATGACAGTCTGATTGACCATTACTACTAAGTAGTGAGAATGGGCCTCACTGGGGGCCCTGTATAAAATTCGACGTTAGAGAACCCATCAAGGGTTGATACACCATCAAAACAACTAGCCTAAGCATTGCTACCGAATAATGAGTTCAATCCTCTTTGGGTGCCCCATACAAAATCGATACTAAATGACCCAACAACATGTCGTAAAATCAACTAGCCCCTCAACAATGCTGTGTAAAATAAAGTCGATTCTAAGAATAATGGATTAAAAATATATAATTTTTCCTGGTCGAAACTCAAGTGGTATACGAAATGTTATATTGCATAGGAGAATGTGTGGGTGGTCTAAAGGATAGCGGCTCGGAATGAGAAATTGAACAGCCTAGTTCGAATTCAGTCCGGGTCGTTACATTCACTTACATGCAAATACACATGGAAAAGGTCACCTCACCCCAACTATGGGTTAAATAGTAGTGCGTATCAAAAAAAAATATTCTTTGTATTGTTCACTCGCAAAAACAAAACGAAAAAGAATTATTCTTACAGTTCCATTTTTCCAGAGGGTTGATAAGCCGTAAAAAAAACAAATCAAGTCAGACATTATATAGCAAGCTCTAGTGTGGCGGTACATAAGTTCGATTCTCATTCGGAACTATTTCCATGTTAGGGATTCACGGCAAAAATAAAATAAAAACAACCGCCAAAAATGAATAAAGATGTGGAGTAATGAAAATTCCTTATCGCAGAATCTAAAATGACTTCGGATATAAAAAATGGATATAGTTTTCGTGCGTGGGTTGAGCGTGTTGGGATCAGATAGTCGCTAGGTTTAGTCATTCCTCCCCGTCTAACAATAAAAGAAATATTCCAATGAAATCGATTCGTTATGGCGTTTATTAAATGCACAAAGCTCTTGGTGATTCCAGTGTCATCAATAAGACAATCAACTCGTGTTCTCGTCTCTTTCTGTCTCCTTCTTCATATTAGCTTTCCTTCTCGTCGTCTTTTATTTCTTTTTGTCCCCCTTTCTTTTAATGTTTTTTCTTTCACACAGCTTCATGTCTATTTTCCTCCACTCATTCTTTTCTTTCTTTCTTTCCTTTCTTTCTTTCTTTTGTTTCTTTCTTTGTTTGTTTCTTTCGTTTCTTTCTTTTTTGTTTGTTTGTTTCTTTCTTTCTTTCTTTCTTTTGTTTCTTTCTATCTTTCTTTCGTTTCTTTCTTTCTTTCTTTCAGTATCATTTTCTTTCCTATTCTCTTTTTATTTTCTTTACGTATCTGTCTCTTTCTTTTTTCTGTCTTTTTTGCTTCGCTATGAAATTGTCTTTTTCATATTCTTTACATTTTTACCTCTTCTTTCTTTCTTTCTTTCTTTGCCTTTCAATATCATATAATTTCTTTACGTTTCTCCTTTTAATTTTCTTACTGTCTTTATCTCTTTTTCATTTTCTTTGCGTTTTTACCTCTTTTTTTTCTCCTTTCAGTATCATTTTCTTTTCTTTACTCTTTTTCTTTTTCTCTACGTATCTATCTCTTTCTTATTTCTTTCTTTTTTGCTTCACTATGATTTTACTTACTCTTTGTCTTTTTCATTTTTTTACGTTTTACCTCTTCTTTCTTTCATTCTTTCTTTGGCTTTCAATATCATATAATTTCTTTACGTTTTTCCTTTTAATTTTTTTATCTCTTTTTCATTTTCTTTACGTTTATACCTCTCTCTTTCTTTCTTTCTTTCTTTCCTTCTTTATTTCTTTTTTTCTTATAATATCATTTTCTTTCCCTTTTCTCTTTCTTATTTTATTTATCTGCTTATCTCTTCTATCTATCTATCTATCTATCTATCTATCTATCAATTCTTCTTTCTTTCTTTCATTGAATTTCAATATCATATTTTTTTTACTTTTCTCCTTTTAAGTTTCTTACTTTTTTCTCTCTCTCTTTCTCTCTCTCTCCTACTCTCCGTCTTTCGATATCATCATATTTAACTCTCCTCTCTTTCACGTTCTCTTTCTGCCTTTCTCTCTCATCATTTGTCTTTCTTTCTTTCTTCTCTTGTTTCTTTGTTCTCTTTTTCTTTATGCTTTCCTAGTTTTTCCTTTTGGCTTTCTTTATTTTCTGTTTTTTTTCTCTCCATCCCGTCTTTCCCTATGATCCCGTATTTCTTTCCCTCTTTCCTTCTACTTCCACTCCCCCCTCTCTATCTCTCTCTCAACCCTCTCTCTATCTTTTCATTTTTTTGTGACTGTGTCAGTAGTAGAGGCAGATTACTCATGTCATGTTCTTCGTCCACATTTTCCTGCGGATAATTTAACTTTTCATATCGGTTGACATCAATAATTTTCGAATTCCCAGTTATGGACATAAAGATGCGAATAAAAGCAAGGATAAGTCACTAGATCTCTAACTGATGATGGCTGAAGAGATGACCAACCGAAATATTGTATTAAAACTAATATGACGTCATTCCAAATAGAACACAATCATGACGAACCATGTCATACTTTTACTAAAATACATGAAATATTTCATGTTTTATGACAAAAACGTGAAAGAAGATGGAGATATCTCTTAATTATTGACTGGTCTTTCTCTCATCTTATTTTTGTTGCTTGTTTACACCTGGTGGTAATAATACACCTGGTGGTAATAATACGTAAATTCATTAAATTGACTGAATTCCTTAGATGAAGCATAGTCATTGCTATTCATTATTGACTCGTCTTTCTTTCATCTTATTTATCTTGTTTGTTTATACTTAATAAGTAATAAATTTGGGTATGTAATCCCGACAGAATTATAAGTTATTAACATTTGGGAAAAACGTTCATCTGATGAAGCCATATAGGCGAAATGTCATTATCGGATATTATTTTCGAAACATACTTTCATGAACGTTTTTCCAAATGTCAATAACTTATAACTTAATAGTAAAAGGACGTAATAGTCGGAAGTTGTTCAAAATTCTTAGTTACAGCATTGTTACTATGATTAATTTTTACTGTTTTTTTCAGCTTATTTCTCTTTCTTGTTTTGATCAAGTAGTAATACGGCTTAATAGTTTTGTCACAACTTCTTTGATGAATTGTTGTTATTATTCATTTTTGACACGTCTTTCTTTCATCTTATTCCTTTTGCTTAATTTCACCGAGTATTTCTTTCCTTTTTATCCGTCGTATCCCTTGAGGACGTAGTCGAATTTGGTTCCCCCTATCTCGTGTAGCTATCAATAAGTTTTGTCCCCTTGCTACTTCCTCCAAGCGACTTTCTGTCATCCACTTGCTTAAGCCCGCCATGTATGCCATGCGTTGCTTTCCCTTGTCTCTCTTTCCCTCTGTTCGACCTGTGAGTATCAGATTCTCCAAACCCTCCTATCTCATTACGTGACCCAGAAATTTTAGCTGCCTCTTCCTGATGATAAGTATAAGCTTCCTCCTTGTTTGCATCCTCTCCAAAACCTCATCGTTACTCACACGCTCGGTCTATGATAACCTTAGCATCCTTCTGTAGAAACATACCTTCGTTATCAGAGTCTCTTCTTCATCTTTGAGGAGACCGTCAAACATTCGCTGCCGTAAAGATTAATATGACGTAATAGTTTTGAGTTGTACAAATTTCGATAAAGCTTTGTTAATTATTATTTTCTGATTAATATTTCTTTCATATTATTTCTGTTGATTGTTTACAGCTAGTAGTAGTAATATTCTTGTCTGGATTTCTTGAAAATTCTGAATTTCTTCTTGAAGCAATGATATTATTATTATTAATTTTTGGTTCGTTTTCTTTCAGTTTATTTTTATTACTTAGAAAGAAAAAGACGTAACAATTTTCTCTTTTTTTTTTTTTCATATTCGGGCCAAGTTCTTAGCGTTCACTTTGCATTATTGACCCTGGAAAAAATATTAATCCATCTCTCTACATCTCCTCAGCTACCAGTTAAATAGCAGTGAAGCCTGAGCTATCTAGACAACCTTCTTAGGAGAAAAAACATTCCAAATTCAAAACCTTGGCAACGAGAAACTACACCACTATCTTTCCCAAGAACTCATGGCAATTCACAGATAATAAAAAATCAAATCAAATCTGTAGGGAATGGTGATTACCTACGTCCTGAAGAGACATAACATTTTCCAAAAAAATTAGGAAAGTGGTGTCATTTTTGCCAAGAAGTAAAGAATTAGACGAAGCGATTTCGAAATTCTGTTCGAAACTATTTTACTTTGGTGCTAATGTACTCAAAAATACAGGAAGGGCCATTATCAACCATGGTCTGGAGTGATACAGCACATAAAATTAAGAATCTACACAATACATAGATCTTACATTCTTTGCGTCATGTATCTACCTATAGATTTAAATATAATTCTTGCATATGTCTATCCATAAACTCAGGTATGCACCCGGCCTATGTTCATCTATAAAATTAAGTATAAGGAAATACAGATTTAATTATCATTAAATAATCTAACAAGACTTGATATGTTATAAAATCCACAACCTCCCAACTTGCAACCCTCTATGATGTAATGATAAGCAAGCCCGTCTACAATAAACTAGTTCAGTGAGTTTAATTTCTTACTTCTTTGGCCTTGTGCCAAACTAAACATCCCATAATCTATTATAGGCTCGTTGGGGTGTCATATGTGCTGCAGTCACAACAGCAGCCGAAATAATGAATGTGCCGAGGGAAAGATAATTTGATGGAACCTATCTATCCTCAAGTGGGTTTTTGAATTCAAGGGTGTATCCTCATAGATTGGGGGATTTACCAAGGCTAAAACACCCAGTCTGCCCGGTTATTTCAGTCAAAGTTAGGTGAAGACAAGAGATAGATTTATGCTTATCCCAGAGGTATTAGTAAGAAATGAACGCAAACAGCCCCAATCGTTATTTGAACACGTATAATTTAATTCTCTTAATTAATAATTAATTTACCTATAGTAGTAATTTAAAGTGTTTAGATTTTATCGATTCCAAATTTAGAAACCTCAGTATGGATTCAGGTTGCGTGGTATTACAATTCTCATTCTAAGGATTCAGGGTAGATGGCATCACAACTCTTATTCCAATTCTCCATCATAATCAATAGAATTATTGAACCGAGTTCAAATCCTAATTGAGACATTTCATTTTCATTTTTCACAACATCAAAGACGAGGAAAATAGTCCGAATTTAAACTGTAAATCTCTCTCTCTCTCTCTCTCTTTGATATTAAAAGAACTAATTAATTAATTAAGGAGGCCCGGTGAAATAATGGATAGCGGCTCTGATTGAGGAATCGGACAGCCGAGTTTGAATTCCAGTCGAATCTTCTTAAGTGCTAATACCTTTGGGAAAGGTATGAATCCTCTTCTTCTCCCCACCAGCTATGGATAAATAACAGGACAGACCGAGTTCTTGAATGGCACCTGGTTTACCGCTGAAAGAAATGGCAACCTACTGCGCGAAAAAAAATTGCCTCGTCAGTCATGTATCGAAAGATACATGATCGCCTAAGCGTGTACCGCACATGGCTTTATTCTTTTCTTCTTGCTATCTTTTACTATTTTGGCTAAGAACACTTTCAGTTTTCTTTCTGGGTCTTCCACCAGTACACTGTCATCTGCGTATCTTCCAGTGTTAATATCATGTCCGCTAAATATAAATCCTGGTATGTTATGTAGTTCTCTTAGGATCACTTCGCTGTATTCTTCTTATTTTACGTACTATGTCCCCTCAGAACGTAGATATGGCTCACTACAAATTCATGTCTGTTTAAGTCCTATTCAACGTTTGGCCAAATACAATTACGTCTCTTTTCTGTCATGTATTGAATATTGCTGTCACATCTGGTCTGATGCTTCTACTGTGAATTTTGAGATTATTGACAAAGTACAAAGAAGAATTTGCCTGATCTCGGCCTCTCGGCATCAGTCACTTTCCCACCGTCGTAACGTAGCTTCTCTGTGCTTTTTCTAGAAATATTCCCATGCTAATTGTTCTGGCAAGCTTTCCTCTTAAGTACATAAACGTTATGAATATAAGGGCAGTACTAGATTGGCTACAAGGTCTCATAATTTTTTTTTAGCTGAAATAGCGAAATGTAATCATAAATTAAACGCTAAAATAAATTCTCTCTTCCAGGCTATCTTTCTCTTTGTCGAAATGATTCTATCAAATATATTCACAACCTTGGTGTTTATGCCTGGAATTAATTGTTCTGATAAACTTTTCTCTGTGGTACCTAGACTCTATGAATTAAGTGCATTACCTGTTTGACGGCAAGATCTCATCATTTTACATGTGAAATGACTAGATGCAACCGTAAGTTCTATGCTAACAGTTTCTTCTATCGCACTTCTCGTATGCGTGACTCTCTTCCAGCTTCTTGCTTCCCAGTCAAATTTGATCTTCAAAAATTTAAATGCTATATCAATCGATATATTCTATCTTCTTAATTCCTGTTCTTTTATTTTTCTCACTTCTTAATAGTTTTTATTTTTTTATTTATCTCATATTCTCTCACACTCGGTAACACTTGCGTCTTAGTGGCTTTATTGCCTTGCTTAAAGGGAAATGATTAAAAAAATAATCTATTTACACAAACTCGTTAGGTAGGTTACTCGCTGTTTCTGTTTATATCTCTTGCCACCAATATGCACTGTGAGTTTTAAATTCTCCAAGCCCTCTTTTCTTATTATTTTTCCCACGGATTTAAGCGAAACTTAATAAATACTGCGTTTCCAACCTTAATCTAACTAGCGGAAAAAAAGAACAAAATTTTGAATGGGAAACAGAAATAATACGTATTATCTAGGTATAAGAAAGATGTCTTATGTGAAAATATGCGTGTGGATGTGTCAGTAGATAGTTTCACATATTAAAAAAAGACTTTGTAAGAATGGTGTTAGTATCACACCAAGAAAGAAAATTTCGTTAGAATCAAAGAAAAGATTACTGGACTGTTATGCAATATCAGTTCTCCTATATGGCAGTAAATGCTGGACAATCTCTTTAGAAATGTGTAAGAAAGTTGAAACAACAGAAATGTAGTTCTACAGAAGGATGCTGAGAATACCATGGACCGAGCATGTGAGCAACGACGAAGTTTTAGAGAAAATGGAAACAAAAAGGACACTTATACTTAACACCAGGAAAAGTCAGTTGAAATTTCTAGAGAACATATCAAAGAAAGTGGGTTTGGAAAGTTTGATACTCACGGGACAGATAGAAGGCAAGAGAGACAGAGGAAAATAACGTATAACGTACTTAGTGAGCTAGAGTAAATGAATAGCGAGGCAAGTTTTAGGAGAGGTAACAAAAGGGCAAAAGTTTATTAAGACCAACAAAGGACCGAAAACTGTGGAGAGCCATGCGTTCTGAAGAGACAGGGCACGAAGAAGAAGAAGAAGAAGAAGAAGAAGAAGAAGAAGAAGAAGAAGAAGAAGAAGAAGAAGAAGAAGAAGAAGAAGAATCTTACCAAGCACTGACGAAATATCATTGCGCAATAATATAGACCAGAGAGCTGAGTGGGTTTTCTAAGTAGCTTCGCCAATTGCTTTATATACCACCCACTCACGTTGCAGACATTAAAATGCACCCCGGAGGTGGTGTCGTCACGTCATAGCCTTATTTCGTATGCATTGATTTCAAATCCCCAGCCGAGGGTCTTCGATGTCATTGGAATTACAAAGGAAGATAATTCATAATTTTATTTCTTGACTGTTTCTATTTTGTTGGCTTTTTTTTTCAATCACCTCTCTCTCGCTCTCTCTCTCTCTCTCGCTCTCGCTCTCTCTCTCTCTCCATTTCATATTTTTCTTTTCTTTTCATAATTTTCTGTCATTATGCTATTCTCTTCTTCTCTCTCTCCCTCTCTCTCTTTCTTTCCATTTTATTTTTTATTTATCTACTTTTTCATATCTTTCTTACTTTTTGTCTTTCTTTCCGTCTCTTTACATTTAATTATGTTTTCCGATATCACTTTTCTTTTCCTCTCTTTGTAATCCCTCTTTCTCTCTTTCCACCCCATCACATTTTACGTTTCCATTTTCTTTCTTTTTCTCTTTCATCATTTTTGTCTCTCTCTCTCTCTCTCTCTCTCTCTCTATCTATCTATCTCACTCTCTCCTTATTTCTCTCTTCAACTCTCCCCATTTACGGTAATATCAATAGGCAGCTTTAAATGACCGCACACATGGGTCAAGAATAATTAAGAAGTGGTTATATCAGACTAACAAAAACATATGCAAACCGTTAATTTTCTTCTTTATCATTAGATTATCTATCTATCTATCTATCTATCTATCTATCTATCTATCTATCTATCTATCTAATCATAGCCTATTCAAATCTATATATGTATCGATTTATTTCACTTCATTATCTATCTATCTATCTATCTATCTACCAAAGACTATTCAAATCTGTGTATGTATCTATTTATATCTCTTCATTATCTGTCTATGTCCATATCTATCTATCTACCAAAGACTATTCAAATCTGTGTATGTATCTATTTATATCTCTTCATTATCTGTCTATGTCCATATCTATCTATCTATCTATCTATCTATCTATCTATCTATCTATCTACCAAAGACTATTCAAATCTGTGTATGTATCTATTTATATCTCTTCATTATCTGTCTATGTCCATATCTATCTATCTATCTATCTATCTATCTATCTATCTATCTATCTATCTATCTATCTATCTATCTATCTACCAAAGACTATTCAAATCTGTGTATGTATCTATTTATATCTCTTCATTATCTGTCTATGTCCATATCTATCTATCTATCTATCTATCTATCTATCTATCTATCTATCTATCTATCTATGGGCTCGTGGCCAAGTGGTTAGAACTTTCACTTTCCGACCATAAAAGCCGTATGTCAACATGGCCGATTTGTCAGGAAGGTGACCGACCTCCTGATATTATTTGTTTGGGAAGGCGATCACAGCGTACGATATATCTGGAAAGTGCCTAAAGTTCCATGCCACGAGTTGATTTTTTCTAAAATTTTCTATTTTCTCACATATTCAGGCCATGGTATTCTCAGCATCCTTCTGTAGAATCTCATTTCTGTAGCCTCAACTTTCATCTGTGAGAAGATTGCCCAGCATTCCCTGCCACATAGGAGGACCGATATTACATAAAGGTTCAGTATTCTTTTCTTTGTTTCTAACGAAATTTTCCTGTTTCTTAATGCTTTGCTTAGCTTTTGGAAGGCATCTTTCGCTATCCCAATGCACCTTCGTATTTCGGTGTCGCCTTTTCTGTCCTCTGTTAAAACACTTTCCAGATATTTAAATTATTGTACTTACTTGATTTTGATATATTCACTTTGTAATTCACGTGTTGGGTCTTGCTGAAAATCCTACATCCTGTCTTCTTACAATTGACCATTAGTCCTTTCTTCTCGCTTTCCTTTAATACAATCTGTAGCACTTCCTTAGTTTTTGTTCTGTATCTGCTATCAGCACAATGTCATATTCATAACTAATGTTGTTCAGGTTGTGTACTATATAATACTGTTACTTAATTTTACAAATCAAGATGCGAGCCAGTCCTGGGTATGACAATAAACTACATCCGCGTCCTGGGTAGGACGATAAACTACATCCAAAAGCAAGGCCTTTCATCAGGAGGTTTTGAGGAACATGGAACCACCTCTTAATTGAAGGTGTTCTCAGGTCCACCCTAATCCAGGGTGGTAGTATATGTCAGGATCCCAGCTAATAGTTAACCCTCTCAAAAGGGTCAAAACACTATGAAAGTATAAAAGTAGGTTTTATTACCAGCAATACATTTTTTGAAAAAAAAATATTACCAGCAATACATTTTGGGGAAAATTTTTTTACCAGCAATACATTCTTGGGGGAAAAAAATGTCGGCATTAAATAACCCATTGAGGGTGGTATGCCGTAAAACAAAACAAACCAAACCAAACGAAGATGCGAGCTAAGAATTTGAGATGCCAAATTCAAGCGTGTGCACAAGCTTAAATATCTAGGACGTGTTTTAACAGAGGGCGGAAAATATGACACCAAATATTTAAGTAAATGCTCTGTTTATAAATAAATAATGTTTATTATAAACAGAGCATTTACTTAAATATTTGTATCTATAAAAAGAATGTTATAAACATAAAAATGTCTTAAAATAATTGTCGGACATTGTCCATTTCATAATGTGTGACGTCATTTGTTTACATTTGGATACGCTTTGAGAAGATATAAATGTACGTGAGAGATCCATGGAAAATTGAAGTTTAAAAGCAGTAAAATCGACCTTGCTAACCGAACGATCCTCTGTGGCTCAATCGGTTAAGGCACGTCAGGCTATATCAGTATAGGATACAGGTTCGATTCCTGTCGGAGGACGAATATTTTCTATGAAATTTTCTCGGACATTCAGGCCGGTAAATGTTATTAATACTGTTTATTATAAACAGAGCATTTACTTAAATATTTGTATCTATAAAAAGAATGTCTAAACATAAATATAACTTAAAATAATTGTTAGACTTTCTCCATTTCATAATATATATATATATATATATATATATATATACAAAATATACATATACGCACATATACTTGCAGGTGCATATATATTTCTTTCGCAGGTGTTATACAAACAGTGTTCAGCGCCATATAACAGAGCTATTATTAAGTATATATTTGTGAATATACATAATATCCAACGTCGATAGCACGACTAGGATTTTCATGCAAACTTGCAATCTTTAGTCTGTATTCCGCACCTGAAGATTGCCAATTTGCATGAAACTCAGAGTCGTACTTATTGATGTTGTATATTTACTAATATATATATATTGCCACCTCATATATATATATATATATATATATATATATATATATATAAGGATTCGGCAGTGAGGTGGCAATACTCTCTACTTGTAAAATCCGAAATATCATCGCGGTTTTTTCGCATGTGTTCAAGCCATAATGGACGCCCTGAAGTCATCTTCGATAGTTGCCGTTAAACTCGTACCGTCGTCGTCGTCGCTGTGCTGCAGCCAATCACCCTCGTGTCTACTTACGACTTCTGCTATTAAATTAAGTTGCGATAAAAATATCTACAATTTTTGCATGCCTTTCTATATTTGAAAACTAAAATAAAACGAAGAGTAAAGTAAAAGAAAAATATATTCAAGAGCCCAAAAATATTAATTCCGCTACTTGCTGTGTCTATTTTTGTGGGCGATATGTTTGTTTGTTTGTCTATTCCTTTAAGAAGAAGAAGAAGAAAAAATTGCCGACACATTCTGCCAGTCTCCATTTTCCAAAGTGCGATATGCCTCGATGCCCATCAAATTTACTGAGGTGCAAGAAAAGCAAATGTGGAATATGTAATTTAAAAGAAGAAATGGATGGAAGTATTTAAAATAACGTTGAAACTGTTGTTGAATTCTTTTTTCTTTCTTTCTTTCTTTCTTTAACCCTCATCACTCTCTGTATTTCTTTTTCTTTAACCCACACTTCTCTCTGCTTTACTTTCTTTCTTTCTTTCTCTCTCTCTCTGTCTTTCTTTCTCATCACTCTCTGCCTTTCTTTCTTTCTTTCTTTTCTAACTCTCATCACTATCTCTCTTTCTTTTTTCTTTAACACACACTTGTCTCTGCTTTTCTTTCTTTCTTTCTTTCTTTCTTTCTTTCTTTCCAGAAGTATGATCCAGCATTTTTTTGGTATAGGTATCATTCAGTTAATCCTCTTCAATTACTTAATACAAGCAATTACCTACAAGGAATTCTCGTCTTGATCATGTCTCTTACCAAACAGTTGTAATTTCAATTTCTGCCTCGAAGTAAATGTACAGATGATGTTCCTTTGCACAAATTCTAAACAGAAATAGAAGCAGGCGTTGTATTGACGGACTTAGAGGGGTGCGAGAGAAACAGTCCGCGCCGGGCGGTATTTTTCTTTTTTTTTTTTTTTTTTAGAGGGGCGGTATTTAGGTGAATTAGTACAATGAGGTAATATGCAAAATTAGTTGTATTTTTTTTTCATTTCATTCCACTTGTGCTATTTTTATCTAAATTTCATAGGTTGCACACAAAGAAGAGGCTTAGACTTAATATCAGGAAGAAACAGCTGAAGTTTCTGGAACACATAATGAGGAAGGAGGGCGTGGAGAATCATTTTAAATACACACACACACACACATATATATATATATATAGGCGACGGAGATGTTCTACAGAAAGATGCTGAGGATATCATGGACCGAGCGTGTGGGGAACGATGAAGTCTTAGAGAGGACGCAAACAAGGAGGTGGCTTATACTTAGTATCAGGAAGAAACAGCTGGAGAATAATGAGGAAGGAAGGCCTGGAGAATCTAATACTCACGGGTTGAATAGAGGGAAAGAGAGACAAGAGAAATCAACGCGTAACATTCCTAGCGGATTTAAGCAAGTGGATGACAGAACGTGGTCTGGGGAAGGAAGCAGAGGGAAGGAACTTATTGAGAGCTGCAAGAGATAGCGGAAGATGGAGAGCCCTGATCGCCTACGTCCTGAAAGGCACAAAATGAAGAAAGAATGAATTGGGCATTTACTTTGAGGGTTACACTATGCGTTAGGGGATTTTTTTATATAGATTATTTCTAGGGATGTCGTTATTCCGGAATTTTAATATATACATATATACTTATGTAAGATTGCTTTTTTCTTAATCATTTCACCCGAATCAAGGCGATAATGCCACTAAGACGCAAGGAGTTACTGGCAGTAAAAGAGAAGAAGGCCGTAGTGAGAAGAAAAGATGATAAAAAAATCAGGAAATCAGCAACACAGAAGATGTCAATTACCCGTCGCATTTTAATTTATAAAGATTGTGTGGACAAAAAAGTAAGAAATCGAAAGAGAGTTCCACAGGCGAGAAATTGGAGGAAAGAAACTATTGGAATAGAATTGAGAGTTGCATCTAGATAAATCAACAGAAAAGCGGTGAGACCTAACTGCCACTCTAGTAACTCGCTTAAATTCATGTCGTCGAATCACTAAGGATAACAGCTCATCAGAACAATAGCCAAGAAAATAGTTGTTTTTCGTTTTCTTATTTTTTCTGTTCCATTTTTTAAAATTTTATCTGTATTCAGAACATAATAAATTACCTTGTAGACGTTGTCCAGTTTTGGAATGTTGTTAAAAGGGTCGGCAACTTCTACGACTGTCCCGGTCGGTACAAACGTTAGTTACGAATAATAAAGCATGTCTTTTCACATCGAATTTATTTAACCTGCCCAACGAGATGATCCTGAGAGAAGTGGAAGATCTAGCTGGATTTATTAGCGATAGGCATTTACTTAACATGCTACGGATCAGAAGACTAGAGATTTTGAGTCAATTGGAACGACCTCTTAATTGCTGCTGTTCCCAGGTCCACCTTGACCCGGGTTGGTAGCACCTTTTAGGGTCCCAATTATGGGCAAATAGTGATCCCCCAAACAAAAACTATGAAAGTGTTGTAGTGTCCTCCCTCTAAAGAGTCTATGTTAGACTCTTCCTCCTACTATAAGTTTAGTAGGAGAGAAGGCTTCGGGGGACGGTACCAAACTGTTCATTACTGTCGATCTCTCTGCCTTGAGCAGAGAGGAACCCGGACGAGGCCTTGCTGAAGGGCAAAGTTTCACCCGAGGAGGTAGACAGACCCTGAACTCGTTGAAACGGGTTCGAAGGGAATATTTTTGACCGAACCTACGGGCTCGGAGAACCCATGGTAAACTCGGCCTTGTGCCACATACGACCCACGTGTGGGGGGAGGGCTGTTAAATATAACAGTGTCTTCGCCTGTTCATCTGTCGAACTCTTTGCCTTGAGCAGAGAGGGAACCGGACAAGACTTTGCCGAAGGGCAAAGTTTCATTCGGGGAGGTAGACAGGCCCTGAACCCGTTTAGCGGGTTCTAAGGGAATATTTTTGGCCGAGCCTACTGGCTCGGAGAACCCACGGAAAACTCGGCCTGTGTCACATACATCTCTCGTGGGCCTGGGGCTGGGGCTGGGGCTGGGGCTGTTAAATATAACAGTGCTCTAGCCTGTTCGTTACTGTCAAACTCTCTGCCTTGAGCAGAGTGGAAACCGGACCAGGCTTTGCCGAAGGACAAAGTTTCGTCCGGAGAGGTAGACAGGCCCTACGGGTTCTAAAAGTATATAGATACGTCTATACGGGTTATAAAGGAATCTTTTTGGCCGAGCCTACGGGCTCGGTGAACCTACAGTAAACTCGGCCTTGTGCCACATACATCCCTCGTGGTGGTGGTAGGGGGCTGTTAAATATTAACAGTGAACAGGGAATAGATCGAGTGCTAGATCATTGGATACACTCTTTCTAGTCGTGTAATACTCTTCTGGTGTACTTAACAATTTACTTGGTCACAACAGAAAGTATAAAAATTTACTTCTATAGTAAAAATACCGGCAATACATTTTTCATATTAGAAAAGTTTACCAACAATACCCATTTATATTAAAATTAACAATACATATTTAAAGCAAAATGACCAGCAATATATAGTTATAGTAAAATTACCAACAATGCATTTTAAAGCCCCAAAAAGCAACAATACATTTTATCTATAGTTGAAGGCATACAACTGCGTTCAAAATATTTTCGGCATTAAATAACCCATAGATGTTGATATGCTGCAAATTAATCAACCAACCAAGTCTTGTGTTGGATGAACATTATTATAAAAATATGTCCTTTCAGGACATGGTAAAGAGAGGGGCGGGATAAACTGTCAGGCTCTCCTTTCCATTTGGAAGATTAGCATAAGAAATTCTTCCTCCATCTCCTTGATCTTGTACTCTGTTTAGCTTAAGTTTAATAAATATCAAGGGCACTTAGTGAGAATCGAACCAATGTACTGCAAAACAATGTCAATATCATTTAACAATGAGATGCAAAAACAATTCAGTGCTCTTCGGAGGAGGCCAAAATAAAAATTTCATGCGCTTCGTGAATATTTACTAAATTTCAGTTTAGTCCGACACAAGGTCACACTAATAGTGGACCCTTCGAGAATCGAGCACGACTGCGCCACGACGGCAAAGGGAGAATGAATAAAAGTTTTGTGTTTGTCTGCAAGTTAGATTTGCAGATAATTTAGTCGTGTGTTCGATTCTCACTACGAGCCTCATACTGGTGACATTGTGTCAAAACCAAGCTATTTTGTCAACACAACATAACTCTTGGGTTTTTATTTTTTCTTTCATTTACACTTTTTAAATTCGGATAATTATCCGAATATTTGTTGTTGTTTCGACCCTTGTGCCCTCCAGCCTTTCTCAGGAGCATATCGATTCGGATAACCTACAGGGAATTTTTAAACTGAACCCTTTATTCAATCTACGAGGGTAGACTGTTCTCGCTTCACAGGCCATGTCTAAGGATATCTTGTCTAGTTCTTATTTTTTTAGTACTGCTCAGTTATTTTTGGTACTGCTTCTTTGAGTCAACGTACACACTTCCCGGCGCAAGGATTGAACTCACGATTACTACGTCACCAAATTCATGGACCAACGCATTAACCCACTAGGCTATTGTCCCGTAGGGAAATTCTCTTTGGAGCCTTAAACCTAGCCCGGCGCCTTAACCTTAGCTCGGAGCCTTAAACAAGGCCTGAACCCTTGATCCTAGCCCGGAGCCTTAAACCTAACCCAGCGCTTTAACCCTAGCCCGGAGCCTTAAACCTAGCCTGGACCCTTAACTCGAACCCGGAGCTTTGAACCTAGCCCGGTTCCTTAACCCTAGCCCGGAGCCTTAAAGCTAGCCCGGCTCCTTAACCGTTAACTCGGAGCTTTAAACCTAGACTGTGACCCTTGACCCTAGCCCGGAGCCTTAAACCTAACCTGTCGTCTTAATCCTAGCCCGGAGCCTTAAACCTAGTCTTGAACTTTAACCTTAGCCCCGAGCCTTAAACCTAACCTACCTCACTGAAGCTTTCCTCTTTTTTTACAAGATAAATAAATGTGGCAAGCAAGCAGTTGGCATCACGTTAAACTATCTTACTATTATATAAAGTTTAATATTAAGCACAGGAAGATTTTGTAGTGTTAGTATATCTAACTAAAAGCAGGGCATCATCGTACTGTATTGGTTAACAAGCTGCATTTGTAGATAATTAGTAGTGAGTTTGATACTCCCTGGTTGCTCGACACTTGCTTTTTAACTAAACTAAGCAATGCTCAGTGGACGAGGATGTAAGCTTTGTATATCGATAGGTCGATAGATACAGTCGAACGTATTAAGTTACAAATAGCAAAAAAAAAAAAAAAAAATCAGCTGACAATGTCGTAACTTCCTGATAATGAGAGATTATCATTTTAAATGATTTTCAGGATAGGTCAACTTTTGCCTTGTTGTTATTACAAATAAAATATAATCGGTTATTCCTGACAGACACCCACACACATATATTTCAATAGATATTTATTTGCCACTAACTACCAATAAACGAAACCCGATATTCCTACGGGTGGCCTGTCCGCTAAATGGAATAGTTATGCGTTACCCTCGACCCAACAGCAAATGCTAAAGGTCGATCAGTGTTGAAGCGTAGTTAATCTAGTCCCAAACTCTAGCACGATACTTCCCTTTTTTTTTGCATGTGAACAAATTTTAAATGATATTGTTCCTTTTGTGGACGAGGACTTGATTTGGAACCCCAGTTATGTAACTTATATCAATCATTTCCAGATCGAGCCTTCTTTGATTGACATCTAGTCCACAATACCGTGCAATAATTCGCATCATGCTCCCTTTTTACAGGCGCTTGCGCAAGCGCATGCGCAGTTCTTTTGGGAGTGAAAGTTAATCAAATACGTTGTTTTTTTTGTTTTTGTATTTTTTTACATGATAAATATTTACTGACTGGGATAAAGCAGCTTAATAGAAATGTTCTGAGAGAACTCGCAACTTGCCCGCTGTAATTGATGACACTCGACTGTCAAATTAACTCTATCCAAGAGAGAAGAGAAGGGTTTGCCTGTGAACTAATTTCAATTGTTATTGGTCCTTTTCGTTTGAGTCGTCCTGGGTATGACGATAGACTACATCAGGTATCAATGCCTCTAATCGGGAGAATGTTGGTTTTGAGTAACGCAGAACAACCCCAACTGCTGTTGTTCCCAGGTCTATTGTGACCAGGGGTCGTAGCACCTGTTAGGATCCCTGCTATGGACAAATAGGAAAGCCCCAAACAAATCAACATACATGTTTATAGTAAAATTACCAACAATACATTTTATGATCTACAAAATATCTAAAAACACCGAACGTATAAAATTATGTACAAAATATCTGTAGTTGAAAGCATAAAATTACGTAATAAATATTTAGTTTTCGGCATTAAAAAAAAACGCATAGAGGTGTTGATATGCCACCAAACAAGATCAACCAAACAACCAACATGAAAGAATTCTTCCATGACATTAATCCATATAATATCCTACATCTTTTTAAAGAAACCAAAGTGTATTCCAAAATATAACTTCAACAAAACTACAACGTAAAACACACATATCACCGCCTCTAATAATTATGTCCACACAAACATGTATATACGCAAAAGCTGAACGTCATCTACAATGTATCCAATTGCGAAAGCACAATAACATATATCATATTTTTATTACTTCAAAACTTACAAGAAAATTAAATTTCGGCATTAAATGACTCATAAGGACTTGATATGCCGTTAAACAAATCAATCAATCATTTCACGTTTGAAGTATTGATTTGATACTAAAAATAGACTGTGATGAACATCTTTTGTTGAGTTATTCCAAAGGTAAGTGTGAATATCTTGAATCCTCCTTTTGTTTCCTAATTACTGACGTCAGCATATTTTTGCAGACGTGAGGATATTTCGCATTTTAGAAAATTAAACATAACTCTTACACGAGAATTTCGGTATAGTTACTTTTTGACTTGAGTAAACCAATTTTTCAAAGTACATTCAGCATGAATTCATTGCACTGTAAATGAAGCTATTTGGTTTATTGGCTTGTCAAACTCTTCTGTTTCACGTCGTCACTGATTCAAGACCCAATAAAGATGTAAATGATAAAAGTTTAAAATAATCTTGAAAAGTTTCAAACAATTCACGCTTTGAACACTTCGACGTGGTGCAGACGTTAGCAAGTAGCCAGTTCGATCCTCAGTGGATGCTCCATACTTGCAGTTTTGTTCCATATCTAAGTTTTGCTTAGATTTTGGGAGTAGAGAATAGAGACTTTGTGGTATTATGGTGAATGTTGTAAGGATTTGACCTTTTAGCGTATAGCTTATTATTGGGTGATCGGGTCAGGAATTCTTGCTAGCTAATTAATGTTAAGATATAAGATGATCAGCCCTTTCCCCATGCCATAGGTTTAGGGCCCTGTACCATATTTTATGTATTTTTTACATAAATAAATATTTAGGAAAATCTCTGACAAATCAGAATTTTTTTTTCTTTGACGCGAAAGTGAACTTTACGCTCTTGTGATTAAACGTGCGCATGAAGCAGAGGAGACGCTGACATTTTTTAATTTTTTTTTTTTCAAATATTTATTTGGGTCTAATTAGACCCAGATAAATATTTGAAAACAATAAATTTATTTTTATTTACGTTTTTATCTCTTTTGTGATTAGCCCGGATACCTTAAACCTAGCCCGTTTCTTTAACCCAAGCCCAGAACCTTAAACCTAGTCCGGCTCCTTAACCCCAGCCCGGAGCCTGAAACACAGCCTGGACCCTTAACCCTAGCATTGTGATAATAAATTTGTAAATTTGCTGTGGATAATGTAGCGATTAAAGCACTTTCTATGCAATTTTAGTCTAAATAAATTGTGTTCTTTTTTTAATTAGTGTAGCATATTTTAATACGAAATTATGGCCAGACTCATTACGATGAGCAACTAATTCACTGGGGGTGTTGTTTTCTAAAAGATTATTTTGCTCTCATATCATCTTTTATTTAAATTCATTGAGGTTCCTCCTGAGTATTCCTTGTGACAATAATTACAGATGAGTAAATTCCGCCCTCAAGTTTTAGCTAATTTTCATGTTGTTTTGTTAATTCAGTCTTTTGTTGTTTTAAACGTAGTTGTAACATAGTTTTTTGTTAAGCTCAGATGAATTCTTTTCAATTGTAGTTGTGATAGAGTTGGTGGGTAGAACAATAGATTTTGATTTGTCGGGTTTGACAGAAGAAGCCACTCTTCTATATCGAAATATTTTACGATGCTTTTGTTTCGCTTTTCCATAAATAATTATCCAAACAATTTAAACCATTATATAGAGTTCTAGTGATGTTGGGCAAAATGCCACCTCACGCCCCCAAAATAACCTGCCTGCGGTAGTGCTAAAGCTAGGGTCACGAATCATGATAGCTTTCAGGCTGGCGGGACATTTTTATTTGGAATATTACCGAGACAAAAATCTGGTATTTTGGCCTACTTATAAAATCTTCGTAATCTAAATAAGTTTAATTAGCATAGATATATGAGCAGCCAATATCATGGCTGAAATATTTACATCAGTGTTCAAAAGCCAGGGTAACGAATACTGTTTTTCAAGATGATGAGGTACTTTTCAATTAAGCTCAATGAATATTTAAAAATAGGTCATTAGAAAGATATTAAAATATTAAAAAATAGGCCATTAAAAAGATTTTTCCTTAAAACAGATTATTAAAAAAAATATTAAAAATATTTTTAAAAGATAGGCCATTAAAAAGATTTGTTCTTAAAACAGATCATTAAAAATATTAAAATATTTTTTAAAAAAATAGGACATTAAAAAGATTTTTCCTTAAAACAGATTAAACAGATCATTAAAAAGATATTAAAAATATTTAAAAAAATAAGTTATTAAAAAGATTTTTCCTTAAAACAGATCATTAAAAATATTAAAATATTTTTAAAAAATAGGACATTAAAAAGATTTTTCCTTACAATAGGTCATTCATTCTGGTAAGAAAGTTAATCTTGAATGCAGTTACTGCTACCGTTATTTCTTTTTTTTTTACTTCTCCTTGACTGGTTGCCAACCATGACTAGTCTGCTCTGTTATACCACCCATTGCTGGGAAGGCCGGAGAAATGACGGTTCCATGCCTTTTTCAAAGTTATCGTAACGAGCTCAGCCGGAATTCGAAATCAGTTCATCGACTTCTCATTCGGAAGCGCTGTTACACTACCTACAGGTTACCTCCGTAGTGAGGTTAATTTTTCATCAGTACTTCCCATATTTGGCCTTACGCTGTATTTAGCGAAGCAGAGGAAATACTGATTAACATACGCATAATATATAATATATAATATTCGTGCACGCACATAGACAAGCGTACACGCACGTAGTAAAATGTAGATGTCAACTTCCGTGTGTTTTGTGGTAGCGAAAGTTTGTCAAGAACACGAAGGAAATATGATCTTATCAATATACAAACAAAAAATGGATTCAAAATGATTCTCAGGGTCTTCAAAGCTAATATCCTTTATGTGAAAGAAAACGCTAAAAACTGAACAAGTCACTGGTCAGAATACGAAAAATTCGTTTTAAATCCTAGAATCTGAGGTAAGATATGGGTTCACTTGTTCGTAGCATAAAGATATTAGTTCACATTAGAATTTCAAAGACAGAGATAATTGGGAATTGACAGAAGTGATCCAGCCTTACTACATGGCTTAGTAAGAAAAGGCCATTAACTGTCCTCGGTCTAATTGTACCAGGAAAATTTAATCTCGGAAAATTCGGTCATGGAAAATTTGGTGTTAAAGATTATGCAAATATTATCTAAAAAAAATGTCATTAAAACGATAGAAATTAATGGGAGATCATTACAGTAAAAAACTGGTAGTAAATAAAAGACTAGTATTATGTAACCTATTACTACCTGCCGTATTGTGGTGTCACCGACGACTAACCCAGTTCCCTCACCAGGATTTTCTGATGTGGAAGGTTTTTGGCTGGATAAAATACAAGACCTGTCAAAGAGCCTGATAAATCATCATGTAAGATCAAGATTTGATTTGATTAACGGTATGAGTCATTTAGTGCCAAAATTTAATTTTACTGGAAGCTTTGAATTAATAAAAATGTGATATATGTTATTCTGCTTTCACAATTGATTACATGGTAGATGATACTCAGCTTTCGTGCATATGCATGTTTGTGTGGACATAATTACTAGAGGCGGTGATATGTGTGTTTTATGTTGTAGTTTTGTTAATGTTATATTTTGGAATAGAGTTTGAATTCTTTAAGCAATTCTAGGATATTATGTGGATTAATGTCATGGAAGCGTTCTTTCATTTTGGTTGATGTACTGTAGGTAATTTTACGATAAATACGTATTGTTGGTATTTCTTTAAATAAAAATGTATTACTAGTATTTTTATAATAAAATCTATTTTTTGTACTTTCATCGTGTTTTACTTTTGTCTGGGGGTCCACCATATGCTCATAACTGGGACCCTAACAGGTCAGGGTAAACCTTGGAACAACAGCAATTAAAAGGTGGTTCCACACTCCTCAAATCATCCAATCTCCCAATCAGAGACCTTGCTGCCGGATGTAGTTTACTGTCATACCCTGGACTATTGTAAGATCAACAGCAATCTATTAAAATGGGTTATCCTGGCCTCCATAGCTATGTATGCAGCCAGTGGGGTGATGGGCACTACTGCGTGGGGGGGGGGGGTCTGCTAGACTGAATGTAACAACCAGATAGAAGGGTTCATCCAATTGAATCAACGGGCATGTGTAATTGATGAAGGTAATCCATTGAGTTGGAGGTCATCGGCTGTAATTTGTCCCGGAGAAGGATGGACTTCGCCAGGTCTATTTTCCCAAGACAAGCTGAATAAATGCAACTCCTGCTTTTAACCCAGATAGATAGAAGGAACTGATCACGTGCTTGGATGCATAGGACCGATGATTATGAAAAGAGGGAATTTAAAAATAAGGGAATTCGACATCTGTCTATATTTCTTATATAGATGAGGTCTTGTAACTATTTACACTATTTACATCGTTCGGACTGTTGTCCTCATCTTTATCGTCATATTCACTACGTTTCGGCCGTTGGACACTTTGGCCTTCTTCAGACGATATACGTTGGAATTTCGAACCGAACGCTTTATTTCGTCCACCGTGGAAGATTGTTCTAGTTCCACATGCCATGCCTCTTCTGGATATCTCAGTTTCAGTTATCTCCCTTTAGTAACTCAACTCTCCAAGTTTTTGTTTTTATCTCTGCTGTGGCCAGGTATTGAACTCACAACTCTTTAAGTCAAGTCACATGATTACTTCAACCAATGCTTTTTTTTCCACTGAGCCATGTGTCCTTGGAGCCTTTTGTGATGTCAACTCATTGCCACTTTTTTGATGCCAGAGAATACTCGTTGTCACTTTCATAATGTTCGTTGTAGTAGCGACTTTGTAATCGCAGATACAACTATAGTAACGCCGTTGAACAATACTGTTGTCAGACGCCTTCGAATAACACTCGCACTAATAGTATTTACTCGATAATACTCGCTCGAATAGTAATTCGTATAGTGATCCGAATAGAGAAATAGTATAGTGAATAGAGTAGAGAATAGCGGCCCGTATAGTAATAGAGGATAGATTATGGTAGTAAGTATATTTGGATTGGATCTTGTTTTGTACATTTAACAGCGTCTTCTGTAAACTTTAAACTCAGAATCGAAGGATTTGCGCATATGTATTTATATGGAGATTTATGCTTCTTTTTTGTGTGAGGAAGGCGCCACCAAAGTTTGTAAAATTATTGTTAATAGACGTGTATCTATCTATCTATCTATCTATCTATATATATATATATATATATATATATATATATATATATATATATATATATAGTGACACAATATTCGTTGCCTTCGCCAGAGTACTCACTAGTTCTACGAAACTCGATAATTGTCTCTACCTACCCTGATGATGACCTTAGAAAGTCCAAAGCTTGGACCATGTTTCTTATACATTTCTTCCAAAATGGACTTCAAAACATTTCTGACGGAATCGCCACCTTGTCTGAGAAGGATAATTCGAAATTTAGAAAAGACCATCCGTTAAATTAATCGATACAAAATGTTTTTTTAAAGAAATGTGTTGCATATATATATATATATATATATATATATATATATATGAGTAATTTATTTCGGGGATTTAGGCTAATTTTATAGTAATTCGTCGAGCTTAGAATCCTCAATAGAATGCAGAAAGCACTGGACGGCCGTTTTGTCCTATCTAGGACTCATCAGCAGTGCGCATCCACTACCGAGAATTGAACCCGGTAGTGGATGCGCACGGCTGATGAGTCCCAGATAGGACGAAACGGCCGTCCAGTGCTTTCTGCATTCTGTTGAGGATTCTAAGCTCGACGAATTGCTATATATATATATATATATATATATATATATATATATATATATATATATATATATATATATATATATATATATATAGTTGTATATTTAGGCAGCAATCCTTCTTTTATGCAAGTTTCATTGAAAACGACAGACAAGGTACTACGGTTAAGTTTTTTATTTAATTTTTCTTGTGTACGAACAAGAGTTTTCTTTGCTGGACAAAGGGTGTGTAAGAACTGTCCAAATGTTTTGTTTTTCCCAGCGCTTTCGGCTATATCTTTAGCCATTATCAAGGATGATTTGATTTTTCTGTTTAATTGAGTATGTGCATTATGTGTATGTCTTAGTGTGTAGTAGTGGTGTTTTAATTACCAAATACGGTCAGCACGTTGTGGCTTTGTTCGTAGTTAATATTGTTGAGGGTAGGCCTAATCTTTTTTATTATTAAAGACTCCATTGTTTTTAACCTTTTTTCACAGGTGGAAGCAATTAATATATTTGCGTTTTCTACTAGGATATTACTAATATATGTTTAGCATCTTTCATTAAATCCGGCAGACAAGGAAGATTTAAATATGTTTTCCTGCATCCTTTTGTTTTTCCCGTTTTCTGGGAGTAAGAGTGTACAGAAGAAGATCATTTTCATTGTCCGAAACGCTTTCGGCCACTTCTTTTGCCATTTTCAAGTGGGTTTCCTTTTTAGGGTTGTTAGTTTATCCTCATGTTTTGACCGTTTAAGTTGCATTTTATTTTTGTATTATTTCGAATAGGAGCATTTATTACGAGACTTCGCGTGTTGAGTCCGGCTGGAAATCGCGTGGACATCTTTCTATTTAAAAAACAAAGAAAACTAAAACTTTTGACATTCTATTTCCACTGTTAAATGAGGTGAGGTTGATAGTAGGAGAGATATATTTACAGGGCCTCTCTAATAACGAGATGTTGGCGGTAATGTGATTTATAAAATCATTTTTATAGTAATCTAAATTTTAGAACATTCGGACAATTTCTACATAATTTCTGTTCAGAAAATTAAAAAAATAATGTTATAAGAACACAAGAAAATTAAATGAAAAACATAACCGCAGTACCTTATCAATCGTTTTTCAAACATGTACACTATATATATATATATATATATATATATATATATATATATATATGACGTCAAAACTCAGAGGCGACAGGCTATTTCTTTGCGTCCAGCATGAAACATCCTGTCGCCTCTGAGTGTTGACTTCAATTTTCACTTTTATATTTATATTTACATACGCTCTATCTCTGATATTGAGCACTTTATTCCATAAATATAGCACACCCTAAAATTATATTTCTTCATATATATATATATATATATATATATATATATATATATATATATATATATATATATATATTGTGTATTTAGGTACCAATCCCTCTTTTATACGTTTCTTTAAAGACGAATGACAAGGTGCTGCAACTAAGGTTTTTATTTATTTTATTTTTGTGTGTATAAGTTTTTTGTTCGTATAAGTGTTTTCTTTTCTGGACACAAAGTGCGTAAAAACTGTCCAAATGTTCTTGTTGAGGTGTCTTCCCTCTAATGAGGCTTTTGTGGACAATAAAGTATTAGGAAAATAAGCCTCGGGGGAACGGTGATATATACTGTTCTACTGAGGCTGTTCGCAGCTCCTGTCGAACTCTCTGCCTTGGGCAGAAAGGAACCCGGACGAGGCTGTGCCGAAAGGCAGAGTTTCGTTCGGAGAGGTAGACAGACCCGAATCCGTTTATGCGGGTTCTACGGGGATTTTTTGGCCGAGCATACGGTCTCGGATGATCCACGTTAAACTCGGACCTGTGCCACATTTACCCTCGTAGTGGTGGTGGGCGGGGCTAATAAATATCAACTGTGATATAGACTGAACGCTGGTCAACCGACACACACTCCCAAGTCGTGTAACACACTTCTGTTGTATTTACTGTTCAATACTCTATTTACCTGCAGCATGTTGCCTTGCTATTTCTTAACCATTACTTGGTCACAACAGTTCTGCTATACTTTTAGCCATTATCAAGGATGATTTTATTTTTGCTTTTTAACTGAATATATAGGTTGTGTGCATGTATCTAGAATTATAAGGATGTTTTATTTTCCAAACACGGTCAGCACATTGTGACCGTGTTCGTAGTTAATGTTATTGACTTTTTCTTTATTATTATTATTAGGTCTTCCATCATTTTTAATCTTCATTTTTTTACATGTGGAAGAGTTATTATGCTTATTTTTTCTCTTAGTATGTTTCGGCTGGAGTCTGGCATGTTTGTGCGTGTGTAAATGGCAAATCGATGTAACGTAAGTCGTCTGGATATGCATGTAGTAGTGTGACCGATCTAATTATTTATGAGTTTGGCGTTATCGCAGTATCAGTATATGTATATATATATATATATATATATATATATATATATATATATATATATATTAAAGACATTTATGATATGTTTAACGTTCTTTTTATAGATACAATGGTATTTAAGCAAATGCTCTGTTTTATAATAAACAGTATTAAATACTTAAATACTTGTATCTATAAAAAGAACGTTAAACATATCATAAATGTCTTTAAAATAAATTGTCGGACATTGTCCAATTCAAATATATATATATATATATATATATATATATATATATATATTTCATTAAAAACGACTGACAACGTGCTTTTATTTAGTTTTTTATATAATTTCTCGTGCGATCTAATAAAGTTTTTCTTTTCAGAGGATAAATTATATAAAAATATTAACTTTGAACATGGACATAATATCTTGACCGTGTTTTGAAACAAAAAAATGAATCACTTTATAAAACACACACAAACTATTTCTAATTCTAACAGTTGAAATATAATCCTTGATAATGGCTAAATGTATAGCCGAAAGCGCTCGGAAAAGAACATTCGGACAATTTTTATATAATTTATCCTCTGAAAAGAAAAACTTTATTAGATCGCATGAGAAATTATATAAAAAACTAAATAAAAGCACCTTGTCAGTCGTTTTTAATGAAATGTGCTTGAAAGAAGGATTGCTGCCTAAATACACAAATATATATATATATATATATATATATATATATATATATATATATATATATATATATATATATATATATATATATATATATATATATACACATAGATAGGTTGGAATATAAAATGACCTGCTGTGAAATTAAACTTTTATTTTGTAGGCTATGCTTTTTCAACATAATTTCCTTCTTTGTTAACGCACTTAATTTAAATGTAAATTTCAGACTAAATGTCATTTAACAATTACGTATTAGGCTACAGATTTCTTAAATTCAGTCTCATCGGTGGAGTAATGGATAGCAGCTCGGATTGAGGAATCGGAGAGCAGAGTTCGAATTCCAGTCGAATTCATTACAGTCACTTACGTGCTAATACCCGACTGAAAGGTACAATTCCTCTTCTTCTCCCCCCAGCTATGGGTAAATAGCAGGACAGACTGGATTCTATAGCCTTCGATGACAACTGGTCTACCGCAGAAAGAAATTGCAATCTACTTCGGGAAAAAAAACTACCTCGTCAGTCATGTATCGAAAGATACATGATCGCCTAAGCGTGTATCCCGCATGGCACATAACTGGCATTGTTTTGGATAGTGTGTGTCTGAGTAAGTCGAATGTATGCTCATGTACGACAGATGTTGAAATGTTCTCACTTTACCGAAATTCCCCTAAAATTTGGAACTAATACTAGAAACGTCAAAGAACGGTTGTCTATGGTAAGGTTGATAAAAATATCAAAATGACGCCATAAATAAAGATGTGGGTTCTGAGCCGAGATGGTGATTTTTTTTTTTTTTTTTGAATCGCTTCTTGGTCGGGACGAGAACCTTTCAACAGCCTCTTGTATGTATTTTCCTATCATTAAATATTCATGCTTTTCTGCTATGTCTCTGCGTGGGATAGTATAGGCAGATGTGACGTTGAACGCACACCAAATCCAGACTGACTTTGAATACATTTTCTCCTACTTCGGCCCTTATTAATTGCCTTATTACTTTATTCCATGGTCGTTCGCAATCGATTGTCCATTGGTATAAAGAACGCATCCATCACCATGCAGTGTCCTTGTCACAACACAATCTTCGGGAACTGGCAACAAACATGGCATCATCACATGTCCAATAAACGAAGGGAAAATCGTTTGATCAGAGGTCATAATGGCGATGGTTATACTGCGGGTTGTCAGTTGGATTAGGCTAATGCTGATGATGGTAGAGAAGCAGAAAGAGGACTGTGGCGAAAGGATCGAACGAAAGGAAAATATACGTAATACTTCTACATATACTACTACTACTACTACTACTACTGCTGCTGATAATAATAATAATAATAATAATAATAATAATAATAATAATAATAATAATAATAATAATAATAATAATATTATTATTATTATTATTATTATTATTATTATTATTATTATTATTATTATTATTATTATTATTATTATTATTATTTTTATTTCCTTTGATACCTGGCGTTTACACATTTCTTTCCGGGTCCCGCCCAGGGACCTAAGGTTAGAGATGGCGTCATGACACTTTCCACTGCAAAAAAATTTAAAAAAAATAATTACATAGATAAAGCCCTTCGTAAAGTGTGGGCTGTACTTGTCAGAACAATTTTTTGTATCTCTTTGAGGCATGGACTTCCAGGGATCCCTTCAATCAGCCTACTGGAATCTTTTCCAACCAGTCCAAGGGCTCCAACTACAACAGGAATTGTTGATGTTCCCATGTGCCACATTTTTGTGATTTCTATTTCAAGGTCCTTGTATTTTGACAGTTTTTCGAATATCTTCAAAGACACATTGCAGTCTGCAGGGACTGCCATATCAATTAGGAGGCACTTATTTTGTTTGTGGTCTTTAATAACAATGTCTGGGCGGTGGCTTTGATTGTTCTGTCAGTGTGTATTGTGTAGTCCCATAGAACTGTAACAGGTCCTATCTCCGTAACCGGGTCAGGGTGGTGTTCGTACCAGTTTCTTCCAGTTTATTATTATTATTATTATTATTATTATTATTAATAATAATAATAATAATAATAATAATAATAATAATAATAATAATAATAATAATAATGGAGACTTTTTGAACGTCCGGTTTTTAACTCTTTATCTCTTTTTATCGGTTCGCAACCATTTTCTCCCGGTTAACTGTCAAGCGTTGAACTTCTGTCGAGTTTGCCAGTTTGTACGAGATTCCATCTGTAAATAAACTATTGAGTATTCGCCCCTAAATTAGCTGCCTCGAAAAAAATAATTTCTGTTCAGTCCACGTGTGTTTTGAAACCAGTTTAATCGTTTCAGGCCATGTTCCGGTCAAATTATTGTGGGGATATTATTTTTCGATAGTAGATTTGCCGAATCAAGGTTTGATCATGTGTAAAACATTGGTCTGAATTGGGTTAATGTTGGTCCCAAATCACGGTCCGGTTAGAAACAGCTGCTGTGAATTCTAAGAAAAATATTTTTGGCGGTTGCATTTTTTTAGGTGTTTTTGAAATCTTTCTCTTTCTAATTCTTCTTCTTCTTCTTCTTCTTCTTCTTCTTATTATTATTATTATTATTATTATTATTATTATTATTATTATTGTTGTTTTTGTTTTTGTTGTTGTTTTATTTACTTTGATTTCTGGTGTGGACACATTACTTTCCGGGTACCGCCCAAAGACCTAAGGAAATGGTATCATGGCATTTTCCACTGATCAATTAAAAAAACACACATATTTTGCATAGATAAAGCCCCTCGTAACTTGTGGGCTCTACTCGTGAAAAGATTTTTTTGTATTTCTTTAAGGCATGGATTTCCAGGTATCCCTTCAATGAGTCTACTGGAATCTTTTCCAATCAACCCGAGAGCTCTAATTACAACAAGGATTATTGATGTTCCCATGTGCCACATTTTTGAGATTTCGATATAAAGGTCCTTGTATTTTGATAGTTTTTTAATATTTTATTATTATTATTATTATTATTATTATTATTATTATTATTGTAGTTGTTTTTGTTGTTGTAAAATCTGCTTGTTTTCCTGAAGTTAGAGATTTTAATCAGCAAGTTTTAAGACATTTTAGGTTGACAAGTTTAACATAAATGACGAAAAAGATATTGATATTAATGAATAATGATTGTGTAATAATAAATTGTTCAGCTGACAGTTGGACCCAGCATTATGGGCATGTCTGAAACAGTCCCCGGGAGCCTTGAAAAGAAAATGGAGGAGTTGAAAAGGCAATGAAAATTCAGAGGACTTCATTGCTAACATCGGCAAGCTTCTAAAGGAGAGATCGGAAGTACTGTGGAAACTTCTTGTAACAATTATTCCTGCTGTTAAGATTAACTGAGTAAGAATAATAATATATATATAAAAGGATGCCTAAAATACCAGACAAGTGGAATTAGTGTTTCAAGGATTGACTGAGACTGTTTTAAACATGGCAGTACTGCGGTCTGCTAGAATACCGCGGAAGTCATCCAGACATTTTAAAGAACTGCTGTCGCTAAATCCACAATGACAAGCATCAGATATCTGGAGTAAACATAGAAATGAATAATAATAATAATAATAATAATAATAATAATAATAATAATAATAATAATAATAATAATAATGAAACAAGTTCAAAATGGAGTTTCAAATGGATGCAGAAATACAAGTAAAGCACAATACACCGACTGAAACTGCAAAATACATAAAAAAGAGAGCAAAGACAAATGCAACCGACCAGATAAAGAAACAATGGCAAGATAAACCGCTTTATGGCCAATACTCTGCCCATGCAAAACAAGCTGATGTAGACAAGCCTCGTACCCATCAGTGGCTACGTAGTGCAGGGTTGAAAGCTGAAACGGAAGGTTTTATGATTGCTGCACAGGACCAATGCTTGTTAACTAGAAATTATCAAACACATATACTAAAATATAGTGTTAGACCAAAATGCAGATTCTGTGATAATTCCCCAGAAACAATTGATCATCTTATATCAGGTTGCAAGGTATTGGCACCCAGTGAATATAAACCCCGGCATGACAGAGTGGGCCAATATCTGCACTGGAGAATCTGAAACTTCTACGGGAAGGAAACTGAAAGAAATTGGTATGAACACCAACCAGACTCTATTAGGGAGATAGGACCTGTTACAATTTTATAGGACTACACAATACACACTGACAGAACAATCAAAGCCAACCGCCCAGACATTGTTATTAAAGACCACAAACAAAATAAGTGCCACCTTATTGATATGGCAGTCCCTGCAGACTGCAATGTATCTTTAAAGATCTTCAAAAAATTATCAAAATACAAGGACCTTGAAATGGAAATCTCAAAAATGTGACACATGGGAACATCAACAATATCTGTTGTAGTTGAAGCCCTCGGATTTGTTGGAAAAGATTCCAGTAGACTCATTGAAGGGATCCCTGAAAGCCCATGCTTTAAAGAAATGCAAAAAATTGTTCTCACGAGTATGGCCTACACCTTACAGAGGGTTTTATCTATGTAAATTATGTTTGTTTTTGTTTTTAATTGATCAGTGGAAAATGTCATGATGCCATTTCTAACCTTAGGTCTCTGGGTGGGACCCGGAAAGAAATGTGTACACAATCATCATAGAGAACAATTTTTCTTCTCCATCAGCTTGGCCGATGCTAGCCTTCACGGAAGCATCCCATTGCGCCTTCTATCAAAATGAAGTGTTCTATCAAATTAATTGCTCGGTTAACTGCTAAGAAATTTGGTTCCTTGTGCAAAACAATGTTCTCCTCGGAATCTATCTTACATATTTATCAATCCCATTCGTCCGCATTCATTCCTCACCTGGCATCTCGACATCAGTCATTTTCCCATCACCGTAACGTAGCTTCTCTCTGTCTTTTCTATAAATATTTTAATGGCAATTGTTATAATGTGCTCTCCTCCTTGATACCGCGACAGCGTGAATTTAAGCGTACCGCTTGATTGGCAACTAGGTCTCATTGTTTTGGAACATGCAACCGTAAATTTTATTGTAATTGGTTCTTTTCTCTTACCTCAGGAACTCTCATCCGGTCTCTTGATTCACTGCCACCGATAATCTCCAAACTTTTAAATGCAACGTTAATCGCCATCTTCGGTCTTCCTGAATCATATTCTTTTATTGTTCTTCCTCAATAAAGTTTTCGAATTCTCTTACACTCCCTGTAATCCTTGCGTCTTTGTGACTGATGCTACCCTTCAAGAAAGCAATGCATTTCCTTTTTCTTGGTTTCTTATTTTCTTCCACTGCCTGTAACCCGTTGAGTCTTAGTGGCATTATTGCCTTACTATCACAAAAAAAAAATTCCTAAATTAGCATGACTAATGTTAACTCCCAGGAGAGCAACTCATTGCGTCTTCTATCGAGATGAAGCGTAGCGATAATATTTTGAATCAATTGCCTAGTCTGCTGCTAAGAAGGTTGATTCGCTGTGTTATGGAAAACAATGTTTCTCGTTGGCTTTCTTGGAGGGACATGATTAAACAAAATCTAGCTGTTTCAAGTAATTATAACAATGTTTTAAAATGCTAATTTTTAAGGCTAACAGGTCTGCCCCGGATAAGAGAACAGCTCAGCACTATATTACTGATCATCCTTACCCACACCATTTGGTTTTCGCCATTGCAAAATTTTTGTTGCTAATCTTCAAGGTAGACAGAGCCTCCCCCATATGGCAAGAAAACGCAATACCAAATTAATTTCTGGATTTCCTTGCATCTGAACACGATTAAAGCTAGTAAATATTAATAACAAACGTTAACTCGAGATTTCGAAAATAGCCGAGAGAAGCCGAGAGAAGCCATGAGAAGTGTTGAGGGGTCATTGGGAGTCTGATTACAAAGAGTAGGCAACTCTGCTGTCAATAATTACACAGTAACGAACTTAATAGTTATAATGATAAAACGATAAATGCCCTTATCGATCCAGTGATGAAATGCAATTTAGAAAAGAGGCATGCGTCTTATCAGGTCAGACATCAACTCGCCTACACCACTTTTCTTTGGTGGGCGTTGATTGAAATTTTCTACGCTTCATCCGGCATTTACACTGCTTTTCTCCCAGAGAAGTAAAACTCTTCCCTCTACTTTTAGAAATGTCTAATACATACATACATACATACATACATACATACATACATACATATATATATATATATATATATATATATATATATATATATATATATATATTGTGTATATTTCGGCAGCAATTTTTCATTAATGCATGTTTCATTAAATAATATAGACAAGTTTTGTCTATTGATTTTAAGTAAGTTCCTTTCGTATTGTCTGATAAGCTTAATCACATTATCGTTGAAAGACGAAAGGAAATCACCCCTATTGACACATGTTTGAATCCAATCTAAGCTTTCGGCTTACATAAGCCATTGTCAAAGATGACAATTTTAATAAATCAAACAACACATATACGAAACCACAATAATGGCCCGCCCTTGCTGTTTGAATAAGCTCAAAGTAACGACAAACTCTTATTTACGAGCCAAGGAAGCGAAAAACGCGTCGTAGCTCGTGACGTCACACATGACCACGCGAGAGTGAAAACGAGAAGTATTATGTATGGGAAGCCATTGGTGTAAACCAATGGCTTCTGCTATAGATTACAGGCATTTAAGAATGTTTGTGGAGATTTAATAGTTTATTTTGTTCAGGTTTCAACTGTTTTATGTATATAGCTTCAAAGATTTTTAATTTTTGTTTATTATTTTCATGTTTAAGTATAATTGTGTTGTCAACAAGGATTTTCCGTAATTGAGTACGCGGGCAGGCATGTTGTTTTAAATGTCTCAAAATGTCAGAGTTATCATTTAAATGTAGAGTTAAGCGTCTTGAAAGCGAGTTTGTGGTGTGACCAACATAAATATTATTTAATCCATTGGAGATACATTCTCCCAAAGGGCACTTGAATTTGTACACTATGTTAGTTTTTTGCAAATCGCTAACGGGGAGGGTGGAAGAATCATTCCGAAAAGTTAAGTTGGATATGCCAGATTTAGTGTAGTATATGATTAACCTAATTTTTTTGCTCGGATCTGTTGTAGTTATATTAGAATTAACTAGTTTTTTTTTAATATGTTTTCGTCTTGTTTATAATTGGTATGCATTTGACTACAATAATAGAGATTAATATGTTTGGAATTAGTTGAAGTAGTATTATGTTCTATTTGCTTAGTATTAAGACTTCTAAGACAATATTTTATCTGTTCAACCACTATATAATTTGGAAAGCTATTATTAATAAGTGTTTGTTTTATATTCTTAAGTTCACTGTAAAAAATCTGTTTTGTAGATGAGTTAGTTTTTGCACGATGTGCTAGATTTTTTATAATTGCTATTTTGTAGTCATAAGGACATATTATATATATATATATATATATATATATATATATATATATATATATATATATATATATATATATATATATATATATATTTATATATATATATATATATATATATATTTATATATATATATATATATAAATATATATATATATATATATACATATGAAATTTATTCTTGTATACATCAAATATGTGATAAATTCTACTCCAAAATCGAACAATTCCAATAGATTTTAGAAAGTGTTCAATACCTAGTCTGTAGAACAAAATTTTGAAATATTAACATAAAAAGATATAACAACCTCACGAAGCTAGTGCGGTTTCATCCCACAGATCTTCAAGCTGGATTGATAAAATTCTGATATGCTCAATATCTGTGATAGAGCTGAGATATTCAGTTGTATGGATATTAGTTTGTAACTCTGGGTTTCACGCTTTTGCGATCATCAGACAAACTTGTTTATTTTAGTTCGTCTGTACGAACTAAAATGCGTTTCCCTGTATGTATGTGTGTCTCTGTATGTGCGAGTATTAATCCCAGACAAACACAAGAAAATTCCCCCTACAACACACAAATAATCAAATTCAAATAAGCATAAATAGATCCATTTAAAAAAAAAATAAACCAGTTTGTCTGACGATCGCGAAAACGTGAAACCTAGTGTTCCAAGCTAATATCCATACAACTGAATATATATATATATATATATATATATATATATATATATATATATATATGATTATTTTTTTAAAAATATGATTCCTACGCTACATAAGAGTTCTCATGTATCAAAAACAAGAGTTTTTAGGTTCCTAAAATTTCGCTTCAAGATGAAACAGAGCTTGATGCTTTAATTCAATTTAATTTTAATAATTATATTGACGTTTTAAACTCTTATTTTTGAAACATGAGAACACTTATGTAGCGAAGGAATCATATTTTTAAAAAATAATTATAATTTAGGCTCTACTTTTGTATCGAGATGAAAAGACGCCTCTATTTTTTTTGTGCACTTCTTGAAAGTCAGGACATCTTGTATCGCAGATCTGGACAATCAGATGGTAGCTGCTTCCCCACTAACTGAAGTACTAGTGTCATTAACTCTACATATTTAGTTCGGGAATTGCTACAAATTAAATGTGCATATATTCAAAATGATTAATTTCATAATTATATATATATATATATATATATATATATATATGTATATATATATATTGTATATATATATATTGTATATATATATATATATGTATATGTATATATATATATATTGTATATATATATATTGTATATATATATATGTATATGTATATATATATATATTGTATATATATATATTGTATATATATATATATGTATATGTATATATATATATATATGTATATATGAAAAAATTATATATATATATATATATATGTATATATGAAAAAATTATATATATATATATATATATATATATATATATAGGTATATATGAAAAAATTATACATATATATATATATATATATATATGATCAAATTGATATTTACAAGTTAAGTAATCTTTTCATATATATATATATATATATATATATATATATGTATATATGAAAAAATTATACATACATACATACATATATATATATATATATATGAAAAGATTACTTAACTTGTAAATATCAATTCGATCCCGACATCGATGTTTCTTGGTAAAATTTCCAGTTCTCAGGTGTTGCGGTTTTAAACGGTATTTCCAATTTTTCTCTTTATTCCACTGTTACTTACATTTTTATATATTTATATATTTTTATATATATATATATATATATATATATATATATATATATATATATACATATATATCACCCCCCTCTCTCTCTCCCTCTCTCTCTCTCTCTCTCTCTCTCTCTCTATATATATATATATATGTTGTGACCAAGTAAATGGTTAAAGAAATAACAAAAAAGTGTTGCAGATATATCATATATTAAGCAGTAAGTACAACAGTAGAGTATTACACAACTAGTGAGGCTGACCCATGGTTCAATCTATTCGACTGTTAATATTTAACAGCCCCCCCCCCCCATGAGGGATGTATGTGGCACAAGGCCGAGTTTACCGTGGGTTCTCCGAGCCCGTAGGCTCAGCCAAAAATATTCCCTTACAACCCGCATAAACGGGTTCAGGGTATGTCTACCTCCCCGGACGAAACATTGGCCTTCGGCAAAGCCTCGTCCAGGTTCCTTTCTGCTCCAGGCAGACAGTTCGACAGATGAACAATCAAGTGAATAAAAATAAATGAATAAAAATAAACTTATTAACCCTAAAATGTCGGATAGATATTATCAACAAACGTTTCACCGGAGATCAGCGTATATGATCAATTGATGATTCAAACTTTTTTCTAACGATATGGGCAGGATTAATTCCGTCATCGTTAAACGGCCTATTTTTTTTATGTATTTATTTAATTTTCGATATTACCACTTTGCGGTAATGAAAACCTTTCTTTGTTATTATTCCCATTTGTCTTAATAAAACCATTTTAATCGCAATTATTCAATTCTGTAACCCTTTGAAAGTATCTAATCGTGAATCGAATCGAAATGATGAATTAGCATCACTTGTATTTATAAAGTTAATATTTACTCGGAATCGTGAGGTCGCCTCATTGCCTGGATTACTTGCCTGCTAATAAAAGTGGATTCAATGCCAATCTTTATCTACTGTCTTCTTGATTCCTTTTCTTTTATTGTTCTCGTTCCTTAATAATGTTCTTTTTTTTCTTATTCTTCCTCACTAAGTAATCCCTCGTGTCTTAGCGACTTTATTGCCTTGCTCAGAGTGAAATAAAAAAAGAACAAACCGAAGACAGTGCTGTAGTGATTTTCCAAGCGTAGCACAAGGCCGAAAGTATGGGGCGCCCAGTGAGGATCGAACTCACTACTCAGTCATAATTGTGCTAGCAAGACGAGCTTGCTAACCATTACACCGCCTCGAGGTGCTGTAGAATCATGAGAAGACGCCCAAAGAACATACTGAAAGTCAAAGTGTTGTAACCTAGGGAAGGTTATTGAATAGAATAATCACACGAATATTGGTAACGAACGATAATACTTAGGACAAGAACAACACATATAAGAAGTAGTCAACTGCTAGATGTGAGTTAAAGGAATTCCACAATGAAGCTCCAAATGCAGACCAACATACAGTATTTACTACTGTATTTATGCGAATGGTGACATACCCATTATCGTCCGTAGGTATGTTACAACAGAAAGGATAAACGTCAAACCGAGCAACCTATCTAGCAATCTCGTGCTAATGTATGACAGAACAGGGAGATTTTACTAAGATCTACAAAAGACAGGGATTTGTGGAGAGTCATGAACTACATCGGTCTGAAGGGACACGGCACATAGAATAAGAATATAAAAATAAAGTCATTTCGACCTAGCCTAATGCACTAATAATAAGGAAAAAGAACCTTTTTTATCATTTCACAGGAAGCAAGGCAATAAAGACACTAAGACGCAAGAGGTTATTGAGTGTTAAAGAATATGGGAAAAACTACGATTAAACTAACGGGATAGTAAAAGTAGAGGAATTAAGAAAACATAAGATAGCGATTGATATCGCATTAAAATTTTTGAAGACCAAAGTTGACTAGTAAGCAAGAAGCCGGAAGAGAGTTCCACAAGCGAGATGTGCGAGAGAAGAACCTGCCAACTAATTGATATGACTTTTCCACAGAATTCCAATGTTTCTAAAAAACGAATTTCAAAAACAGTTAAATTTTAACAACCTGAAAATCGAAGTAACAAAAATGTAGAAACCTAAAACTACGATTATCCCAATTGTCACAGGGACTTTGGGTCTGACGAAGAAAGGTACCGAAAATCATGATGATCCACACACAATAATAATACTTTTAAAAAAACCCTGACAACTGATTGGTAT
>OZ038492.1:81215782-81218282 GCA_964036315.1 Acanthosepion esculentum | reverse complement strand
ATGTCGAGTTTAATTCGTTACCTCTTCGTCACCGGGGCACAGTTGGTATGACGTTTGCTTAATAACGTAACTGTCCGGGTTTCAATTCTTGGTAGTGGATGCGCACTGCTGATGAGTCCCAAATATAGGACGAAACGGCCGTCCAGTGTTGAGGTTTCTTCTAAAACTCGATGAATTACTTAATTATGATTTGGCTGATTGGCATTTGTTTACATTTGTAAAAACAATACGCTGGATTTAGTTGTGTTACTCTACCGAGTGAAGATAGCTCTGGCTGATACAAAATTAGTTGTGTTTCAATCCTGGCTTGAGGCATTCGGATGTCTAGTCGCACTGAGGAGCTGTGATACAGCGAAACAGTACTGTCTGTGAATGACATATATATATATATATATATATATATATATATATATATATATATATATATATATATTGTCATTATATTATGAAATTATATTGAAAATGAATGTTTTTCGTGTAAATTAAACGTTTTCTCATCATTGTTGATGCACCTACGCATAGTGTAATTTTATATATGCACACACACACACACACACATATATATATATATATATATGAACATGCATATATATCGTGTATATACACGATATATATACACACACACACGATTATATATATATATATATATATATATATATATATATATATATATATATATATATATATTATGAAATGGACAATATCCGACAATTATTTTAAGACATTTTTTATGTTTATACATTGAAGTCAACACTCAGAGGCGACGGGCTGTTTCATGCTTGACGCAATCCTCAGGCGGCCTGACGATTGCGTCTTTCAATGAAAAAAAAAATCAAGATCCTTCAAAAACACCAGAAGCAAAATAGAAGATTCCAAAGAAAACTCATAACTCTCCATCCCCCTGCAGTTTCCTACTCTATCATGCGGTGGCAACGGGCGTCTTATCAGATCCAACATATGACTCATCTCGCACAAAAGGAAATGTCGATGAGCACCCCAATACTCGGCAACGAGTTCCGCCATCGACGACGTGGACTATCGTAATTGTAAGTTCAATACCTGCACTTGGTAGTACAGAGTCGCCCTCATTGGAAATAAGACTCGCAGTAATTGAACATTACCAAAAAGAGGACAAGACGGAATATCCCTAGACATGGAGAGAGGAGCGCACACAATCTACCGTCGTAGATTAGATAAAATGTCCAGTTCGTATTTCCCTGGAGGTTAGCCGCATCAACAGACATCTAAAAAGGGGAAATGATAATTCCTCATCATTCAGACAGAAATAAGTTTTATTAAATCTAACTGACAAGGGGTGTCGATACGAATTTATTCAATTTTTACAGGACTCACGTGGAAACAAAGTCTTTTCTGATTTCGTCAAAAGTACATATTTCATATATCAAGGGTATGTTAACGAAAATCCTAGATGAAATAAAAACAAAATCTTAAAGAAATCTTCGAAGAAAACTCTGTTTTCCATTTGACTCATGAATTTAACATTAAGGACAGTTGGTTCACTGTGTGTGCCAGAAAATTTTTCTCGTCAGAATCCGCCTTGCACATTTATATTGAGTTGGTGCATAATTATCAGTCGTTTTATGTAGAAGGGTCATTTGTTAATAACGCCTGATAATTATGCACCAACCTAATAAATCTACCATTTGTACGTGCATTGACTATTCCTGCTATATCTAGTCTGGTTCGCCTGCTATACATCTCTAGATTCTTGACCAAATCCAAAGAAGGGTCTGTAATGTAACCGATTCTGACCAGACATCACGACTTCTGTTACTTTCTCAACGACATGATTTAGATTCCCCTAGGCTTTTCTACAAATATTTATATGGCAACTATTCTAATGAGATTTTTACCTCGGTACACCGACTACATGACTTTAAGCTTGCTACAATATTGGCAATTAGGTCGCAGCATTTTAGCGTTGAACGAGCTAGATGCAACCGCCACTTCTACACTAACGGGTTTTTCGCACTTTCCACCTTTGACACTTGCTTTCCTGATAATTACAATCCTACAAAAATTTAAGTGCAATATCTATCGCTATTTTCCGTTTCCTTCAACTCTGTTCCGTTTTGTCTATTCCCCAATCCTCCCCGTTCTCAGTTCTCTTTCAGTTTCATTCTCTGTAAGCACCTGCGTCTTAGTGGAATTATCGCCTTGTTTGGGGTGGGGATGAAGCGATTAAAAAATATAGTATTTTAGTAGAAACTAATAGTCATAATTTTATTAAAAATATAAAAAACTAAGAAAAGATGAAATGGACTGAACTTGTAGGTTTATATAAAAAAAACAAGTTTAATTGAATTCTTTCTGACTAAATATACAACACACACACCTATACAAACACCCTACGACATGCACACACACACACACACACACACATATATATATATATATATATATATATATATATATATATATATATATATATATATATATATATGTATATGTGTGTGTGTGTGTGTGTGTGCAGGTATGC
>OZ038492.1:81193282-81210782 GCA_964036315.1 Acanthosepion esculentum | reverse complement strand
TTTTTTTAATCATTTCACCCCAAGCAAGGCAATAAAGCCACTAAGACGCAAGGGGGTGCTAGAAGATATGAGAAACACTACTATTGAGCAGAGAGAACAACAAAATAACCAGAAATAAGAAGACAGAAGATAACGATAAACATCGCATTTAAATTTTTGAAGATCAAAGTTGATTGGGAAGCAAATAACCAGAAAGGAGTTTCACAATCGAGAAGTACACGAGAAGAAACTGTTAGCATAGAACTTACGGTTGCATCTAGCCAGCTCAACTGTAAAGTGATGAGACCTCGCCGCCAATCTAGTACTGCGCTTAAATTCATAAAGTCTAGGCACCATAGCGGAAAGTTCATCAGAACAGTTACCATGAAATATTTATAGAAGAGGCGCAGGGAAGCTACGTTACGGTGGTAGGAAAGAGACTGATGGCGAGATGCACTAATAACATTGCAGATTCTTCTTTGGGTTTTACATTGTTATTGGTCATGACTTGGCATATCGATTGTAAAATGTCTTTAGAAACAAAGAAAAGTATGCTGAACTGCTATGTAATATCTAGTCCCGTATATGGTATAAAAAGCTTGACAATTTCCTCACAGGTGACTAAGAAACTTAAAACCGCAAAGATGTTGTTCTATCAACGAATGCTAAGAATACAGCAGAGAGTGTATATGAACAACAAAGAAGTCTTCATAGGAACTGTCTTAAAAAAAAGTACACCTAAATAAACGGAAAATATAATTGTTATATACCTATGAACACTAATGGGTATGTCATGTCCCAATCCTCATAAATATGTTGGACAATATTGTAAGTGTTGGTAATATGCTGTCTAATTAGTCCACCACTAGCAGTTGTTTACCTACTTCACGCTGCTGGCGAGTATTTTATTTTGTTGATGTTATAAAGATTACCATTTCATTTCCAACCTCCATTTTGGTTATTCCTCATTCAGTAATCTTTTCTAGGTTACAACAATAACACAGAAACCCGAAAGCGCATTTGAATAACGAATATCAATGAAAATTTAAACTCTTCTCCGGCGAAGACATTTTTACCGTAAGTGTCTTTTTGCAGACAGGGACGAATAAACACGTCCAAAAAATAACGTTCAAAAACCAGCTACAGATGTGCTTATACGTCGATCTTGATTCTTTTTATGTTTACTGATTTCAAGTTCATTTGTCAACTCATACGTCTGGTAGATGTGTTAGCTACCGCTCGGACATTTCAAGGTGCCTCAGTTTCTTTTGTTTCTATATTAAATCAAATTAAAAAGATTTCGTCTGAAAATGAAACTTTTTTTTTTTTTCAAAATAATTGCGGGGGAAGGGGTTAAGCAAAGTATTCATTGGCAGGAAAATTTTGTTAGAAACAAATAAAATAATTCTGAACTGCTATGTAACCTCCTATATGCCAGTGAATGCTGGACACTCTCCTGCAGTTTTTGCCATGGCCGGCGCTAGGATCTGGGGCCCCACCACGAAACTTTGATACGCAGTCATTCTCTCTACTACATGTCAATTTCAACGTTTCCCAACCTGGGGGATACAAGCACTCGAAGGTACGGTGGGGTACGGCAGCGCTTTTTTTTTTTTAAATTAACAAAAATCAGGTAATTATCCAAATTAAATGAAAATTTCAATGCATATTCATCATTTACTTTCATAATGAACAGTTATATTTATTCTGAAAAAAACTGAGAATTTTATTTATTTTGTAATAACCTCCAATATTTTCATGACTAAATTTTACTTTAAAAAATATTTAAGTCGCAAATTTTTTACATTTCCATAAAGTTTAATCGACGACGCTTCTCCTCTGGAAAAAAAAGTTTTACAAAGATTCCAACACAACACAAACGGGATTGTCTTAAGAATTTGCTTTAAAAACAATATTTCACTTTTCGTAAAAAAATTCATATGTAGAAATCTTTAAACATTTTTATTTTAAAGAAAAGGATGAAACGATCTCGGTTTTATCTTTCAAGAAATTTTTTTAAAAATAGGGACTAGAAATTTTATTTAAATTACTAGCCATGGACTTCCTATTAGTATTGCTAGTCATTAAAAAAATTAAAATCAAAGATCCTCCTTAGTGGATGATCTCGGAATAAAAAATGATTTTATCGAGATATTTTACCCTAAATTGATTTAAAAGAAAATTACAGTTTAAAAAATAAGTACTACTGAAATTAGTACTTCTTCCCCCCTCCCCAGTAAGAATGGGGCCCCCATGCAGTTGAGTTTGGATTATTATAGTTGATAATTGACTATATAACTTAGTTAGAAAAAAAAGTAAAAGTTACAAAAAGCAAAAAAAAAAAAAACTGAAATTAGCCCTTTTGAGGCTCAAACCTCATCGGGGGTTCCTATGTAGTACGCACCGCACCGGCCATGCAGAGACACGATGTATATTATTAGTTGATGACTGACAATGTAACGTCAGTTTAAAAGTAATTTAAAAAAAAATGGTGGATGGCCATAAAACAGTGCTGAAAAAAATGACAAAGACCACAAGGGGGCCAAAAAACGTCCCCCACCCTTAGTCAGGTGTTTTGGGAGTAAGACGCGCCAGCCCCGCTTCTTGCTTTACAATCAACTTGATCTTTAAAAATTTAAATGCAACGTCAATCGTTATCTATTGTCTTCTTGATTCCTCTTCTTTTATTATTCTTGCTCCTTTATAACGCTTCTCTTTTATCTTATTCTTTTACACTCAGTAACCCCCTTGTGTCTTAGCGACTCTATTGCCTTGCTTGAAGTGAAATGATGAAAAAAGACATGGAGATGGAGGTTCAATGGAAGCACGCTGAGAATACCACGGAAAGAACATGTGAACAACGAGGAAGTTTTAAGTAAAATAAGAACGAAATGGACACTTATACTTAGAATCAAAACGAAACAGATAATTTTTTAAGATATATAATGAGGAAAGAGGACTTGGAGATTTTGAGACTCACAGGGATTATGGAAGGCAAGGTCAAAAGGAAACAGTGTGTAAAACTACAAAACGAAAATAGAAGCGGTGACTGAGGGGAAGGATAAAGGATACAAGCATTTAATAGAGCTAGAAATAATTAGAGGCTGTGGAGATCCATGATCGCTCACGTCCTGAAGGAACAGTGTACATAAAAGAAGTTAAGAAATCAGTTGCTATTATCGATATTTGTCCGCGCGCCCACGTTGCAAAAGAATGTGACACAAGGTCTGTGTTTAATGAGGGATTTCGGGAAAACCGTCCAAAAATTGCCCAAGACTCATCGACACTTCCTGCCGCAGGCACCTGATAATGAACCCAACCCTCTCCTGGAGGAGAGGTACTGCCTGGAGGATTGAGCAAATATTATTTTCAACTTCTCCGGCATAAGTGCCAGGTAAGCATAGTGATTTTCTAAGCGTAGATTTGATGTGGCACAAGGTCGAAGGTATGGGGTACTATGTGAAGATCGGACTCAGTATTTAGTCATAACAGTTCTAGTGAGACTAGTTTGTTAACCATTACAATACGTCGAAGTCTAGCTTAGATGTGGCATAAGGCCGAAAGTACGGATCACCCAGTGAGGATCGAAGTCACTACGCGTGAGTAGTAATTGATCTAACGAGACAAGCTTTCCAGGTTGAAGTGCGTCAATAGTAAGTATATTATGATTTCCAGTGCGCCCACGTCGTTACCGGAGGTCAGTTTAAAGTGAGTTTAACGACAATACCATGGAAAAATTTGCTCAAACTCTCTCAGCAATTCCCTTTTTCGGGGACGGCTCAGGCGCTTGCTAATAAACCCAGTCCACCGCTCGAAAAGAGAGTTACTGGTCGGGGGGATGCCCCCATTCCCCAGTAATTCAGCTTAATATTATTTTAAACCCTTGCTAGCAAAAATACCAGGGAAGTATGAGTTGATATTACGGTCAAGAGTACGAATCAGGGATGGTTGTGTTCTATGGCTGGTATTGATGGATGTGTTGAGCGGTCAAAGTCGAAAAGATGACCCTGCGTTTTATTTGGCGGCAAATATGGTACTAAGAAAGGATATATATTTGCCAAAAATCAGTTTCTTCATTTCAATTTATACTTTTTTTTTTAAGCACTTCACCCCAAGCAAGGCGGGAGTGCCACTAGTATGCAAGGGGTTACAGAGAATGAAGAGAAAAGATTGGGTATAGTGGTGGGGGATTGAGGAAAGGATAAAAAAAGAAGAACGGGGCTCAAGGCATCCGAAGATGACGATTGATGTTACATTTAAATTGTTGAAGATTGTAGTTGTCACTGTAGCAAGTAAGAGGAAGGGAGTTCCACTGTCGGGAAGTGCGAGAGAAGCTGTCGGAACCGAAGAGGGGGCTACGTTTAACTGTTTCGACAGTAAAAGAGTGGGACCTAGATATACCTTAGTAGCACGCTTAAATTCATGCAGTCGGGGAACTTGTGAAAACGGCTCGTCAAAGCAATTGCCATGAAAATACTTGTAGGAAAGACAGAGGGAAGCCACATCATGTATGTGAGAAAGTGACTGGTGTCAAGGTGCCAAGTCAGGACCGAACACATTGCGGACCCGTCTTTAGATTTTGTCGAGCACTTCGAGATGAAAGTAAAAATATCAGAATATCAGTGGCGTATGCACAAAAGCATGCCGGACGAGGCAATATTATTGTTATGATCTTGGACATGAATTAAATATTTTAATTACTTTAACACTACATAAGTAGTAACATAAAATAATCTTTTTTCAATTGAATTCTTTGCTTACGCACAAAATGAGGAATTTCGTTGCAAAAAATTTGCCTATCGCGTCATCAGCAGCAGCTGCTACTGAGTGATGTATATCTTTCGTGTTGCTTAACTTCGTTATTTTTTCCAAATTTGCTCTCTCTCTCTTTATATATATATATATATATATATATATATAGAGAGAGAGAGAGAGAGAGAGAGAGAGTGAGAGAGAAAACAACTGAAAAGTTGCAAATTAAAAAAAATTGAATGTTTTTTTTATATAAAGTATTTATTTATATTTTTTTTATTTATATATATTTGATATTTCAGATCGACCCCGATCTTTCATCAGAAATAACTCTTTTCAGAAGTTTGTTTACAAGTAGCGTCCGTCGCGAGACGCGGACGTCACGTGATATGGAATGCAACTGTGTTCGAATATTTCTAACGTAAATCTAACTGTAATAATAGTTTAGATGCTGTTTAAAAAAAATTTTTGTAACTATATCTAAAAAAAATTTTTTGTTTAACTATTGAAATATTTATAAAGATTTAAAATACCCAAGTCTTTATTTAACCCTAGTTTATATGTATTTAATTTTAAAATCCAGTATTTTTCTTTTTTTCTGCGTTTGTATGTGGAACTGAAATCAGAATCTATCAATACACATTTACAGTTTTCTAATGAGTGTCCTGGTTGATTAAAGTGTTCAGCTATGGGGGAATAAGGATTGTTTTGACGTATGGTTAGATTATGATTGTTGAAGCGAAATCTAAAATTACTTCCAGATTCACCAATATATCCACTATTGGGACATATTGTGCAGAATAAATAGTAAATTATGTTATGGCTATCACAAGTGATATATATATATATATATATATATATATATATATATATATATATATATATATACATATATATATATATATATATATACATATATATATATATATATATATAAGAATGTCATATTATTATCATTATTATTCTTAATCATATCACCCCATGCAAGGCAGTAAACCACTAAGACACAAGAGGTTACCGAGTGTGAAAATATAAGAAAAAAGAGAGGCATTATTAATGAGTCAGAATAATAGAAGCGTAATCAAGAAGATGGTAGATTATTTTGGAAAGAGATTACTGCAAATAGATTGATCGATTCTTTCATTCATTTTTGGCGGCTTATCAACCCTTTGCAGGTTATCTGAAGCCAGAAATTTTTTTTTTAGATTGTAAGAATTTTTTATTTATTTATTTAGATAATAAGGGTTTTGTGATACAAGTATTGGATAGCGGCTCGTATTGAGGAATCGGAGAGCCGAGTTCGAATTCCAGTCGAATCCGTTACATTCACTTACGTACTAATACCCTTGGGAAAGGTATGAATCCTCTTCTTCTCACCCCCCTACCCAGCTATGGGTAAATAGCAAAACAGATCGGGTTCTGTAGCTTTGGATGCCAACTGGTCTACCGCAGAAAGAAATGGCAACCTATTGCGGGAAAAAATGTACCAAAAGGTACATAATCGCCTAAGCGTGTATCACGTATGGCACATAACTGACTGCTACAAGTATTACTAATTAACCCGTAACTGGGTTTAGAAGAGGGGGATTCCTATCTTCTCCAACAGAAGTGGATATAACGAACCCAACAGAATTAACGATTCTGGGTCATTATATATTACACCAGGGGCACATCCAAGATTACAGCACCTGGTCTTCCCAAACGGTCACTCAACTAGGTACTGACAAGGCACGACGTCGCTTAACTTCGAAGAAACCGGTGTTTCAACGTGATGTGGCCGTAAGCTCTGTAAATTGAATTTTACCTGTCAGAGGTACAAATCTTCAAAGAAAAATAGGAGTATACCGGTTCGCCTATCGTCCGAATCACCCTCTTTCCCGGTCTTCTGAACAGGAGTAGAGGTTTATCCCTTGTTTCCTGTTTAGGATTCGGTTTCCGGTTCCTTTTAAAAACTGTTTCCTTTTCTTTCAGTTCCAGTAGCCCCTTGCGTCTTAGTGGCATTATCAACATGCTTGGGGATGAATTTATTAAAAATGTCTTTTTTATAATACTATTCCTTCAATACAAGTCCCAAGAGCCACACAAGGTATACCGAATTAATTTCTTTGACAGGGCGTACAAGGAGGGAATTAGAGATGAATGTTTCGAGGCAATGTAGGATTGATAACGGCTGACCCTAGACTTGAAGAGGTTAAGATTGTATCGATCAAGGAAGCATCCTCTCGGGAGTCTGTTCAATAAAGTTACAGTTTTGGGGAAGAAGCTGTCTGAGAAGATCTTCCTCCTTACCAATGGAATACGAAGGAAATGAGGATGAGTCGACATTGTGTACATGGCATGACGGATTCTAGCTACGAATGTCTGGAGTAAGTATCAAGTTTCCATTACATTAAGTACAAATTCTTTATAAAGAACTCTATAAAGATAACTAAAATGATAAAATTAATAAGTGAAGATATTTTAAGATTCTGTACATAATTTTTACAGGGTAATCAAGGCTACCTTGGTTTTTCAAGAATAGACGACACTGATATATATATATATATATATATATATATATATATATATATATATATATATATATTGTGGCCTGTTAGGGGGTAGAAAGAAAGACACGGAAGAAAAAGGTAGGTTGAACAAGTGTATTGAAATAACAGAACATTTATACAAAAATAAAAGTGTTATTAGGCAGCAGATAGAAGTGCGCGTCCGAACTATCAGGTTACACAGCGTCCCGACTGCCTCGCCCTAGGAAGTCTCACAGGTTAGTATTTATGAAGGAGGAAGAGTTCATTCTAATGTAGATAGGTCACTATAACATATATAGATATTATAAAGAGGTAATCATCCAAAGAACTAATCAGTCAACAAACTTAATAAGGCATTAACCTACTAACGATTAATTCCTTATGTTTAAAATATAAAAAATGATATATTTGGTGTTGTAATGCGGCTCGTACTTTCGAAAACTTCACATTTTCGTCCTCAGGCCGTATTTTTTTTCTATTTCCAGGTAAACTCCAAGACGAAATAAATGTATTGTAGACCGAAAGATGTTTTTTAAAGAAAGTGTTATTTATTGAGGGTTGTATAATTTTGGAACGTGTGGTGTCACAACGCTAAAGTTTAAATATTTCAAGTAAGATTTTTTGCTTGAATTTAGTAATGCTGTAAATCCACGAATTTTTTTTTTTTTTTGTATGTGTTTTTCACAAAAAAATTTTTTTTTTAAACTTTTTCTAAGGGAGATTAACTTATTTAAAGTTTAATTGATTTGCAATTAAAAGCATTTCTGATTAAATAATGTACCAGATTTGTAGCATTTTATTGTTTTACGATTCAGAGCGTTTTTTTTTTTGGTCGTAGCAAAAAAAAAAAATGAGGATTTAATTTTTGCTAGGACTTATTCTTATAGTAATATAAACATTAAGCGCTACCAAAGGAATTTCTTGAAATTTCATACAATTAAATTATGTACCTCCAAAAATTTGATAATAAAGAGCATAGATGATTAAAAAAAAAGGCCCGAAACTTGATAAAAGCAAAGATTTATCGTCAAAATGTTTGATATTAGATAATTAAGAGGAAAAACCAAAGTATTTTTGATTATTTTATTAAATTGTTTTATCTTTTCTAGCACGATCGAAATTTTTATATTAATCTCTTCAGACCGAATGTTTTTTTTAGAAATGGAGTCAATCCATCCAGACAAAGAAAAGGAAAAAGAAAAACATTTTTGTATTAAAAAAAGAAGGAAGAAAGAGTAATAAAAAATTCATTTAAAAAAAAAAGAAAAGAGCGAAGGTGTAAAGAGAGAAATAGGGAGGAGGGAGGGAGAGAGAGAGAGTAAAAGAAAATAAAGAAAAGAAGGTAGAAATAAATGATGAGCCAATATGACTTGGAATAAAATGAATGTACATCAACATGGTAATTTTCTTTCTTCCTTTAATAAGAATACTAAGAAACTTGTCCATAATTATGAGAGGATCCTATTAAAAATAAGTAGACAAAACTTGTCTAAATTATTTAATCAGACATGTCTTAATGAAAACATGTTACCAAAATATTCGAAATATATATATATATGTAAAATCAAATTTTATTAAATTCAACTGGCAAGACAAGTGGCAAGACAAGTGGCAAGACAAGTGCTTTTAATTTCTTATTGTAATTTTTCAATTTTCGATTAAGTTGTATACTGAGATTGAGATCCTTTCTTTTCTGATGGCAGAGTTTGATCGGCGAAACTTGCAAAAATAAATGTTTTCAAAATTTCTTGCATAGCTACCATTTCAGACTCCGGTCGAAATTTACATCGTTATATATATATATATATATATATATATATATATATATATATATATATATATATATATATATATATATATATATGTGTGTGTGTGTGTGTGTGTGTCTGCATGCGCAATAAATGTTTACTGCGTGGTTAGCGATGATTTTAAATAAATTTTGCGTGATAAAAGTGCTAACTGAAATTTAAAATGGATTAAATTACAGAGCGAGTATATATATATATATATATATATATATATATATATATATATATATATATATATATATACTCTTCTTGACTTATTCAGAAAGTCTGTTTGACTGGATGCTAAGAAGATTCTGTAGCGTCAATCTCCCACGTGGCTAGAAGTTATTTACCTTATAATAAAATATCAGCTTAAAACTGAAATTTCAAAAAAATGAAGAAAAGGCCAAGATCGACAAGTAAGCAGCGTTCCAGACATGTAGGAGGGGGGCATTAGCTGAGAGTAGCTGACAGAAATGGCGCCCGTCAGACGGCAGCAAGCAACGTTACTTAACCCCTCGTTCCCTTCTCGCCCCTATCTACCTACCACAGTCTTGAGGCTGCACTTTTTGACCCGAGAAACAGTTCAAATTCTATGGCTCTCTTTACCAAAGTTAAAATCATATGTACATATATATATACATACACACACACACACACACACACACATATATATATATATATATATACTCATTCATTCGCAGAAAATGAAATATATAAGCATTTATATGAGCACACTTAATATATATATATATATATATATATATATATATATATATATATATATATATATATATATATGTACTAAAAAATTATAGCTGACGTTTAAAATGCATTTTAAAAATGAAAAATCTATCTCAAAGCTTTTATTTTAGTTTTAATTCCAAGTTAATAGATTAAATTTAATATTTTCAATAGGCAAAATACTTTGCTGCATTTCAAACTGAATTTAAATTGACTGGAATAACTTTTGTTTATCAGTAAAATCGGCCTTACTGACAAATTTGTCAATGCAACATAATTATCTTTATTAAAAATATTTGAAAAGTAAAATATACTTTTCTGAAACTTTGTCTGAGGGAGATTAATTGATTTAAAGTTTAATTGATTTGAGTTACAACAAATATTGCTTACTTTTACTATAAAATATCGGAGAAAGGTATTTTTTAACACGGGGTGGGCGTTTTTTATGAGATGTTGACATATCTAACGATGACCTGATGTTTGCCAGCTTGATGTAAGGGGGTAAATAATTATTATAAGATTACATGACTAATTAAAAAGACCTATTTAGATCATTTTTAATTACCCATTTATCTTTTAAAAAATTAAATATTTCAAAGATTCCAATATTTATTGAATTTTACGTGCTTTGGCTTAGGGAGGAAACGTTAGAAAATTACCAATAAATTTTACATTTACTATAGTTATCGCTTTTATTTTCTGGTAATATCGTGTATGGACATCCGAATTCACAAAAAAAAGAAGAAAACGGTACGTTTATATACACGCACAAAATAAAAAATTCTTTTTTCGCTAAATTCTAGTAAACTTTTCGATTTATGATTATTAAATAGTTTTTATTTAATAATAATATTACTTGACCGTGACAAATTAATCCAAAATATTAAAAAAATTATGTTTAAAAATTATTCTAATTAATTTTTTTTAAAATGTAAATAATTCTTGTAAAAATTCATTGACTTTTTTCTTATGACCATAATATATTTTATTCATAAAAGCAATTAAAAGCATTTCAGATTAAATAATGTACTAGTTTTGTTGCATTTTTTGTTTAACGACTCAAAGCGGTTTTTGTCTAACTAGTGATCCTGTTTGATTATAAAATAAATTGAGAATTTAAACTAAAATAAAAGATTCAAGAAATATTTTTCATTTTAAAAAATTAAATGCATTTTAAAACTGAGGTATCGTGTTTTCTGCAGTGGTACCTAAATTAAATAAATGTAGGGTAACAAATGTAATATATACATATATTGCCCAAGATTTTCAAAAAAGAAACGTTTCAAAAACAATTTCATTCATTTATGAATAAGTCCTGAAAGTTTCATTAAACACCGGGAATTATCGGATTTTGTAAGTATTTCCAAACCAATGCGTTTTTCATTGAAATAAGACACGCAAATTTCCTATACTAATTTATGGCACCACTTTGACGCAGAAAAAGTTCAATCAAAATTTCGAAGCTTCTAAAAAGAATTTAATAAAAAACATTTTTGCATAAAAATTCCTTTGATTTTTCCTCTTAATAATAATATAAAGCTTTTAACGATAAATCTTTCTTTTTATTAGTTTACTAGCCGAATTATCAGTACCTTGCTGAGTGTCACACATTTTATTTGTAAAAAAATGATCATTGATTTTCAATTATTGTTATAATTTGTGGAGAAAAATAATGCATTTCAATATTACTCAGTGATCTTGCCAAAGTGACCTCCATCTCCTGGCTTTCTCCTCCTATATTTTGGATAGGAGTCACTCCATTGTTCAAATTTAATTTAAATCAAAGGGAGAAAATCAGTGGGGCTTTGTGCAAAACCAGCTTGATCTGACACCTTTGCTATGTATGTGATACAATACTTGATTGAATGAATTGATGAGCAGATTTCAACATTCATATGACAGTTGAATTGTCGCAACAAATATGTATTTTAAGGCACTACCCACTGATTGGTGATTTTTTGCTCAATTTGGCGTTGATATTGTCTCATTTTGATCTTGCCGATGTGACCTCCATCTGGCTTTCTCCTATATTTTGGATAGGAGTGATTCCCTTGTTTAAATTTAAATTAAATAGAATTTTAAAAATTCAGTGTGGGTGCCCCCCCACTCCGGAGGGCAACCCCCCATCCGGGGTCTCCCCTCATCCAGGACCCCCACCCCCACCACCGCCACCACCATCCGGGGACCTCCTTTGATCAAAATGAAATATACTTATCCAAGTAACCTGGGTAATGTAGTTTCAGAATATATATGGTTATGTAGGTCTATCTCCAAAACCCTAGGAGTTCGTTAACAAACAAACAGACAGACGCAGGTTACAAATTTATATATATAGATTCACAAGTCCAGGTAATGTTGTAATGTACTAATAAATCGCCATCAGTATATCGGAAATATGCTGGTTATTTAGAAAAAGAAAAGGATTTTTTCTATCTTGACATTCAGTTACCAGCTATAATTCTGATATATCGATTTGTATATCACATCTTCCATCATCAAAATATGGAAATAAGACTAATGACAAAACGTTGCTTTTTTGTCAATAATATTGAGGAACTCATTTAGGTTCTGAACAGACTTAGAACTCTCTCAGTAGACTTTCCAGTGGAATCTCGCTAAGATTTTGTTGCAACAAGTTTGAGTTTATTTCTTCAGTTGCATAATTTAAAGAAAGATGGAGTCATTCATTTAACCACGGTTAGTTTCGAGTCATTTTAGATAACATAACAAATGGAATAATCAAAATTTTAGAACTAGAATAAAGAATATTTTACAATTAGAATAATGAACATTTTATAAATAGAATACTGAACATTCCAGAACCTTAATAATTAACACTTTAGAATTAGAATGATGGATATTTTAGTATTAGAATGAACATTTTAGAACTAGAATAATTAACATTTTAGAATTAAAATAATGGACATTTTAGAATTAGAATAATACATATTTCAGAATTAGAATGAGCAATTTAGGATTAGAATAATGAACACTTTAGAATTAGAATGGTGAACATTTTAGAATTAGAATGAACATTTTAGAACTAGAATAATGGATATTTTAGAATTAGAATGAACATTTTAGAATTAGAATGATGGATATTTTAGAATTAGAATGAACATTTTAGAATTAGAATGATGAACATTTTAGAATTAAAATAATGGACATTTTAGAATTAGAATAAAAGATATTTCAGAATTAGAATGAGCAATTTAGGATTAGAATTATGAACACTTTAGAATTAGAATGGTGAACATTTTATAAATGAAATAATAAAAATTTATAATTAAAATAAGCATTTTATTATTTTGGATTGAAAAAAACAGCACAAATTTTTAAAAGCAAAACTGGCAGTGTTTCTTAATGGCCCACAGAGACCCATCACTGCTCATACGCTGTTTTTAATTATCATTAACGATCTTCCCAATGACATCAGCTTTCAGCTTTATGCTGACAACCATTTACTTCTGCCTCGATTGTAAGGCTGAATAGTTCGACAAGGTCAAAATGGCTGCTGATCTCCAAAACGACCTCAAGTCCGTCGTTAACTCCAGCAAAAGATGACGTGTTAATTTTAATGCCTCCAAAACTAAACTTCCCTCCATTAATCATCTGAGAGAACCCTTTCTGTCTCCCATCAGCATGGCTGATGCTAATCCCCATGAGAGTGACTCGGTGCAACTTCTCAGTCTAACATTGTCGGCTGACATGAAGTGGAAAGACTATATTGGATCCATTGCTAGGTCAGCTGCTAAGAAATTCGGTTCACTGTGTCGGATGAAACATTTTTTCCCTCCAGAAGCTATCTCACATATCTATAAATCTACCATTCGTCCATGATTAGAATATTGTTGCCACATATGGTCCGGTACCCCTGTTATTTACCTTGAGCTCCTTGATAAGATCCAAAGAAGAATCTGCAATATTATTGGACCTGGTCTGGCGTCTCGGCTTCATTCCCTTACCCACCACCATAAGGTTGCCTCTGTGTGCCTTTATAAATAAATACTTTCATGGTAATTGTTCGGATGGGCTCGTCGCTATTGTATCTAGACTTTATGAATTTAAGCGCAGTACTAGACTGGCGTCGAGATCCCATCAATTTATAGTTGAGCTGGCTCGATGTAGGCGTAAGTTCTATGCTAACAGTTTCTTTTCTCGCACTTCCCGCTTGTGGAACTCCCTTCCGGCTCCATGCTTTCCAGCCAACTTGCAAAAATTTAAATGTGATATCAATCACTATCTATTGTCCCTCTGATTACTCTTTTCTCTTTCCCGCTCATCACTGATGTTCCTGTTCCTAATTCTTCCACACCCCGTAATAACCTTTTTAATTAGTTCACTACCTTGCTTGGGGTGCTAACTATAAAAAAAAAGGATATTTTAATCCAAAATTAACCTCTGATGATCTTCTATGATCTTTAAGGTCAGTCCTACCTATCCAGTCAGCTTTTTCAGCCAATAGTAAACCCCATCTACAAATTAACCTCCAATAATATAATAGATTGACTGCAATAAAAGTCATAAAACCTAAAAACTGATTCTACCTCCAGTGACCTCCAGTGACTTAGGAAGTCGAATCTGAAAAATGTTTCTTTCATATGGTAGGGGCTACCATTTAAAAGAAACATTTTTTTTTACTTCATAACAGAGTATCACCGTTCATTTTGTTATAAACTGCATAATTTGATTAGAAATATCATACTGTGCTATTCGAGATCAACCTCAAATCTGCGAGGTCCGATGATGACTTGGCACCTGTGATTTTGGTCGTAATGCACATGCCCAACTTTTGTCACATTAGTATAGATAACTGTTTCCCAAAATTCTTCCAACTTGCACCCACTTTGCACAAGTTTTTAAAAGGAAAACAGTCAATGTTTCTTAATCATTTTATTTGAAATATGATATCTTAATCCAAAACTGACCTCTGGTGACCTTCTGTTATTTTTAAGGTCAGCCCTACCTATCCTGTCAGTTTTTTCAGCCAAAAGTTAATCCCATCTAGCTTCAATATTATAATAGTTTGGCTGCAATAAATGTCACCCTTTTTGTCAACGCCTCCCACCGTCAAATTAAATTTATAATATTATACTGAATTCATGTTTCATAGCAAGATAACACTTAGGTATTAAGTGCGAAAATAATTTTAATATTGTTTTCATTTCTATTATAAATGCCAATGATTGAAATGCTTAAACAAACAAAGCTTTTATTTGATAGCTTATCGCAATGTTTTCAATGCGATGGTTGACTTTGGTGCTTACTAGTTAAGGCTCTTACGCTAGGTTCATTTGATAGCTTATCTCAATGTTTTCAATGCAATGGTTTACTTTGGTGCTTACTAGTTAAGGCTCTTACGCTAGGTTCATTTGATAGCTTATCTCAATGTTTTCAATGCAATGGTTTACTTTGGTGCATACTAGTTAAGGCTCTTACGCAAGGTTCATTTGATAGCTTATCTCAATGTTTTCAATGCAATGGTTTACTTTGGTGCTTACTAGTTAAGGCTCTTACGCTAGGTTCATTTGATAGCTTATCTCAATGTTTTCAATGCAATGGTTTACTTTGGTGCTTACTAGTTAAGGCTCTTATGCTAGGTTCATTTGATAGCTTATCTCAATGTTTTCAATGCAATGGTTTACTTTGGTGCTTACTAGTTAAGGCTCTTACGCTAGGTTCATTTGATAGCTTATCTCAATGTTTTCAAGGCGATGTTTCACTTTGGTGCTTACTAGCTAAAGGTCTTACACTAGGTCCCATGCTGCTGAGAAGTAATCGTAGATCTTCTCGTTTTGTAATTTGCAGGCGGTTTCTTGGTTTAGTAAGAAGCTGTGTGACTACGTTTAAACCACATTCAGCCATATTGGAAATTTGAAAAAGCAATGAAGAAAGGTTTGATAGCTTCCCACAGGTTTAGATCCCTTTCAGAAATTTTCTTTTGCAGCTAATTTTGAATCATTTTTGAAAATTAAAAAAAAATATGGATAAATGCTTCCCCCCAGTATTTTCACCGCCCATCAAATGAAACAAAAACACCGTTGCTCCCTCTCAACATAACAGAGACCACAAGGGGTCGCTATCACCCACGTTGGGGAATACTGATATAGATTAACAATTCATCGACAGCATACATATAATAACTAATTAATAACTCTATTATAATAACTAATTAATAACTCTTGCCTTAATTGCTGGCTTAGGTCGATAATCTTTTATTTCTGTAATGTATTTCAATGGATGAACGAATAGACTAAAGGTTATCGGTAGGGAAAGTGGAATCCATCACTTCTCCTCACATATTGGTTAAATAGAGTAGATTGCGCATTCAAGCTTTGGTTGGCAACCAGTCTAAGAGTAGGAAAATCTCTAAATGCTGAACTGTGGAGAAGGTAACGAGAAACAACTATCTAAGTGTTTTTTTTTAAATTTCTAACAAAATCAATGAGTCAGTGCTTAGCATTTGAATTTTAAATCTAGATTTTGATTTGTTCACTACAAATTAACTGATTCCCCCCTCAGATTATTATTTCATGACTTACATAAGCAGTTTGTTCGCACCAATACGAACATTTCAGAGTGATTAGGTGTCAATCTGAGAACAGTGCAGAGGATTTAGAAAGAGTTCGATGAGTCTAATAGTGATTACGAAAGCACAGCAGCCTGGAAAACTTATTCTGATCGTTCTTGAGGAGGTAGTACTGTCCCTGGGTCAAGAGGGTAGCTACTGGAAGACCCTATGTCTGGCAACTGGACTCTGCACCATGCCACACAAGCAGGAGAACCCATTCATGGCTCTCAGACAATTTCTACGATCACATCACCTCTTACATCTGGTCACCTAACTCCCAGACTACAACCCCTTTGATTATTATATGTTGGGCGCAGTTGAGCGAGATGTCAGTAAAACTCCTTGTAACACCAAAAGATGAACTGAAGGCATGGATTATGGCAGCATTCACCAACTTAAACAAGGAGGCCGTTCAGAAGAGATGCAGGAGATTCCGAAGTCGTCTGGAGGCCGTGGTGAAGCCAATGACAATTTTATTGAGTAATTTTACACTTTAGTATTTCAAGATATGTTTGTGTCATTTTGGTAAATATATCTGTTAAAATGAGATATCAGTGTTATTTTCATTTTTGTTGTAATTTAGACCACAATTTATCCATCGCACGCTGTATATATAGTTGTGTGTTTGGGGCAAGATAATATGTGAATGATAATGTGACACATTATCCTCCACATTCTAACCAAGTAGAAAACACTACAACTATTTCCACACGCACACACTCACTTACACATACACCCAAATACATATGTAATCCATGTACATTTAAACTTTTGAGATTGCTAAGTCTAATAATACTGAATCCCTGACACTTAACACTTTGTCGTCATGAACTACTTAACACTTTGCTGTAATTGGCCACTTTCACTGAACTATGACACTCCCAACTTTTAACGACAAAATCTTATGATTATCAACTTTTGGCGCAAAATGACACTAATGAAATACTCTTCGATAAAACGAATCGAGTTCTCTCAGTTACTGGCGTGTTTATCTAAAAAAAAAGACTATCATAAGATGACGATACATAAGTGTACTGAGTACGTGTTCATAATCAACCAATCAGATGGCATTTTAAACAGATATCAATGGGAGCTTAAAACAGAAAGAACTCTTCAGGCCGGTAAATGTTATTTAATAC
>OZ038492.1:81145782-81190782 GCA_964036315.1 Acanthosepion esculentum | reverse complement strand
AATTTTTACAATGTCGCATCATAAGTTTCAATAAAGCATAAGCAAAACTAAAAAATACAATTCACTATACGGTTTTACTCTACGTATGTTTATTCGACACAATTTACCAGTGACCTTTACTATAGCTTTCTTTCTCTGCTCTGAACGAAACCAGTAACGTGACTGACATTATAATATATATTTAATGTCAACAAAAGCATCCATCGATTGACATCTGAATCAAACAGTTGATCTTTAGATTAATTTATAGAATTTATTTCCAATCCAGAAATTGTTGAAAAGTTATCAAAATCGTGACGTTCACCTTTTTAACGTTTCAAATTTACAATTATAATGAAAGATCAAAATAATGTTTTGCTTACCTATCACCGTGTGTAAAAAATCTTCGAAAAAAAAATGTATATTCCACTATTTTGTGTTCAGCAGTCAGCCACGGATCATAAGAGCCCCCAGATTGGCTTAATTGTCCGTAAAAGAAGTGGATTTACTGAGACTATCACGTAAATCTGGTTTCGGGATTATAACAGATTAGGCTTAATCTTGCCAGCTGATGTCGTCACTGCTACTGATTTTTTCAATACATCTACATACGTTTCTTTTATTGGTGATAGTGATAACATTGATGGTATTATTACAATTGCTGTTCGTTTAAAATCTCAAAAATATAGTAGTTGCAGTTTTTATTGTTATAATAATTGCGGGTGATGATATTTATTGCAATATTTAAATTTGTAAAGAATAAAAACCAGAAAGAAAAGAAATCACATTGCAATCCAGAATAAATATACCAGAAACAATAACCACCAATGGTGACACTACAATGAAAAAAAAAAGCAAGTCTCGATTATTTCGAGAAAGAAACGAGACTCTAAATGATTTCATAAATGAAGACAGGAAGCTGATTACAAACGATTATGAAGCACTCGTAACAGAGCAAGACAGTGGTCCACGAGAAAATTAGGTGCTCAGTGATTTCAGTTCTCTGGAGGAGGCGGGACGTCTTTCGTTTCGAGTGTGTGAGCTTTTTCGTAAGTTTGAGTCTGAATCAGTGCGTGTTTGTGTGAGTGGTTGGGATGGATAAATGTTTTTTTCTATATTGTCAGAGTCCCGTGTCGATTTCGCCCAGTTAATTGTTTTTACTGTCACATTTAGGATTTGTGGTTTTTTGTTATTACTAACATGTTTTTGTTTAGTTTCATGTAAATATTTTATTCATATTGTATATATTCATTGTGGATACTTTAATTGTTAAATTTTTACTCCCGCCCCCCACAGACTTTATTGTACATATGGGGTTATTTAGGATTTTTCATAGAGACAATGAGGTATTTTGGTGGATGTAGCAAGAAAGGCAAGTTTGAATGTGGTGTTTTGGTGGAAGGAATATTGTTTTGTATGTTTGGGTCAGTGCTTGCGACTAGCTAAGTTTAAAGTTAAGACAATTGATGACCTCCCTTTCCCAACCCCCATTTTTGGCCTTGTGCCTTATTTACTGTATTTATCAGTAATAAATATTGTGGTCCACGAGAAATTGGGAAAACAATATGGCTTTAACCATACAGACAAAATATGTGGGTACAAACGAGAGGGCGTCCTAGGTAAGACGATAAACTACACACGGCGTCTTGGGTAAGACGATAAACTACGTCCAACACCGAGGCCTCTGATCAGGTTTTGAGGAGCGTGCTACCACCCCCTTAATTGCTGGTGCTTCCAGGTTCACCTTGACCCGGGGAGGTAGCACTTGTTAGGGTCTCAACTATGGGCAAATAAACCCTCCAAACTGGGGTTAAAACACTATAAAAGTGTAAAAATAGGTTTTAATACCAGTAATAAATTTTTTCAAGCAAAAATTATTACCAGTAATACAATTTTGAAGAAAATAAATGTTACCAGCAATACATTTTTGAAGGAAAAATATTTCCAGCAATAAAAATCTTGTCGGCATTACACATTGAGGTTGATATGTGGTAAAACAAACCAAACCAAACCAAACGAGAAGTTGCCCGTAGAAAAAAAAAATATATTTGAGGAATTTAAGAAAAGGCTTCAGATTTTCTTTCATTGTATTTCATTTATTTATTTATTGTTGAAAGATCCACTTCCTCTTTCAGTATCATGTCTATTCAGAAGGTTAGCGACCACAGATCTCCACAGCTACCTTTTTATTTTCAATATCTGTAAGGTAAATTGCCATGTCTGTTCTTGAGAAAGAGTGTGCAGTAGTTGACTGTTGCTTTCCCCCACAGGTTCGGATTTAGACTTGTCCTTATTTTAGCCTGTTGCGTAACAAGACGAGAGAGCCCAGTGTGCAATTTAACCTATATCTGAATGAAGAAGAGATCATTTTTTAAAATCATTTCAGTAAGGGTAAGGTGAGATGCTACTATGGCGTCAGAGATTCCTGGAAGGCAAAGAAATACAAAAATAAGAAATACAAAATATTGCTCTCACGAGTACAACCCACACCTTACGTAGGGATTTATCTATGCAAAATATTTTTTTTTCTTTGATTTTTATTTTAATTGGTCAGTGGAAAATGTCGTGATGCAATTTCTGACCTTAGGTCTCTGAGCGGGTCCCGGAAAGGAATGTGTACACACCAAAAAAAAAAAATAATATTATCATTATTATTATTATTATTATAATAAATAATAATAATAATAAATAATAATAAATAATAATAATAATAATAATAATAATAATAATCGTCGTCGTCGTCGTCGTCGGCATCCGTCCATCTCGAGAGACGATGGAGTAGCGCGGTGGAGAACTAGGGCTGCCCAGACGTCTAGTCCCCCCCCCCTATCGGACTTGCTAGCAGAGTCCAAAGGAGAGGATGAACCAATACATTTTGGTACCAACACGGCTGCAGGAGTTGCCGGAAGGTAGCACAAAGTGCCGTCCATCCGCCTTCGGGACTCCACTCCGGGTTTGAATTCAGAGCTGTCCTTCTCTTAGACCAGTTGCCATCCAAGGCTATAGAATCCAGTCTGTCCTGCTATTTACCCATAGCTGGAGGGAGAAGAGGATTCACACCTTTCCCAAAGGTGTTAGCACGTAAGTGAATGTAATGGATTCTACTAGATAATAATAATAATAACAATAATAATAAAAATAATCGGTGCTTTCTGGAATCACTTGGAATCATATCCATCGACTCCAATACTATTGTGTCTTGCAGATTCGAAGAGACGAAGATAGACGCAAAAGACGCACAAATGCTTTCCACTCAGAAAGAAATGGTGAGAAAGTCACATTAAAAGCAAACATTATTCTTCTCATCACTTAAGGATCAATGGCCTTTCACTTCCACCCACGTAAGTACGAAAGAGGAAGACACGCCCATACAAGCACTGATCACTTAGATATACACGGGAACCTTGAGATAAATGAGCAGACATAGGCAAAAGCCAAAGCCTTTAATATGAAATGGTCGCTCCGTTATCAATAGCCAAGATTTGAACAATGAACACCTTATTTATTTATTATTAATAACGTTTGTTTCTGATTAGCTAGACGACCTTATTTTTTTCGTGTTGTCTAATACACAGCAAGTAAAATCATTGGCAATTAAGAGCTGTGATTGGTGAGTTGTTGCTATGGCAAACTATTTCGAAATCTGGGCTCTCAAAGAAACGATAGATGGGGAGTGAGAAAGAGAGAGAGAGAGTTAATCATTGAATCTTAATGTGATTCGCGTTTACACAGTAAATAATAATTTTAAAAGATAAAAACAATATATATTTTTCAATTTATTATTCTTATTACTCTTCGTCTTATTATTCTTATTCTTATTACTCTTCTTCTTCTTATTATTCTTATTACTCTTCTTCTTCTTATTATTATTATTATTACTCTTCTTCTTCTTCTTCTTCTTATTACTCTTATTATTATTACTCTTATTATTATTATTATTATTACTCTTCTTATTATTATGATTATTATTACTCTTCTTCTTATTATTACTCTTATTATTATTATTATTATTATTATTATTACTCTTCTTATTATTATTATTACTCTTCTTATTATTATCATTATTATTACTCTTCTTATTATTATTACTCTTCTTATTATTATTATTACTCTTCTTCTTATTATTATTATTATTACTCTTCTTATTATTATCATTATTATTACTCTTATTATTATTATTATTATTACTCTTATTACTATCATTATTATTACTCTTCTTCTTCTTATTATTATTATTATTACTCTTCTTCTTATTATTATTATTATTATTACTCTTATTATTATTATTATTACTCTTCTTCTTCTTCTTCTTCTTCTTCTTATTATTATTATTATTATTATTATTTCCTTGGGTTTCCGTTGTATATACATTTACTTCCGGGTCCCAACCAGAGACCTAAGGTAAGAAATGGCTTCATGGCATTTTCCACTTATCTCTTTTTTTATAAAAAACAAAAAAGAAAAACAAAACAAAAACTAAGATTACACAGATTTTGCATAGATAAAGCACTTCGTAATGTGTGAACTGTACTTGCATGACGTACCAGTAATACCTTCAATGATTCTATCGGAAGATTTTCCCATCAATCCGAGGGCTCCAGCTACAACTAAAATTTTTGAGGTTCTCTTGTGCCACAGTTTTGAAATTTCTATTTTAAGATCCTTATATTCTGATAGTCTTTTTTTTAAGATATTCAAAGACACATTACTATCTGCATTATTATTATCATTATTATTATTATTTGTACTCATTGAATTTGAGTAGGAAATGGAGGTTATCACTTTAGATCAAACGGTTGCAAGTCCCCTAACTACTTAAGCATTCTTACTAATTGTATTAATGTTGTCGCCTGAGTGGTTCTTCTTCTCCTTGTTATCTTTCTGTAATTATTGAATTTTAAAACGAGAAACATTTGGCATTCATTGACCCACCAAATATTTATAAAATGTGTACACGTATATATATATATATATATATATGCAAACATGCAGAAACGGCCCCGGTCTCAGGTGTTACTAGAAAACTCACGAGCTAACCAAACAGACTTTGCAAAACATGTCAGGAACTGTACAGAACAACTGGAACTAGATGGATCCAAGAGCCATTGTCGCTCTCACGAGAGCTAAAACTATTGCTCACACTTGTCAGCGATGGTCATACTCATTTAACGAATCGACAGCCATCATATGCATATGAGCGAGTATATAAATCAAAGCGCAGAACACGTTAAAAATGAAAACGTAAAACAGAATGCTCAATGATTGAAAGAAATCAGAATTCTTCACGCAGAACTTTTTCACTGCCAGTTCAAGAAAGACATTTGGGTCACTAACACACAAAAAAGAGAATGACTAATATCAAGAATATTTAACATCGAATAACATAATAAAAATTAATTCCTTTTAATAATATGTGGAAATATCCACTCTTGACCTGATGAAGGTCGTGAAACCGAAAACCCGTGTAGCAAATTTATGGAAAATCAAGCATAATATTTTTTTTTTTTAAATCCGCATTACAACCAAAAACGTTTGCGGCTTCTCTCTTCTTTTTAATGTACACACTTTTCTCTCGTTGGAACTACTATAACCTATTCACTTATATATATATATATATATATATATATATATATATATATATATATATATATATATATATATATATATATATATAATGCTCAATTAAAATATTATAATTAAAAAATCTTTTTCTCTTTTTTAAATTACAAAAGTTACCTCTCTTTCATTAGTGAGAGAAAAAGTATCTGGATATGAAAATCTGTAAAGGAACAGTGAAAAATATTTTTAATTTACGGAGGTACTCTATACACATCCACAGATATTGTAACCTCCTGAATATTATCTCAGATGAGATTGTAAGTAAAATTTTTGGTATTTCCTTGATCAATTTTCCTCAGCCACCAATAAATTAATTCGTGGACTTGAAAGAATTAAAACTAAAAAAATATGTAGACACAATACGTCTAAATTATTTAACCAACCCTGCTTGGATATATATATATATATATATATATATATATATATATATATATATATATATATATATATATATATCGCTCCATGATATATGTAGAACCACATCTCCGAGTCTCTTTTTCATCTTTGAGGAGACCGTCCAACATTCGCTACCGTATAGGAGGACAGCCAAATCTACGACCCTAGACAGTTATGTGCCATGCGTGTTACACGCTTAGGCGATCATGTAGCTTTCGATACATGACTGACGAGGCAGATTTTTCTCCGCAGTAGGTTGCCACTTATTTCTGCGGTAGACCAGTTGCCATCCAAGGCTATAAAAACCGATCTGTCCTGCTATTTATCCATAGCTGGGGGCAGAAGAAGAGGATTTTTACCTTTCCCAAGAGTATTGGCAAGTAAGTCAATGTAATGGATTCGAATGGAATTCGAACTCGGCTCTCCGTTTCCTCAATTCGAGCCGCTATCCACTAACGTGCCTCCTAAAAAATCATATACTTTCTGAATCAATATGTTCAAAGGAAAATTTTAATAAACAATTTCTTTCAGTGCTCTTTATATAAGTTAAGTTATTTTTGTCTATATTTCTGAGATGAGGTTTTGTAATTATTTACATTGTTTGGGCTGTTGTCCAAATATCGCCTACAACGGCCGAAAGGCCGTGAAGATGAAGACAACACCACGAACAATATAAAGGAAATATTTTTTATTTTAATAAATTTCATTTTTTTGAATATTTTTCTACGCTTAATATTGTTATAATGGATAAAAAGTGGAAATCTCTTATTTTGTTTTGACAAGGGATCCTATTGCCTTTAGGGGGAAAATGTTTGTAATTTGAAACCAAATAAACCCTTTATTAAATAAAATGATTGGCTGTATTCTTTTAATCTTTGCATTTTCACGTTAATTTAATTTTTTGCAACTGTTTACTTAAAATGTCGCACGGTGGATGTATGTAAATAAATGAAAGTTTATTTATATTTTTATTAACATTTAAACATGTTTTTTATACAGAAAAAATAAATCATTTATTATTAATAGTTTAAAAAAATAGTTCTTTTTAAAACAAAACGTATGGAATATTCTATAATATAATATTTTATAATATTCTATAATATAATATAATATTCTATAATATAATATATCCTTTAATATAATATTCTAAAATATATTCTTTAATATAATATAATATAATATAACATATTATTCTTTAATATAATATGATATAATATTCTATAATGTAATATTATATAATATTGTATAATTCATATATTAATTATTCATATATTATCCGAGCTATTGTTTACTTTAAAATAATTGAAAGACGTTGAATTTAAATTGAAAACACAAAAATATCGGTATATGTTTCAATTCGACATATTTTTGCTGGATACCCGTATTTGAGTAGACGTACCGTTTATCTTAAACATTATTTATTTCATTTGCCTACATGTGTATTTACCTGCCTGTGTATTCGAGAAAACCGAATAAAGAAGACAGGTATCCACTGAAAATAACATTTGAAATAAAAATACATTTCCTTAATTTACAAATACGTCTTTTATTGTAGAATATTTTAATTGATTGATTTATTCGTTTTCTACGGCTTATTAAGCCTCTTCAGGTTATTTAAAGCCAAAAATATTTTTAGATTTTTTTGAGATAATAATGATTTAGTGATAAAAGTCTCACTAATTAACCCATAGCAGGGGGAGAGAAGAGGTGGATTCACACCTTTTCAAAGAGTATTTGCGCGTAAGTGAATATCACGAACCCAAATGGAATTTGAACTCGGCTCACAGATTAACAGTTCCGAGCCATAATACATTACACCACAAGTTCATCCAAGCTGGTAGAACTTAGTATTCCTAAGCGGTCACCCATCTATGTACTGGCCAGGCTCGACATTACTTAACATAGGTGATCGTACGGGAACCGGCTTTTCAACCTGATATTGCCGTGGATTTAAGTCGTACTGTTAATCTGTCAAAACATTGAAACTGTTGATCCGCTAAAATCGATTTTATACTGTAGGCTGTGTACGTTGTTATTCTTTCTTTCTTTCTATCTATCTATCTATCTATCTATCTATCTATCTGTTTGTGCACATTCACGTCTGACAGAAAGAGTAACAGAAAGAAAGTATTAAAAAACAGACCGTGGAAATTTTGGCGCCAACAGGTAGCGGTTATTCTAAACGACTGTATCGATCTCGGATACTAATTAATTTAAGTTTAATCTAATTTATTCAGTATCACGTCACGTCGCGCTGAAAGAGACGAACATGTTTCAAGAAAATAAGGTGAGAGACTTAAGTTTGATTTAATTATTTCTTCGTCAAATCAGAAAGAACTCAGCAGAAGGGAGTCAACAAATAGTAAACAGTTCTATATGAACACAGACACCGTTCCGATTTGGTCAAGCAGCGACTACTAGTTCGATTTTCTTCGTAACAGACCAAAATAATCAATATATGCTTGACAATAGTCTATCGATACGGAGGTCTTATCTTAATCTTAGTAGCAAGATTGTATCTATACCCAGCTTGCTTGGCCTGTCGCGACTTCTCTTGTGCCCCCTTTGACCGTCATCATGTGTGTTTTCACACATGATGTTACTTAGCCCCACGACGGGGTCAAAGGTTGAACTTTGGTGTAGTGGCAGGGTTCCTCAAGAGATAAGGGTTCTTCAAAGGACTAAGGGAGACACGCGTCGGGATAAGATGAAGAATGATGACGTCAGATAGTCACCGTGAAAGCTCAGTTGAGATTGCAATGCCATGCTCGGTTCATGGACGACTCAAGAATACCGAAACGACAGTGCAGCTGGAAACCAACCACCAAGAGGCCAGTGGGACGTCCCAGAAAAAAAGATAGATTCAGAACATCACGGCGGAGGCAAAGCAAGGAGGAACCAAAATGGGAAGGGAGGAAGCAGATTCTAGACAGAAGAGCATGGAGGCAGTTCTGTACTGACAGATCGCAAGACCTATTTGGTGTTGGGTGACGTGAAGTCTTCACCGATAAAATATAAAAATTCTTTCTCGTGGCCAACTCGCTAATTGAGTTATTTCCGTTTTCCCACCGGTGCTAACGATCCGTGCTTGGGCTTATATAGAAACCAAAATGTCGAATATAGGTTTTGTTTTTCAAGGTGAGCCGACATTCTGGCTTTGATAGGTGTTTCTTTAATCATCATCGTAAGAACCAAAGGCTATTTATGGCTCTCATCTTAGAGGATATTGTATATGCTTCAGAAATTCTACCCTGTGAACGAATCAAAAACTCTTCTTAATGATCCTGTTGGAGTTACAAAATATAATTATATCAAACAAAACAGACATATTATTAAACAATTAAAAACAAGATAAAAAGGAAAAGCAACTACAGTTAATACGAAAAAAGAGAAAGAGGATAAAGAAAGAAAAAAAGACGAGTTAATCAATTCATCTCAAGCAAGGCGATAATGCCACTAAGACGCAAGGGGCTAACAGGAGTGAAAGAGAATAAAAAGACTTTTGACTGGACCGGAAACCCGATCCTAAACAGGAAACAAGGGATAAAGCTCTTCTTGTGTTCAAAAAACAGAGAGGAGTGTGAACCGGGCGATAGTCGACCCGAGCTACTCATATTGAAGAAAAATAAATAGTAAATAAAATTTCAGAGTTTAGGCGTAGACATTAGATGTATAGAACTGAAATAGGCTTTAGAAGGGACCGGAAACCCAGTCCTAAACAGGAAACAAGGGATAAACCTCTACTCATGTACGAAAGACCGGGAAGGATTGCGGACCAGTTATCGCTTCTCACTCATAGGAACTAAATCGAGGGGAATAACATTTTTATACGCAATTGATTAAAAGGAAAGATGAAATAGAAAATGCACCTTATCAACAATATACCGAGTCGTTTATATTTTTAAAAGAGAAATCACATCGTGTCCCATCAGCCTTTCCTTCTGATTCCATAACGAAGGTTGTGTTGATTAAAAGAAAATAATTTCTAGGACTTAAATGATTATTCGAATATAACTTCTCTACGAACCAATCAAAATCTTTTCTCTCTAGACAGATCAATAAAATTGCATCTGTCGACGATTCAAATACAGTGGATCCTTGGTTCACGAAATTAATTTGTTCCTAAAGGCCGTTCGTAACTTGAAATCTTCGTAAATCGAAACTATTTTTCCAATAGGAATCAATGTAGAGAAAAAAAAGTCACAGTACAATAAATAATAGGTCGTCTTTATTAATAATGAAAATAATTTCAAGCACTTTGAAATGGTATTCAGAATGTGACCCGCACTAAACTGAAAACATGTCCCGTTAAATCTTGACTTAATGAAAATTATTTTCGCAAACTTTTAAATGATAATTCGAATGTGTCCTCGTCTTTATGAAACTACGAACTCTTCCTTATCGACAGATCAAAAAATTTTCTCTGTCATCGAATGAAAAAATATGTTTCTGTCAACGGATCAAAAACTCTTATCTGTTGACGGATCAAAAAGATTAGATCAAAACACAATTAGCAAAAAGAGAAGATGACGTTTAAAACAAATTATCGACTTAATTCTTGAAATCATCCAATCTTTTTGCACATGCGACTGAATAAATCAAGGAAAATAACATTTTTGTACGCAATTGATTAAAAGGAAAGATGAAATAGAAAATGCACCTTATCAACAATATACTGAGACGATTATATTTTTAAAAGACAAATAACATTGCGTCCCAGCAACCAATTCCTTCTGTTTCTATAACGAATGTTGTCTTGATTAAATGAAAATAATTGCAAGGACTTTTCAATGGTATTCAGAATGTCACCCGCACCAAACTGAAAACATTTCCTCCTGGAAGGACGATGCGCACTCCAGATTTTGTAAATAAAAATAATCAAAGAGAATAACAGAATGAGTTAACCGCTTATCGCTCCTCAAACACCAGAACTCGACCGAGGAAAGTAATTTATGTGCAAAACCGACTAAAAAAGTGAAACATAAAAAGAAAATACACACGTATCAATAAAATACTGAGGTGCGTATCTTATATATAAAGTAAAGTGTGCGTGTGTTTGTGCGTCCAAGCAGCTCCCACCGGTCCTATTTCAATGATTCATAGCTCATTCGGAAGGCCTAGAAAAGTTAGACGCAGAGAACGATTTTCGTTGAGCTCAGATTCAGGTTTGCCAGATTATGCGAGGTTAACAATATATATTAATATATTATACTAGCCATTAACTTTGCTTTCATGGTGCAAGGGGAGTAACTCTTATTTTCCTTTTGTATCCAAAATTCTAGCTAGCTTTAAAAACTGCCCTATCAGGTAGCATTTAAGCTAGCTCCTGCGGGGGAATCTTGGTTTTGGCCATCATTACAATATCTAGGGAGGAGTAGATACGATAGACATCAATAAACTACGGAAGAACTCAAAATTGATCGCTGCATTTAAGTATTGAATTAATGTTTAAGCTTACCTTTTAAACGTTCAACGATATTTCTTCTGCTGCCACTTAATTTAAAGAGGATTTGATGTATGTAGGTCCTTACTTTCCGTACAAACAATTATTTTTATTTCATGGATGACTGAACAGGGGACAATTTATAATATAAAATTAATATAGTGTAAAGATGGGAAAATAGAAATTAGAATTAGTTATACATTCAACATTTGAAGAGTTAGAGAAACATAATAGCTAATTAAGTAAAACCTATATTATGGAATCTATATAAATAATTAGCGAAATTGGAGCTCAGTCCTCCCCGAATTCTGATATTAAAAAGTCCCTGCTCTACTTTATAGTAATTTACGCAATAAGAGCACAATATCTGTATTATATATTATCTACTTCTAGGCACTATCACTCTTCAGGTTTAACTAATTTGCATATTGATTTTTAAAAAAGTTTATTTCATTAATTAACTACCTTCGTTGCTGTTCTTTTATTCGAGGATTGTTTTGATCTTCATATGAAAAATATTTCTGTTTAAGAATATCGTCTTATATGGTACAGAAAAGTGTTTGAAATTTGCATTTTACTTGGCCTTCAAAAGTTGGCATCTATTTGTAAAACTTTCCTCAACTATAACAAGCGAATTTATGAATGAAATATTCATTTAAAATTTTTGTTTCAAAGATTTCAAATAGTGAATATATCTTACTTTACGAAGCGATAGCAAGCGAAGCCTGCTGCTATTTTTTAAAAGTCAAATTACATGGCGTCCCAGAAAATATTTCTTCTGATTACATAAGGACGGTTGTCTTGACTTAATGAAAATTATTTTCGCGGACTTTTAGATGATAATTCGAATGTATCCTCGTCTCTATGAAAGGATCACGAACTCTTCTTTATCGACAGATCAAAAAATTTTCTCTGTCGACGAATTAAAAAATATGTTTCTGTCAACGGATCAAAAACTCTTACCTTTTGACGGATCAAAAAGAATAAATCAAAATACAATTAGCAAAAAGAGAAGATGACGTTTAAAACAAAATTATCGACTTGAAATCATCCCATCTTTTTGCACATGCGACTGAATAAATCGTGGAAAATAACATTTTTGTACGCAATTGATTAAAAGGAAACTTAAAATAGAAAATGCACCTTATCAACAATATACTGAGACGATTATATTTTTAAAAGACAAATAACATTGCGTCCCAGCAACCAATTTCTTCTGTTTCTATAACGAAGGTTGTCTTGATTAAATGAAAATAATTGCAAGGACTTTTCAATGGTATTCAGACGATTATATTTTTAAAAGACAAATCACATCGAGTCCCAGCAGCCTTTCCTTCTGTTTCTATAAAGAAGGTTGTCTTGACGTAATGGAAATAGTTTCTAGGACTTTTAAATGATTATTCAAATATAACTTCTCTTTGAATCGATCAAAAACTCTTCTCTATAGACGGATCCAGAAACTCACATCTGTCTACGAATATAATACAGTGGAAGTTCGGTCCACGAAATTAATTCGTTCCTGAAGGTCGTTCATAAGCCTTAAATGTTCGTAAACCGAAACTATTTTTTTCCAGCAGGAATCAATGTAGAGAAGAAAAAAAGTCAGAGTAGAATAAAATTGGAAAAGAAAAGCGCGCCGCAACACACGAATGTATACAACACAGCGGCCGGCTCAGAAATTACTCCGTTCGGGTTAAATCGGTTCAGCAATGTCGTTCAAGAACCGAAATTTTGTTCGATTGCCGAAGCATTTTCCTCTTGAATTTTCTGTTCGCAAACCGATTTGTTCGACATGTGAGACGTTCGAGAACCGAGGTTGCACTGTAATATGTTTCTGTTAACTGGTCAAAAACTCTTATCTGTTGACGGATCAAAAAGTTTAGATCAAAACAGAATCAGCAAAAAAGAGAAGATGATACTTAACAACGAATTATCGACTTGATTCTTGAGATCATCCAATCTTTTTGCACGTTTGGCTGAATTCAGTAGCTTGGTCTTTATTGCGTATGCCTGAGAAACTCTTCTCTGCCAAGGGATCAAATACACTTCTTTGTTCACAGATCAACATATCATTATCAACGTTGGTTTGGTTTGTTTTGTTTTACGGTATATCAACCTCAATGGGTTATTTAATGGCGACAAAATTTTCATTGTTGGTAATATTTTTTCCCTTCAAAAATCTATTTCTGGTAATATTTTTTCCTTCAAAAATCTATTTCTAGTAAGAATTTTCCTTCGCTGGTAATATTTTTTTCAAAAAATGTATCGCTGGTAATATTTGTTTTTCAAAAATGTATTGCTGGAAATAAATTTATTTTACAAAGTATTTCTGGCATTAAACCTTATTTTTACACTTTCATTGTGCTTTGACCCGAGTTTGGGGGTTAACAATTTGACCATAGCTGGGACCCTAACAGGTGCTACCACCCCGGGTCAGGGAACATCAACAATTAAGAGGTGGTTCCACGCTCCTCAAACCCTCCTGGTCAGAGGCCTTGCTGTTGGACGTAGTTTATCGTATTACCCAGGGCGCGGATGTTGTTTATCGTCCTACCCAGGACCGCATTGTCAACGAATCAAATAATAAAACAACTAAGTCAAATACAATCAGTAAGAAAAAAGATGACACTGAAAAATTTTAGGGACTTGGTTCTTGAAATCATCCAGACATTTTGCACATGCGGCAGAATTTGGTAACAATAAATGCACATTTTCTATTTCTTTTAAATTAGAATTCTTTTAACATTTAAAAATGTTAGCTAGTAGAATAATGCATTTCAGATGCATCAAGGATGGTCTTCAGTGATGCACTGTCTTCATCACCGATTTCAGGGTTTGCATCATATCGGCTCAAACAGCAACCCCGACCTGATTCCAAAAGGGGTCAGGCCGCCTCCTTGATAGCGTCGTGTTACGCACCTCGACATTGGAAAAAAAAAATTCAGATGTGGCTCGGAGTCCGACCGTTTTTATTGACATACGTCAGTCAACATCAGCCAATGAAATAAAGGCATTTCCCCTTTCCCTCCTATGAAGTCTTGTCTTTTTACTTCATCCGGTTTTGATTCGCGCTATTTTCCCGGAATACATAACGAGGTAAGCTGGACGAGTTCTTGCAATGTTCAATCCAATGTTTTACATTTTAAATACTAATTCGATCACTAAATCTTACCACTTACATTACTTTTCAAAAAAAAAATACATTCATAATTCTTACTAATATATAAAAATCTTTAAGTCTAACCCTATACATTTAATCAAACGAAATTAGAAAAATGCAATGCACATTCAGGCCTTTACATATAAATGTACTCTCACATACACTCATACAAGCACAGACGCTCGGGTAAAACCTATCTCCCATTTTACATTCATTTACGAAACTGTTCATTACAAACTTTTATACGTACTGTTTATTTGAAATTCCTTACCAGTTTTGTAATATATCACTTAAAATAATACGATGGCCTAATCTAAGCAATGAAAAAATAAAAATAACTAAATATACTTAAATAAGTAAAAAAAAAAAACCTAAATAACTAAAGAAACCTAAACTACTCAATTAAGTAACATATTCACATTTACTTTCTGTTAAATATTATTCTAAATGAATCTAGCGAATGAATACTAGAATTACCACTAAATTTGTAAACTATGATTACTACGATCTAACTTCACATTCATAAGAATTAGGATTGGAGATGACAACAACAACAAAAAATAAATCAAATAAGCATGGAGAAATTGTAATCGGTACCAGAAAAAAATCTCCTTTGACCCCCACCGCGACATGCGCCAATACTTCTCAACCCCCATCCATCCCAGTTTAACTACCCTGAATTAATATTTCCTCAGTATTCCCTTACAGATTGAAACCGTCTCCTCCATTTCCCTAAGTATATTTGGGAGTTTCTTTCCCCTTCTTTCCTTCCACTTTTTATTTCCTCCACGGCTCTGATCTCTTAAGCCAAATCCAGTTGGAAGCAGTTAAAACCGCATTGGTAATGTCCTTCAACGCTCTCACCCTCGCTGTACCCACTATGCCTATTTTTGCTAGGGCTCTACACAGCGACTGACCTGCAAAGCGCCTGCAACCAACTTCTACCGGATCATAGTATATTCTCCATGACTTGCGACGGCATTGTTCGACAAGTTCCTGATATTTGGACCTCTTTCTCTCATTAGCTCAAGTATTACAAAAAAAAAAAATGAATTCAATGAAATTACTAAATTCCTTAGTATAATAGTTACTAAACAAATATGGATGGATTTGATCTCCTCGTCTTGCGAGAGTATTTTCTCTGTCTAAAGATCATGAGACCGTTGCTATCTATGGGTCTAAGAAACCATTTCAGTTGACTTATAAAAAAGAACTACTCTGTCAACAAATGAAAACTCTTTTCTGAAAAAGGATCAAAATATTTTAGCTATTGTCGGATCAAAAAGATCTTTGCTGTACATTTTTTGTTAATGGAACAAAAAATCTTGTCTGTTGACGGATTTAAAAAGATCTTTGTCAATGGATAAAAAAAAAAACTTCCCTGTCGATGGACCAAACATTCTTTTCGAGCGACGGATCAAACGAAGCTTCCCCGTCAACGGATCCTAAATGATCTTATATAAAAAGCAAATAAATCATTGCTTGTCATGCCAAAATAAATAAATAAAAATAAACAAACAAATAATTTTAAAAAAAGCGAGTTTTTCGTATCATATTGCAAGGATGCCTCATATTAATCTGACATTCTTAGAAACTTGTTACTAAAGGAAAAATAACAAACAAGACATTTACTTTCCAATGATATTTGCAGCTGTAATTATTTTAAAACTTGTCGCGGAACATAAAATTGGAAGTGTATTTCTTCATTAGACCATTATGCTGACGTGAAAAAAATAGTTTTGGGGGAACAAGGACACACATCACACATAGACAAACACATACATACACATATATAAGTGTGTGGATTTGTGTGTCTAAGAAGGTAAAGTAGTATATATATATATATATATATATATATATATATATATATATATATATATATATACATATATATATTTAGTTTACGAAAAACTACGTAATCCGTATGAGTAGACCCAAGGAGGATAAAATCCAGAGAGCTCAATGTAAATCAGAGCTAATAATTTAAATAAAAATAAAAACAGACCACTTTAAGGTTCCATGTAATAAATTATTTCACCACAGCCCTTTTAAAGAACTTTACTTCCAAAGTAAACTGAATTATGGAGGACGCTGTGCGCCTTATTTTAATATCTAATAAACGAAAGTGAATAAATGTAGTTAATCTTTTGCTGAATATCTTTTTAGAATGTAACAAACTGTCCTCCCCACTCAGTTCTACGTTTTGTATATATTATTTATATATTATATATGCGCAGTACTTATTGGAAAGCGCCCAATATCAGACAACAGAGCTAACATATTTTGTCTGACGTTCGCAAAGGGCGGGAAACCCTGGGTCACACTCACATCAACGGAACTATATACATATATATATATATATATATATATATATATATATATATATATATATGTATGTATATGTGTGTGTGTGTGTGTGTGTGTATTTTATATATATTTTATTTTATATGCGCAGTACTTAGTGGAAAGCGCTGAATATCAGTGATAGACCTAACATATTCAGTTGTATGGATATGAGTTTATGACTCTGTGTTTCACGCTTTTGCGGTCATCAGACAATTTGTCTGATGATCGCAAAAGCGTGAAACCTTATCCATATCCATACAACTCAATATATATATATATATATATATATATATATATATATATATATACACATACACACAAACAAACAATTATAATGTTTGCTACTTAGATGATTGATGTTACCTTCAGCATTCCGACTCCAAAGTTTCGTAGACGGACCATCCGGGAATCACTTCTACTTGTCGGGGCAGGGTTTATCAGCAAATTACTGCTTATACATCACGCTGCTTCTTTTTTTATGCACTTTTCATTGGTGCAAGTTTTTTTTTATAGTGTATGTGTGCATGCGTGTATGTGACTGTGTGTGTGCGCGCCTATACATGTGTATCTGCGTACGTAATCATTTTGCCACAAATAAAGCGATAATGCCACTAATGTGCAATGGGGTGGGTGCTGGTAGTGAAAGAATCTGATAAAAGTCGTGATTAAGAGAGGGCAATATAAGAATTTGAGAACTCCGTTGTTCTGTTCTCACAACCCGCCATATTTACCTGACCTTGCATAAACAGATTATTACGTTTTTTCGATCGATGCAAAACGCTTTGATGAAAAACTGTCTCTGATGAAAACCAGGTTCAAGAATTCGTCGAAACCTTTTCCGAATCAAACGCTTCGGAATTTAATTTAAAAAAGCAGTGAATATCCGCTTGATAAGTGGCAGCAAGTCATTGCAAATAACGCTGAAAGAATAAAATTGATAACCCTCTCCACTCCGCCAAAAAAGGAAAATTATTCATAACTCGATCTAATAGATATTTAACTAAGTTAATTACAAGATTTAGTAATCAGATCTGGTTATAATATTCACAACTGTAGTCAGTTCGAACATCCCAGGATGCCTAGATTGGGTAGCATTCGGCTGTGTAAATATCTTATATATATATATATATATATAAATTATTGAAGTCGAATAAATGTTGATATGCACATTACAGAAGACCTCTTCTCAAAATAACTCGAGGTGAAAAAAAAAAAACGGGCAAATAAACATTGACATAAAATTTCCGGATGCAAACATCAGAGACTTGCTTGTTTCTGGAATATACGTCGGCTTTGCTTCCTGTGTGGAGCGGACGGTCTTGGATGCTAAGATGAGAGCGACAGTGACCTTGCCGATTAGTCGGTTAATTTTTGCCACTGCGAGAAGCATTGAACATTAACGCAAACCTCGGCCACTCCCAGCACTTCTGAAAAGATGGTTGCTCTCTAGGTAGTCAAATCATAGGTACGTATTCCTTTGTAGTTTTATTTGTTTATTTAGACAAGCGATGTCTGTCCCGAATGTGGAATCGACGATCCGAGTTCGAATCGTCGTCTCGTCTGTTGCCTTCACTTTCGCATAAATATCTTTGGGGAAGGCACGAATTTATCTCGTCTCGAAATTGATGGCAACAGGAAACCATTTCACCGCCTTCCTCAAGAAGTAAGGGCAGTTCATGCATATTACAGAAAAGGAAGTTGTGGAGATTCATGTTTGCCTATGAAGGGAGATGGTATTTAAAAAAATAAAGACGTACAATAGACTTGCGCAGTCACTGACATAAATATGTGTATATATTTACATTTTTTTTTACAGTGAGGTTCACTGTATAAAGCCTGAGAACAACTCGAGGTAGACGGTGATAGAGTCAGAGGCACAGTTTATGCGGATATGTGGGGGAGATAAACGTTAATCCTAAACTTGTACATATTAAGATTGCAGTGAACGGGGAAACATCCTCTTGGGAGTCCGTTCCGCAGAACGCGGGAATAATTTGCTCGAGTGGAAGTTACTTCTCGCCAATGGAATTCGGAGATAAATTAGGGTGATTTGCTAAAATATCGGCGATATGGCGGGCCGTGAAAGTTAGAACTGGTGGAATTAAGGAAAGCAGCTCGTCCGAGCACTTTCCGTGTAAGTAGCGATAAAGCAGCGAGAAGCTTGCCACATTTATAAAATGTTTCTATTAAAATAATCTTTCGAAAAAATACTTATCTCCGTTCCGCTAACCGCCATTGCTCTTTCCAGAAAGAGTTCGAATTCCAGTCAAATCCATTACATTCGCTTACATGCTAATACAACTGAGAAATCGGGTAAGGATCTACCGACTCCTCAATCCGAGCCGCTATCCATTACTCCACAAAGTGCTGAATACATTAATTTGTTTAAGGTTAACCTCAACTTGCCAGGAAGTGACTCACATATTTGATTTCATGGCCTTCCTCTGTGGTACATATTGGGTAAGACGTGTAGAATCCAGTTATGAAAGTACAACGGACTGCTACTGACTCTGTTATGTTTGCGATATTTAACAACCCCCCCCCCCCACATGGGTCGTATGTGGCACAAGGCCGGTTCAATGTGGGTTCTCCGAGCCCGCAGGCTCAGCCAAAAATATGCCCACTAGGGACTGTCTACCTCCCCGGACGAAACTTTGCCCTGCGGCAAAGCCTCATCCGAGTTCCTCTCTGCCAAAGCAGAGAGTTCGACAGGAGATTCTTACAATAATCCTAAATAAATGACGTCAAAATCCCCGAAAATTGTTCATCGATAGTCAATTTTGCTTAGTTTAATTTGTAACGTATATAAATGTAGGTAGAAAAAATATGTTGCTAAGATATCAAGGGTCATATAGCACTGTCCATGGCCCCCAATTAGGCTTGGAGTAGTAGTACACGCCGGCCCTGTTTAATGTAATGATCTTCCAAAACTAAAAATAATTATAACAATAATTAACTGGAATATTTATCACACATAAAACAAAATATTGAGTTGGTGCATAATTATCAGGCGTTTTTGTACGCGAGTTGTTTGTTAATAAGAAATTGCTGTTTTGTTTACTTTTTTTTTTAAAATAAAAATATTATTTTTAGGTTATAAAAATGCGTGTCAATAATCATACGCTCCGGAATAATCATTTAAAAATGTTATTGTTGAATTGTTTTGTTTCTGTTTTCTTCATAAATATTGTTTAAAAATGCCTGATAATTATGCACCAACCCAATACATTACAAATTCATTGAAATCTTACTGTAGCTATTATTTTTTTAGCATTACTAATAGCGCACACTATACAGCTGTTGAAAAGACAACGGAGGTCACTATTAATTACGGCGATGGTTTATTCTCTGGACTAATACTGAAGTAAAAGGAAATATTAAGAGTCAAAAAATTTGTGTTGCTAATATTGATTTGTTGTAATAGCTGTAGTCTTTCCGTATAATAACAGGTGTAAACAGTTCTAGATCAATTTAATAAATAAAGTTCAAGCATGTATTAGTTGACATATATACTCGAAGTCTTCATAGCTTTCTCAATATAAGTGTGTTTGAGTGTTATCTTTTCTTTTTTTTCTTTTCCACCAGATGTCGTCTGCTTTCCAATCACTTTATTAGAGAAACAAACCGTTTAAATAAGAAGCAAGCTCAAGTAATGTCGCACTTCTTGGACGGTAAAATCATTAAGCTTTCCACCTGTTATTTTACTGAGCGTATTCTTACGGGCGACTCATCTGGAATTTAGTTCCTGGGAAACGTATCAGGTATCAAAAGACGCGTGCTCCTTGTGTGGCCTCCATTTGAACCGATTGGGCCAAGAAACAAAAGCCTTTACGATTTCAGCTGCAACAACATATTCTCGCACAAGTCTCCTTGAAGTAATGCCAAGAGATGCCGATAGCGTCCTCATGGGTTTGCATAAGATAAAGATAAATAGAGAGAAGGTGAAAATGTAAGAAGGGGGGGTATGAAGCGAACGAGAGAGAGAGAGAGAGAGAGAACAGAGAGCAAGATAAATAGAACGAGATGGAGAGATAGAGAGAGGAAGGAAGGAAGAGAGACGAAAAGCGACATATATATATATATATATATATATATATATATATATATATATATATGTCTCTCTCTCTATAAATATATATATAGAAAGAAAGAGAGAGAGAAAGAGAAAGGGGAACACTGATATGGTGTAATGTTTAACAAGCTTGTATCGCTAGATCAATGAGTTCGATCCTCACTGGGTGCTCCATACTTTCGGCTTTGTGCCACATCTAAGCTACGCTTAGGAAATCGATATATATATATATATATATATATATATATATATATATATATATATATATATATATACAGAAAGACAGAGAGATTACTCAATAGTAAATGTTCTAGCGAGACAAGCTTGCTAAACATTACACCGCCTCGAGGTGTCATACATATATATAACCTATGCTTGACCCAGCTTCTAATACTCTGGATTGAGCGGCTTGGTGGAAGAAGACATCTTGGGGACAGTTCCAGTGGGTTATGTATGCTTGGATGAGTGTCACCACCGGAATTAAGAGTAGCTGTGCTATATTGAGTCTAATTAGTTTCGTCATTGTCACCGAGGCAGTGATATGTTGCTTGGGTTGTATCGTATATATATATATAGAGAGAGAGGACTCATCATCAATGCGCATCAACTATATATATATATATATATATATATATATATATAGAGAGAGAGAGAGAGAGAGAGAGAGAAAGGGGATATGATGGAAGGGAGAGAGGGGCTAAGAGAAGGAGAGGAAGAAGGTAGACAGAGAGAGTAAAATAAAGAGTGGACAAGAAAAATGAAGAATAGAGTTGGGCAATATTTATCGAATAGGCGAGACAGAGGAATAAAGACAGAGTGAAAGAGAGAGAGAGAGAGGAAGAGAGCGAGATAAGAAAAGAGGGGGAAAAAGAGAGTTGGAAGGGATAGAGAGAGAACGAAGTTGTACCAATTTTTCTGTGCAAAAGTAAGCTCACACTGACATCAACTCAATGTTGTACAAAAATAGGCTCACACGAACTTCAAATTCAAATTCTCACATTAGTAATTATTAACTAATTATTAACCTATCAGCGACGATATCTTAAACGCCATTCAAGCTTTCGAAAAAGCAGACGAACATTCTTATCTTTTCCTAAAATAATCGAAGGATTACACAAAAAAATGATTAACAAACTTTTCCCTACTAGCGATCGAAATTTAAAATTGGGAAATATATTCTGAGCTTAGCAAACCTAACGTTTAACTTTCTGTGATCCAATTTTTCTTGTAAATAGCTTAATATAAATTAATATTCTTTAGTCTTCAGTATATTTTGCCCGGGAGATGTGAATAATACTGAATACGCAAAATTTTCGCATGCTTAAATCGACTTATTGAGTATTATATCCCTTCTTGGAAATTACCTCTTATTTTTAATGTATTTTCATAAACCAGTTCGCACGAAAAATTACAAGCAAGATATATAAACAAAGCGTAATTGTAGCAGCAGTCAAAATAAGTTCGACTAACAGCTTGCCTGACAACTACCTTACGTTAGCTACACATATATAACATAAAATCCTAAATATTCGCAATAATGAATTCGCATACACCTTTTCATTTTATATGAACACAATTCATTTTGATGTGTTGTAAAAAGAAAATCAAAACATTTTTCGTTGAACTTTGTTTGCGAGGAACTTTATAACTTCTTTCTTTCAACTTGAAAGAAAACAAAGATTATTTTTATCCTCAATAATCAAATTATTCAAATTTGTAGAACCGCGTTTGAAGATTATTTCTTTTCTTCACTTTTCACGCAATTTTCCTTTACATGTGTGTGCGTGTGATTAGTTTCAATCATCATATACTCGTTTGAGTTTGATCCCTACTGAGTGCTCCAAATGTTCGGCCTTGTGTCACATCTATGATACACCTATTAAATCGTTTCTTAAACGTTTGTGAAACATTGCCTGCATATGACAACTCTATCTCTATCTCCATGGAAAATGTCTAGACGAGATAGTTTCCTTAGTTCTCCCCATCTCTAACCCTGACCGTTAAGGCCTGCCACGCTGCGTACACCGAGGGGAACCACACTCATTACCTATGTGTTCCACTCGAACAGATTCTTCCCACGTACTGTTACTTTATGGAACTGATTCCCATGAAGATGCTTTCCATACCACTACAATCTTAACCTGTTCAAATCTAGGGTTTACCGTTATCTCCCCAACATAAACCGTGCCTCTTATCTCTTATTCCTACTGCTCACACAACAAACTCCTTCAGTAACACTCTACCACGACTGATTCTTAGGCCTTGTATAGGGTGAACCTTAGAAAAACAAAAAAAATCACAAAATGGTAACAATAAACGCTGAAGGAAATAAGATCATAACTAACGTTGCTGAACCTAACATTATAGAATTCTATAATAAACATATTTTTAATTATTTACTTTATGACTGCTTCTTTAGAAAAAATACGTTGTTACCTTTATTTTATGTTCTATTTAAACGTAAACACCGTGATATTTTTCTGCTAACTTACGACTGAATTTTGACAAGGTAGATATAAAATCTTTCTATGCAAATATAGAAATAACGCAAATGAAATATTTATTAGAACATGCTTGTAAAATTTTTTATGAAAATTAAATGTTACCGTTTATCTTGTCAAGGGAATTTAATTGTAATATATATATATATATATATATATATATATATATATATATATATATATGCAAGTCTAAGATCCAAATGATTGCTAATGTGTTTAATGACGCAGGATTTTTGTTCACACACACACACACACACACACACACACATATATATATATATATATATATATATATATATATATAATTATTTCAGCCCAAGTAATGCGATGATGCCATTAAGACGCAAGAGGAAGAGAATGAGAAGAATTTAATGAGAAGACAGATCAATAAAAGACCAGGATTCACGAAGACGGGGGTTGGCGATTGGCGTTGCATTGAATTTTTTACAGATTGCAGGTGGCAGTGAAGCAAGGCCGTGAATACTGGGAGATCACCAAACCAAATCATGAACAGAAGTAAAGCGGCTGTGACCACAATTATAAATTGCCCCGAGGTCATATCCTCTTCGGCAGATAAAGCGAACCTCTTCGCCTCCATCTTTATCTCTAACCTTAACGCGATATGACAATGACCATCCTCTCCCCAAGTTCCCACGTCTCACCGAGCACAATCCCAGTAATATTACCATCACAGCACGAGGTCCCCAGACTTATAAAAGGCCTTTACCCTAAGAAAGCCACTTGTCCAGACAAAATTCCAGTGGTTGCACTTAAGAACATCTACCCGGAATTATCCCCAATCCTAGCAAAGCTGTTCAACAACTGCTTGAAGAAGTCCTTCCCAAGCCTGTGGAATGTGTCAAACGATTGCCTGGTTTTCAAGAATGCCGGCGTGCGATCTCCCCCCTCTCAGTTCAGACGCATCAGTCTCCTCAGTATCATCAATCTCTTTGCGGCCATAATCAATAAGAGAGTCGTCGCACTCTTAGAAAGCAACAGCCTCTTCAGCGATAAGCAGCATGGGTTTCGGTCAGCCCAATTCACTGCCGATGTCCTAGCATCATTCACACAATCAATGTGACTCTGGACGACAAACACACCTCGAGAAACATAGCACTAGATATCTTCGACAAGGTGTGACACAAAGGCTTCACAAGATCTCCAGTTATAGGATATCCGGAAGCGTCTTATCGATCATAAAATCCTTCCTAACAGGTAAGTCTATGAAGAGAGTTATCAATGTCCAGTCCTTTGGAGCACTAGAGGTCAACACAGGCGTCCCCCAGGGGTCACTCCTTGGACCAACCCTCTTTTTGATCTTCATAAGTGATCTGCCTAAGAATATACTCAGATCATTTGGAAACATCTATGCCGATGATATGATATCTGAAACTCACGATGGTCAGAGATTGGCTACTGATCTCTCATCCGATCTTGCATAAATTACCCAATGGGGTAAAAACTGCCCGATAACATTCAACGCCTCGAAGATCAAGCTGGTTACACTCCATCATCGTAAATCTAACCCCGAACTACCACCTAATCAGTACCGCTGCAGTATGTACCTGACTCCTCCTGCTATATTCTATGTTTATAGTGATTTTCCAAGCGTAGCTTAGATGTGGCACAAGGCCGAAAGAATTGGGCACCCAGTGAGGATCGAACTCACTACTCAGTTGTAATTGTTCTAGCGAGACAAGCTTTCTAACCATTACACCGCCACGTGGTGCCCATCTTCTATGTTTATAAGAGCCAGATCAGTCCGAAAATGGAATACTGTTGTCATATATTGGGGTGGGTGCTGCCCAGACCTTACTCTCCAGACTTGACAAAAGCTTCTCCGAGACCCTCTTATGGGTGACGAACTATTCTTCACCCTTCAACCCCCTCCTCCACAGGCGGGATGTAGCAACCCTCTCGCTGCTCTACTGCTATTTCACGGAAGGTGTTCGGACGAACGACAATCCCTGGTCCCACAGAGGCAAACCTTCACAGCAAGAACACAGCCTGCCACTTACATAGTAGCAAATCACCTACATTCCTTCCATATTCCATCGGTGAGAATGAAGTTCCACTCGAACAGCTTTTTCCTGCCCTGTGGAACCGACTCCCAACAGGATGTTTCCCCGATCACTACAATCTTAACCTGTTCAAGCCAGGGTTAACCGATATCTTCCACTCCTCTACACACAAATGACCTCCAAACGTAACTCCTACCTCGAGTGGGCCTCGAGCCTTGTAAAGGATGAACCTGGCTATATAAAAAAGAACATACGGTTGCATCAAGCTAGTGCAACAGTAAAACGGTGAGACCTAATTGCCAATCTAGTATCACGTTTAAAGTCATGCGGTCGAGGCACCAAAGAGGAAAGCTCATTAGAGCAATTACCATGATAATATTTAAAAAAAAAAAGACAGAGACATCGCTGAGAAAGTGACTGAAGTTGAGATGCCAGGTCAGGATCGATTACATTGCGGACTGTTCTTTGAATTTTGTCAAGATCGAATATAAATATATAGAGGATGCGGCAGAAATATCTCCCACATATACCTTCCAGAAATATCTTCCAAATTACGGTAAGATATTAGTAGCAATGGTGTCTTTATCAAGCTAACGTCATACCATTATGTAAGAGGTATCTCTGGGTGGTATACGTGGGAGGTATTTCACTTAATAATATAGACATATGTCTATTTATTTATTTTATAATAATCCTTTCTCGTTCTTTCATTAGCTTTTTGATGTTAAGTTGAAATTCATCAAGGAAGGCGCCGTAGTTTTTGTTAACCCAAGTACTTTCGAAATGGTGCATATACAGTGTAACCCGGATATAAGAGACCCGGATAAAAGACAAACCCGGATATAAGAGAGATTTTCTCTGGTCCCAAATTAGAGCCTGTGTTAATGTATATATAATAGACCAAACCCGGATATAAGAACCCCGGATAAAAGAGAAACCCGGATAAAAGAGAAACCCGGATATAAGAGAGATTTTCTCTGGTCCCAAATTAGAGCCTGTGTTAATGTATATATAATAGACCAAACCCAGATATAAGAGAAACCCAGATATAAGATACTTCTTCTACGGCCCCGACAACTCTCTTATATCCGGGTTACACTGTATACCTGAGAAGAAGTCTCTTATATCCGGGTTTGGTCTATTTTGTTTTATTAACACAGGCTCTAATTTGGGACCAGAGAAAATCACTCTTATATCCGGGTTTCTCTTATATCCGGGTTTCTCTTATATCCGGGTTACACTGTATTTTGTATTATTAACCCAGGCTCTAATTTGGGACCAGAGAAAATCTCTCTTATATCCGAGTTTCTCTTATATCAGGGTCTCTTATATCCGGGTTTCACTGTATATATATATACATATATATATATATATATATATATATATATGTATGTATGTATGCGTGTGTGTGTGTGTGTAGAGAGAGAGAGAAAGAGAGGGCGATTCATACACACGCATTCACTTCATTCAAATTTAGGAGTAAATTAACAAGTTACTATATTGAGTTCGTTCCTGACATTTCCCCAAGAAAATGGAGTTGGCAGTGTCCATTTCGTCTCCACCCCTCAACTGCACACACAATCGATTATCCACTCCCGTATACATTAGTGCGTATAGCTCTGTTGAACCTAATGAATAGAACTGGATTCAAAAAGAAAACTTGGCACTTATTCATAAGATGAAGACGCTGGCGCCATAAGCGAACCGGATGGAAACGTTCGTCATTTTTTTTTCTCCACCCCATCGTCTTCTAGAATATTCCATAAATCCCTTTATGCCGAGTGGAATCACAAGAATTAATAGGAATCTCATTATCTTCTTTAGTTCCTTCTTTGGATTGTTTCAATCGCCATGACTCATGCGGCACTGAATGACAAACGCATCGACAGAGTCTGCGGCAAATCCTGGAATTCTTGAGTTTGCTTTGTTCGGAAATTGGTTGAAAAATCCGCAAACAAAGGTCTACACGCACACACACATACGTAGGAACACGCACACATACGTACAAAGACAAACACACAAACACACATACAGAGACACAGAGACACAGACACACACACACACATAAATATTAACACACATCCACCCAAAGATAAATATATCCGGATTAACGGTTTATTATCGTGGTTGTTATAGTCACAACGTTTCGGCTATTATACCTTTCGGCCTTCTTCAGGTGCCTGTCGTATTCGAACAGAATCATTTATTCAATCCCCGAGAGCAGACAATTGTCATTCCACTGAGAGATAACTCGTATTAGCTACTTTTCGTGTTATTTAATTGTTTAAAAATTTATTTTTCAGATGACCATTCTACTCATAAGTTATATATATATATATATATATATATATATATATATATATATATATATATATATATTATAAATGAATTGATTTATTGTGTAAAAATAAAAAATATCTATAAGAACACCGGATTTTATATCTTATTATTCTTTCTTTTTTATTTATATATACATACATACATATATATATATATATATATATATATATATATATATATATATATATATATATATATATATATATTGATGCATGTTTCATTAAGTAATATAGACAAGTTTTGTCTATTTTAAGTAAGTTCCTTTCATATTGTCTGATAAGCTTAATAACATTATCATTGTAAGACGAAAGGAAATCACCATATTGATACATGTTTTGATCCTATCTAAGCTTTCGACTTACATAAGCCATTATCAAAGATGACAATTACATTTCAATATATCAAACAATACACGGACAAAACATATGTACATACTGATCCCATATATGTTGACCACTCTAATAACCTACTAAGTAGACCTTGCGTAAAATATAGTAGCCTTATCTTGGGAATCCAAGCAGAAATTAACGTAGAGATATTTAGTTTAATCAGACAGAGCTAAATTGGGGGATATATCGAGACAGAAAGATTGTGTTGCACCAGTGAATGTTCAAGCCCAGTTCAAAGCCTACATTTCAAATGATAATGTTCTTAGTAGAATCTTAGATGATTAGCCTAACAGCATCTTCTGATTCCCACTGTTTAGCTTTTATTGATGTCCAAAGCTGAGCTTAGTAAAGAAAAAAATAAAAAGGTGTTGTTTTGTCATTGGGTGAGTTACCTTGCGCAACCCAGCATTAGACGCGGGTGACAGAGCGCATTTAAGAACCATAATTTTAAACGTTCTTTTTGAACGCAATCAGACCAACCATAATGGACTTTTATCCGCGAACAGGCCACGGTACATACACATTTTCGTCTGTTGAAAAGCAGTACCTTAAATTTGTTTTCTACTAATATTCACCCAATACAAATCTCGAGAGAGAATTAAAATAGTTTTACTGTTAAAATGCTAATGAGGAATAAGAGGTGTGTCATATGAATGAAAGATGAGATTATAGGAAGTGAAAATTATGAGGATAAGGAGGATAGATAACGTTTGAAGAGGTTAAGATCGTAATGTTCAGAGAAGCGCACACGAGGGAACACTTCCCCCCACAAAGCAGCAGATTTCAAGAAAATGATGTCTGAGAGTGAAAAACGACGAAGAAGACGCTGATTCGACTGGATATTTTAGCGTGGTGCTCTTTGCATGTTTTGAAATGGTGAACCTACAGACCGAACTTTAAGCTCGAATACTAAATAGAAGCTACCGGGATTTAAGTACGAACATAAATATAATAGATATAAACATTAGATCAGGTATGGGCAACATTTTTTCGAACAGGGGGCCATATGAGTCGCAGTTTAGCATAAGGCGGGCCGCAGTTCTGAATTATTTTTCACTACAGATACCGCGGCCATTTTCCCAACAAAAGAGCATGCGCATAAGCATCTGCTTTAGAAATGGAGAAAAGTTGAGTTTTTTTTTTCTTTAGAGAAAAGATTACTTCTATAATTTAAAAAAAAAGTCCTGTTATTTGTTTATTTATTTATTTTTTAAAGTATTTCACCTCAAGCAAGGCGGGAATGCCACTAGCACGCAAGGGGTTACAGAAAGTGAGAGCAAGAGTAAAGAGGGGTTTTTGAGGAAAGGATATAGAGAAGAACGGGGATCAAGATCAAGGCATCAGAAGATTTCGATTGACATTACATTTGAATATTTAAAGATTATAGCTATTAAGGAACCACTAAGAGGAAGGGCGTTCCGCTGTCAGGAAGTGTGAGAGAAGAAGCTATTGCAGTAGAAGAAACGGCTATATTTAACTGTCTCGACAGTGAAAGGGTGGGTCCGAGATGCCAACCTAGTAGCACGCTTACATTCATGCAGTTTGGGAACCAGAGAAAGTCGCTCGTCAGAGCAGTTGTCATGAAAATATTTGTAAAAAAAGACAGAGGGAAGCCACGACACGACTGTGAGAAAGTGACTGTAGACGTGATGCCAGATCAGGACCTATCACATTGCATATCCCTCTCTGGATTTTGTCGAAATATAATATTATCACTGATGACAGACGGATTAACACACATTGCTGGAAATGATTTATTTCTAATTTATTCATTTGACGATGAACAAATTATTTTTTTCAAAAGAAGTGTATTATTCTCTAGAGAAAACTAATTATCGTTAACGTTTCCGGTTTCTGAAGCAAAAGGTGTTTACACTTATGATCTTCCTTAGTGAAAATCGCCAATGGTTTAAAATGCTGACAACGGTAGCTTCAACGAAATGTTAAAAGACACATTGTACTTAATCGTTGTTTATTTATGTGGCTCGGCATCCGTGAACAAGGGAGAAGGAAACAAAAACATTTTAATAACGTTATTTTCCTAATGAAATTAGGCGTTCGATTCAGAATGCCAATCGGGTTACACGTGGCCCGCGCGCCGCAGTTTGCCCATCACTGCAATAGATATACGAGTTACTTATCGGCGGCGTGAAAATTAAATAAAAGATAAAATTCGCCTATCCACGGGTGTCACAGAAATTCGAAGGAGTATACATGCGCGCTCGCACATACGAACACAAACAATAACATATATAGATCACTCGGTAAAGAAGGGAGAAAAATGGAGGAGTATTGTTTCATCAAGATACTTGATCTAAAAATTGAAGATGATATGAGCTTTGCAGTTAATCTCCCCTCTTATCTAACTCTCACAGCTGAATCTAGAAAAAATGGCTTGTAATAATAAATACCAAAAGAAAAACAGCCTATTATTATTTCATTATCACCGACCAAATCGTGATTTTTTTTTTTTTTTTGTTCAATTACAATCAATGTTTGCGCTGTTAATGAGGGTCTCAAGTAGAACTCTTACATACGATCCATTCCTAAAGATGCTGGGAATATGGTCGGTTCATTTTACCTCTCCAGAAAGTACCTGACTCCGTCTATCATTCTTTTACCTTTACAAGAATCAGATGGTCTAAAAAAAAAAAAAAAGGAAGTTATATGAAAAAGCTCTCATATCTGGACTGGAGCTGAAAGATTTACACTTTCCATCCTTTCTAGGGTTCAAATCGTTTACGCTATCTTTTAGGGGGTCATTTATTCTCTACTCTACAACATCTTTCCAACATACACAACGCCACAAGCTAAATCCTATTCTATCAGATGAGTCGAATCCTTTACATTTCCTCCATATTCCAATTGTAAGTAGGAAGATTCACTTACATTTTCTCAAGAATCTCTACTTTGTGGAACAGATTCCTGCGTGAATGCTTCCCTGGACACCACAATCACAACCTCTTCAAGTCATGGGTCAACCGTTATCTATCCTCTTTATCCTCGCAATCTTCGCTATCTTCCTTATGCGCACAATTTACATTTATACGACCTTCTCTAACATTGATCTCACAATTCTCATTCAATAAGCATCTATCCGAAGCAGCTCTAGAGCCTTGCACTGCGTGAACTTCAGTAAAGAAAAAATATTTAGCCACCGGCCACAATTATATGCATTTTTCTAAACGCCACAACTCTTCAAGAAGTAGGCCATCATAGCTCTCCACAAATTACCTTTTCTTTATTATCTGTGAACTGCCATTCATTCCTGGGAAAGATAGTGAAGTGATTCCCCGTTGTGTTCTCCACAGATTCCTCTTCTTTATTATTTGTGAATTACCATGAACTCTTGGGAAAGATAGTGGAGTAGATCCTGTTGCCTTCTCCACAGATTCCGTTTCTTTATTATTTGTGAATTGCTATGGATTCATGAGAGCAAGGTCGGTGCTTTTCTATTAACCCACTCCCAGCAACCAACACAAAACACTAAAAAACGTTTTCAAACCTGTAAAATTATATGTTGTGAATATCAAAACTTATCAATAGGAACATCTAGTTGCTAAATTTTCGATGGATTGGGTGTAAATCTGCTATTGATAAGAGTTTGAAACTATCGACAAAAACAAACAAACAAAAAACTTAATTTTTAAAACGTATTTTTTCTCTGCACGTGTTTGCGCGTGTGTGTGTTTAAAATATAGCTGAGTATTATGAATTAATTATAAAATATGAAAAATTGAATTCTGAATGAACTGAAATATTATCAATGAATCAATTTAGTATTGTTTTTCAAAAGAAAAGAAAGCAAATACTTCTTTGACCTGAGACTCCCAGGCATAACAAGGCGAGACAATTATTCATTATTCACGTCTGAAATTCAAAAGTGATTAAACAGAAAAAATGAAATATTCTTGGCAGCTTTGGACTAAAGGAAAAAAATTCTTCCTAGTCTACCCTACTATTTAATCCATAGCTGTGTAACGAAGAAATGGATTCAAGCCTTTTTCAAGAGCATTAGTGTTAAAGCGACTCATAAGATTAGACTGAATTTCAATTTTCGATCAGCAATGTCGAGCCTAGTCAGTAGCTAGATGGGTGACCGTTTGGGAACGCCAGGTGTTGTAAACTTGGATGTGTGGGTGGTGTAATGGATAATGCCTCTGAATTGTTAATCAGAGAGCCGAGTTTCAATTCACTTTGGGTTCGTTATATTCATTTACACGCAAATACCCTTGCGAAAGGTATAAATCCACCTTTTCTCCCCTAGGTATGGGTTAATTAGTAAGACTTGTGTCGCTAAATCATTATTGCCTCAATAAAAAGAAATCCTTACAATCCAAAAATATTTTCTGGCTTTAAATAAACTTCAGAGGGGTAGTAGAGCCGTAGAAAATGAATCAATCATTGAAATACTGTTTAGATTTTAGATTTATTTACATTCTCTGGAATAAAAATCAATACAAACTACCATGGCCTCAAAGTGAGGGATCAGTTTATATATTCATTGTAATATAAAATTGGTCTCCCCCTTTATATCCACATTATAATTTCTTGTTTATCAAATTCTGATTAGGTACGAATCCATTAATGTTCCACCAGCTATGGGTTAATTAGTAAGACTTGTATAAGCAAATCATTATCATCCCCTTCTCCCTCACCCCCGCCAGAACAAACTGGGTTCTCTCACCTAGAATGGTAACCGGTTTAGGAAAAAGAAAACTCTGTATTCAAAGGAGACTCTTCAGTTCCATTAACTTTTAGTGTCGGTTGTCTGTTTCTTCCACCGAACCAGAGTACGCAGCTTTTCAAAACAAGTATATGGTCAATGTATCGCAAATAAGGACAGTTATAACTTTCTGAAATATTACGAGGAAAGATAGCTAGGAAATTGTAACACTCGCAGGACATATTGAAGGTAGCCTTACGACCATATAACGTTGAAACACCAGTTTTTAACGTACGATTTCCGAAGTTAAGCAAGACGAGCCTGGTCAGTACTTAGATTGGTGACCGCTTGTGAATACCATGTGTTGCTTATTTACGCGCAAATAGCCTTGTGACACGTAGGAATCCACCTCTTCTCCCCCAGCTATGGTTTAATTAGGAGGACTTGTATCAGTAAAATAATTATTATCTAAAAAAAATTTCTTACCATCTAAAAAGATTTTCTGGCTTTAAATAACGTGCACAAGGTTGATAAGCCGTAAAAAAACCAATCGATCATATTGAAGAAAGGACGGGAAGATGGAAACAGCGAACCACTTACCTAAAGAATTTGGGTGAATGGATGGCAGAGCGGATTCAAAGAGGGATAGTATAGCCAAGAGGAAGCTGTGGAGGGTTGAGATCGGCCACATAAAAGAATAAGAATGACATTATCTCATTTAATTTTTTTCGAGAAAAATGAGTCTAGCGAAACTGGTGTTCGTTCGCCCTGCAGAAACTATTAAAAACTGTTCAGCAACCTTGATATATTCGGGAAAGATATCAGAATAATCAAGAACCTATCCTGGAAGCATACAGCATGCATGCGTATAGAGAACGAGTTCAGCAAATATACAAAGATAGAAAAGGGCGTAAGGCAAGGATGTGTCTTCTCACCGGACCTGTTCAACGTACACAGTGAGGCAATTCTCAGAGAATTGGAAACCCTACCAGGATTCAGCTTTGGCGGCCACAATCTTAACAACATAGGATAAGCAGATGACACACTACTGATACCAGACACGGAAAAGAAATTACAAAATCTACAGAACGTAGTGAAGGAGAGTGAGAAGAATGAACTAAGCATAAAAACTACAAGAAAACAGAATGCATGGTCATCAGTAAAAGGATGAGCTCGAAATGCGATTTACAGGTCGGGGACGCTAAAATCAAGCAGGTGCGGAAGTTTAAATATCTGGGAAGTGTTTTGACGGAGGACGGTAAGTGCGACGCTGAGATCCGAAGACGTATTGGGATGGACAAAGATGCATTCCAAAAGCTAGGCAGAGTACTAAGAGACTGGAGGATTACTTTGGTAACAAAAGAGTACTGAGCTGCTACGCGACATCTATCCTGCTATACGGCAGCGAATGTTGGACGGTCTCGTCAAAGATGAAGAAGAGACTCGAGGCAACGGAAATGTGGTTCTACAGAAGGATGCTAAGGATATCATGGACCGAGCGTGTGAGCAACGATGAGGTTTTGGACAGGATACAAACAAGGAGGAAGTATATACTTAACATCAGTAAGAAGTAGCTGAAATTTCTGGGACATGTAATGAGAATGGAGGATTTGGAGAATCTGATACTCACAGGTCGAAATCTGGGAAAGAGAGACAAGGGAAATCATCGCATGACATACCTGACAGGCTTAAGCAAGTGGAACGTGGTCTGGGGGAGGTGGCAGAGGGTCGAAACTTATTGAGAGCTACAAGGGATAGGGGGAAGTGGAGAGCCATGATCGCCTACGTCCTGAGCGGACACGGTGCATAAAAAGAAAAAAAAAACAGCAGAGCTAACTGATCTGTCACAAGGAGTTTATTTTTCACAGCAAATACACAGTCGCAGTCAAATCCCAACGCCATTCCGCCTGCTCAAAATATTGAGCATGAAGGTGCGACATTCTTGTCTTTTCGTCACATTCAAACTAACGTCATTAACTAATACGAAGTCCTACAATTATTATATAATTTGCTGATCGGGCTAGCAATCTCAACTTGGTTGGTGTACTCAGAACGATTCGACCGTTGCAAATTCTGGTTTTTGTCAGGTTTAATCCGCCGACTATTCTTAACCCTGATTAAAATAGCAGAGAAACAACAACATGGCGAAATCATTTTTTTATACTAACGTTCACCCAATACAAGGCCCAAAAGCCAGTCAAGATAGAGGTTGTTTGGTTGATTTTATTTAACGGCATATCAACATCTCTATGGGTTATCTAATACCGAAATCTAGATATTTTGCACGAAGTTGTATACCTTCAACTACAGATAAAATATATCGTTGGTAATTTTGCTTTAAATATATACTGTTAGTAGTTTTACTATAAATATGTATCGTTGGTTGGTTGATTTTGTTTAGCGGCATACTAACCTCTATGGGTTATTTAATTCCGAAATCTCAATATTTTGGACATGGTTGTATACCTTCAACTACAGATAAAATATATTGTTGGTAATTTTGATTTAAATATAGGGATTTTCTAGGCGCAGCTTAGATGTGGCCCAAAGCCAAAAGTATGGGGCACCCAGTGAGGATAGAACTCACTATTCAGTCGTAATTGTTCTAGCGAAACAAGCTTGCTAACCATTACACCGCCTCGAGGTCCCCAATTTTGGTCTAAATATATACTGTTAGTAATTTTACTATAAATAGGTATTGTTGGTTGGTTGATTTTGTTTAGCGGCATACCAACCTCTATGGGTTATTTAATACCGAAATCTAAATATTTTGAACATAATTTTGTTTTCAACTACAGATATTTTATTCAAAATTTTCTATTTTCAGGGTAAAGGTATGTTTTTAAATATATATTTTGTAGATCATAAAATCTATTGTTGTTCATTTTATAAAAAAATGTACTGCTAATTTTTTTCTTTAGGAGTTTTTCTATTTGCCCATAGCTGGAACCCTAACAGGTGCTACCACCCCGTGTTATGGTGGACCTGGGAACAGCAGCAGTTAAGAGGTGGTTCCAGGCTCCTCAAAACATCCAATCGCCAGAGGCCTTTCTGATGGATGTAGTTTATCGTCATACCCAGGATAAGCCAAGATAGAGGTTCAAGATGTGGTTGTGTATGAGCGTAAGAAAAGACAAGTATAGTTCATGGGATTATCCTGGGAAGACAACGGTTAATCCGAGGCTTGAAGCGGTCAAGATTGCAGTGATTGTGAAAACAACCTGTCAGGAGCCTGTTCCACAAAGCAGCAGTTCTTGGGGAGAATCTGTCCGAATGGAACTTACTTTTTACTATTGGTATACGGAGGAAATGTGGACAATTCACACTTGTGTACGTGGCAAGGGCTGTTGGGTCTAAGGAATGTAGCTCATCTGAACTCATGCCATGGAAATGGCTAAAGACCGGCAAGATGCTCCCAACCTTTCGTCTTTGAGAATGGGGTTGTAGCTTTGTTAAGGAAGAACTTTTGAATTCTATCAAGACAGGCAAGTGAGGCTAGCAATATTCCATTCGGTTCTTTCAAAGATAAAGCATAGCAGTGGGTGTGACACACCAAGCTCGCCCAAACTTACGGCATCTGGTATTTCCAAGCGGTTACCCATTTAAGTACCGACCAGGCTGTACGTTGCTCAACTTCGGTGATCGGACGAGAACCGGTGTTTCAATGGTACATCCAAGCTTACAGCACCAGGTATTCCCAAGCGGTCAACAATGTAAACGCTGACCAGGCTCGACGTTGCTTAGCTTTGGTGATCGTACGGAAACCGGTGCTTCGACGTGATATAGCCGTAACCCTTCTCTATTTGGTGCGGCATGCTAATTTTTTTTTTTTAATAATTTTCTCCGCTGCACAAATATTTCGTTTTACGTTTATTAAAGTTATATAAAAGAATACCGGTTGAACATTTATTTGAGCCGGCCCGTTTATTTTATATGTTGAAAAATTTCCCTTCGGCATGAAATATTCCAGAGTATCTACAGAACAGCAACTTTTCATCTGGGGGGAAAGGGCGTGTCGGAAGGAATATAATTCCACCCTGCAACCCCTTTCCCCTAGCATGATGCTTATTTGGTACGGCGAACATATCATTTTTCAAATCATTTCCTGGATCGATTATTTGATCCGACACGTTTATTAAACTTCTATATATAACATTCTATGACTTACGTTAGTCCGTCCGTCACATCCTCTAAAATAGCCATACATTGACCGATCGAAACCAGATTTTGAGATGTAAGGGAGTACAAAGTACAGTTGGTTTTACTAGGGTTCGTAGCTTAGTACAATAGATTTTCATTCATCTGTTTGGAAAACTTAAAAGTTTAATTTTGTAAGATACAAAAAAACACCCACTATTTTAAAAACAATTTAATTATTAGAATAACAAATACGTGTTTATTAAAAATGCAATATTACTTTTTTAAATAGAAAAATCCAGTTTCCAGTTCGCCCTGCATTTGCGAGAACTATAAACAAATTTCACAACGAAACGCTTCAAAAAGTTGGAATGAATATTTACGCTTACGTATGTTGTATGCTCAAGAGTAAGAAATCCTACGAATTTATTATTCGCTCTTAAAAAGAAAAAAAAATTCTTAAAAAATATTGTTTACCATGAAGTCCTATAAAATTAAATTAAATTAAAGAAATTATTAAAACGCAGGGTTTTTGTCAAAGTATTTTCCAAATTCGGGTTACTTGAATTTCATCGATTGACCTGCAAAATTCAATGAAACGTAGAGTTTGTAAATATTGACAAAAATGTTAGCGATAGATTCAGTAATATTAAATACTTTGTGAATATCAACATGCGTCAGCGTGTTGCAAAAAGGTTCTAGTATATAAAAAAATGTCGGAACTTTTAACTAAACCGACACGTTTATTTTATAAGTTGAAACATTCCCACCGGCTTGACTAATCCATACAAAAGAGTAGTTAAAAGAATTAAGATGTTTTAATGCCTTTCTCTCATATACAATATTTGGATAAAGATCCAAGAATTTAACTTCTTCCTTGCTGTTCGCTTCCTTTGTGGTAATGGTATTGGCGACTAAGTAGATCAATTCTTGCAAGGAAGAGTCGATGGTAATGACTTTATGCCAATGTCGATGGAGGACGTGGTTAATTTTGAGGAGCCTTTCTCTCTTGTCGTTTGATTTCTCCCTTTTCTCTTCTCTTAGCTTCGAAGTTTTTGGTTCCACTTCTTCTGAGCTTGAAACGAGTTCAATTGTCAACCCACACATCTCATAGAGGTGTTAGCCACCCCTCGGGTACTTCAAGGTACCTCAGTTTCTTCGTTACTATATTAAAAACAAATAAAAATATTCGTCTGAAAATGAAACGTTTTTCCCAAAATAATTGACGGGGAAGGAGTTAACTTAAATCAAAAGTAATTTCTATTTTGGAGAACCAGTTGTTATGACGATGTATCACACTAACTATAAGTCAGTTAAAAAATAAATTTGGAGTGCTCTAACTTAAGACAATGTTAAACGTAAAAAGCAATGAATTCACGCGGATAAATCACAACCGACCCCAAACGTTGAGCTTTATGAAAGAAAGGCAATATTTTGTTGTTTGGTGGCATTCTCGCGGGGTTATTTTAGAATTCTTAAAATTTATACGTCCAACAACTGCAAGTTTCCATAAAAGCATTATGCGCTCGTCAATACTTAAAAAAAAAAAAGTTCTCCCACCATGACATCGCAAGGACGCATACAACAAAAATAACACAGGAAAAGATTTTGGAATTCGACTGGTCTATTCTACACCATCCGCCATCTACATCTAACGCTATAGCAACTGATCATTTCCTTTTTTGATCGATGAAAATCGCTTGAAAAACAGGATCAAGTGTTCGTCAAAACCTTTTACACTTGAAAACCTGTGGAATTTTATTCAAAAAGGTATTGAAAAGCTGACCGGTAAGTGGCAACAAGTCGTTACAAATAACAGTGAATATACAGGGTGACCCCCCCCCCCAAAAAAAAACGGGAATTTTTGAAGTGCGTATTGCCAGACATGAGCAAGTGGCAATACTGCGAGACAGTGACCTTGAGCAAGTGTTATTAAATTTTTGAAGAAAAAAAAGTCACAAAGGACGAAATCTGGGTTATATGGTGGTTGTCAGAGCAGCAGAATGTTGTACATGGCAAAATTTGCTCCCCAAGACATGGTCACTAGTGGTCCCTCTACTGTGTGTTGAGACGACCACATTCTACACACGTTACTTCCAAGCACTGCTATAAAAAAACGAAGTTAGCGAGAACTTAGTGTGTATGCGCGACAGAGTTCAAGATCAAACTGTGCTAAACGACTGCACTCTGCGTACCATGACAACAATCCCGACACTTTTTGATAAGACTTCGTATGGGTAGTACAGGGTGACCCCCCCTTCCCCAAAAAAAACGGGAATTTTTGAAGTGCGTATTGCCAGACATGAGCAAGTGGCAACACTGCGAGACAGTGACCCTGAGCAAGTAAACATTTCGCCATTTTAGTAACGAGAATGAAATTCACCGTATCCCAGCTGAGATGTTGTAGCTGTCAATGAGGAATCTCAACAGCAGATTTCAAGAATGCATTCGTACAGGAGGACGCCATCTACAGGACGTAATTTAAAAAAAATGAAAATTCCATCATTGTTTCTTAAATGGCATGTTTTAAGGTTTCAATTACTATGAATTAAATATTTTTCTTCCATCACTCTTGGTTTTATTGGATTGTTAAAAAGTTCGTTTTTTTTGCGGTCACCCTGTATAATTGAAAAAAAATGTAATTTATTTTCGAAGAATAAAGGTGATAAACAAAAAAACAATTATTTATTACTCATCCTAATAGATGTAAAACAAACTAAAGGAAGAAAACTGGCAAGCAAGAAAAGAGAACACTATTTACATTATTCGGACTATTGTCCTCATCTTTGTCGCCAAAAGTTCGAATAATGTAAATAGTGTACATAATACCTCATCTCAGAAATATAGACAGAAAAAGAGAGAAAATGTATTTTACGGTATATAGAATGCAAACATTACAGTCAACGATGCAATAAACTACCGCCATGATTATTAATCTGATATAATTTACAAAAGAGAAGGGCAATTTAAGAATACTAAATTAAAATGGAATACAACGACAGAGACGTGTTGAGTATAACAATCAAGAAGGTTATACTTGTCCGAATAGCGAAACATAACAATATTTCCTCTTCTGAAAAATTCCAATAGAAGTCCTGTAAGTATTATTCACTGAATAATTTTAACTGTTTAATGAAAAGGAAAAGACATTTTACATATTTTAATCAAATGTTATGAGTACAGACAGATAGAAAGGCACAGAGACAGGGTTAGGCTGGGTTGGTTTATTTTACAACATGTCAACCCCTGTTAAGATAGGTTAAAATTTAAATTTAAAAATTTAAAATTTAAAGTTCTTTTTATGTTTTTTTTTAAAATTATATTTGAGACTTTTTAAAATTATATTTAACTATTTTAACTGTTCAATGAAAAGGAAAAGACATTTTACATATTTGTGTATGTATTCGTCTTTGTTTTATTGAAGATATATTGTAATGAAGAAAGTAATTACGAATATTTCAGTTAATTAAGTGTATCTATCTATCTATCTATCTAAGTACGCTATTATTTCAGGGCCTCCCAAGCCAAGAATATGCTTACACACTCAGGTATGAACAACCGACATTAACCTATTCCGATTCAAGTAAATGCTTACACACTCAAATATGAACATCCGATATTAACCTCTTCCGTAACACGTAAATGCATATCGGCTCAAAAATAATTTTTAAAAAAAACATAAAAAGATATTTTAACCTATCTTAACAGGGGTTGACATGTTGTAAAATAAACCAACCCAGCCTAACCTTGTCTCTGTGCCCTACTATCTGTCTGTCTGTACTCATAGCATTTGATTCAAATGTCCGAAGTGCCCTTAGGAAAGGCATGAATCCAGTTCTTTCTGTTCTTTCTCCCATATACGTTGACACAGTGCCGCGTTATACTCTTATGCCGTGTAATTGAAAGACGGGACAGCAGACACTGGTGGTAACAGCAGAAATTTATCCTTCCCGGTTTAACCATGTACTCAAAATTGTACACGCAATTTGTTTATGAATAGCAATTGCGGTTATTAACTAAAAGCTAAACTCTTTCATAACAAAGAATAAAATTTATAATAAATTCCTTGATAAAAAAAAAAATATATATATATATATATATTTAAATGGCGTTCTGTTTTAAGGTTTTGAATTATTTAGTAAAATGGCTACACATCATACGCATTAAGTAAACATTTTAATACACGTATATATAATTTTTGACGTTTTGTTTTCTAATTGATTCTATATAGTGTTTTACTGCAAATTGATGATCAATTAACTAAACATTTGTTCTAATTAATAACAACGTTAATGGTTCTGACGCTTCCTGCCAACGGAAATGTCGGACTTAAAGTGGCGAACAATGTTGAAGGTTAATGAAGGTTACCGATTGGTTACAGCAGGAATGATAACTCAGCTTATCTGCCCTTTGCTTAAAAGAACCAATACAAAGAAAAATTATTAAATATTATCTTTTCATGAATAAAGATTGTTTCGACTCCAAAAGACTGCAGCTTAAAGAAATTAAGTACTTTGAATAGATAAATACATTCGAAATAATAATTAATCCAACAATAACATGTAATGTTTGTAATATTTGGCCACACAAGTAAAGAGCTTCAGCAAGAGTATTACAGAAGACCAAATACGAAACGTACCAATGAAACATTTAGAAAAATTCTCTTAGAATGCACAGATTAATCAAAATCAATGCCGGTGCAAGAATCTCGTCCCTCCCACACAATCTATGATACTGACCCCCCCCCCCCTACATTACTATATCTCAATTTTCATAAGTTAGTATACATATACAGGGTGCAATGGGTATATTTTCACCATTTTATATTTTAATTTCGCGCATGTTAATGTGTATTGAGTCAACGGATACCCTATATTCTTTTTTTTGCCTTACCCTGTATTCTTTTTTGCCTTACCCTATATTCTTTTTACCTTATCCTATATTCTTTTTTGCCTTACCCTATATTCTTTTTTTGCCTTACCCTATATTATTTTTGCCTTACCCTATATTCTTTTTTTTTACCTTACCCTGTATTCTTTTTGTCTTATCCTATATTCCTTTTTGCCTTACCCTATATTCTTTTTTGCCTTACCCTATATTCTTTTTTTGCCTTACCCTATATTATTTTTTGCCTTACCCTATATTCTTTTTACCTTACCCTATATTCTTTTTTGCCTTACCCTATATTCTTTTTTTGCCTTACCCTATATTATTTTTGCCTTACCCTATATTATTTTTTTTTACCTTACCCTGTATTCTTTTTGTCTTATCCTATATTCCTTTTTACCTTACCCTATATTCTTTTTTGCCTTACCCTATATTCTTTTTTGCCTTACCCTATATTATTTTTTGCCTTACCCTATATTCTTTTTTTTTACCTTACCCTGTATTCTTTTTGCCTTACCCTATATTCCTTTTTGCCTTACCCTATATTCTTTTTTGACTTACCCTATATTCTTTTTTTCCCTACCCACGCTCTTTATTTGGCAACTACCAAAATCTTTTTTTAGCTCATATTACAATAATCGTATCCGTTGACTCAATACACATTAAGGGATTAAGAGCTTTGCCAATCATCAGGTACAAAAACTTACGAACTGTTCAATACGGTTGTTTTTTCGTTTTTTTAATTTCTGGGTTTCATAGGAACAATGCTACATTGTATGGGGGATTCATAGTTCAAGATTATTATAAATATAATATGGTATTAGGGTATAAATTCAAAATATAGATTGTTGGTAGGTAGATATCGAAAAATAATCTAAGTTATTAACAGTAAGTTTAATAGACTTACTTTTAATAACTTAGATTATTTTTCGATATCTACCTACCAACAATCTATATTTTAATTTATAAAGTTCTTAATAAATGAAGACAATAAATGCAGACAAGTGTAGACATAAGAACAAGTTTAAAATTCCCTAAAAACTTTGACTTTGGGGGTTATTCATTTTAAGTATTGATTATTTTATATGGGTACATGTATTCATATATATATATATATATATATATATATAAACGAATTTTAAAATATGGTTCCATCGCTACACAGGAATTATCATGTTTCAAAAACAGAAGCTAAAAACTTCAAATTCAATTATAGAATTAAATTAAAGTCCCTAGTCCTGTTTCATTTTCAAGCGAATTTTGGAATAACTTATTTTGAAATTTACTGAGTTTTATATGCACATACATTCATAATATTAATTTCTAAGGATACGGGGAAATCCATTCATTTTAACAAGTTATATATATACCCATCTCTCTCTCTCTCTCTCTCTCTCTATATATATATATATATATATATATATATATATATATATATATATATATATATATATATGTGTGTGATTTGGCAGCAACTTTTCTTTTAAACATGTAGTATTGAATGTTAAAGACAACATAGTCTTGCATATTTTCTTTTGAATTTTCTCATATTCTCTAATGAGACTTTTTATTTGAAAATGATTTCGAAATATGTATTGTCCATACGATGACCTAGCGCTTTCGAACATCATTGTTCATCTTCAGGGTCAATATTTTTAGTCAAATTTTTTTTTTATATATATATATCTGTGTTTGTGTGTGTATTCCGACCACGAGTCCCAGGTTCCAAATTTACTGTGGTCGAATTATCCGCTGGGGGTGATTTCTTAATGATGTCGCCCTAAGGAGGCGATCACAGCTTGAGTCCCTGTTGGGATGCGCCTAAAAACCATACCACCGTTGACACAAGTCTTCCGGAAGAAACTGCTCGAAACTCGTCGACAGTTGTGCTAGCACGAATTCAAAGTTATAGTAAGTCTGATAGGTCCGAAACAGTAAAACCGGTAACTGCTCTGGAAAATGGCCCCCAGTCAGTTGTTAACTACGGAAAGAAATGGATTGTAGACTTTAACGCCTCCAAAACGAAATTACTGTCTTTCTTGCTTTTTATCATTATGGCTGATGCTAAAAATCCAGGCGAGCATCTTATTACACCTTCTCCGTCCTACCTTTTCCGCTGACATGAGTGATTATATTGAATCGATTCAGGGATCTGTTTCTAGGAAAGTTGGTATTCTGTGTCGTCCCAGAGAAGTTTTCTCGTCAGAATCCATCTTTCACATTTATAAATCTACCATTCGTCCATATATTGGATATCACTTCCATATGCTTTATGAAAGAGGTTTGCTGTTCGTGTATTTAAAATTGGTAAAGGATATTTTGTGTGCGCAGATTCTCCATTTCCAGGGTCCTTCATTTACTCCTGTATACCGTATACACTCGCGTTTCATGCGACCTTTCAAGATCTAGTTTTGAAGCAAATTTGACTAGAGTAAATGGATATATAGTTTGGTCAACGGCGTAGCCAGGGCCATCAGTACATACGCTAATTTTATATCTCGTGTATGATGCAAATCATACAAATCAAATTCCTTAAAATTAGCTTCAAAATTAAATCTTCAAAAGTTGCATGATACGAGAGTATATACGGTATATTTTTTCTTTGTTATCTGCTGATTTTACACTGGCTTATATATTGTTTTACAACACACACACATACACACAGACACGCGCGTGCGCACACACACACACAAACACACACACACACACACACATATATATATATATATATATATATATATATATATATAATAAATGCCCATTAATAATTGTATACCTGATCAATCAAAATTCGTAAATAATTATATAGGCCACACTACAACATGTTTGACACGCAGATTCACGCAACACCTTTCTGACAATAGATGGGTAAGTAGCAGTACAGACTGGGTCCTATATCCTATGGGTAAGTAGCAGGACAAACTGGGTCCTGTATCCTTGGATGGCAACTGGTCTTGGAGAAGGACAACTCTGAATTCAAAACCGGCGGAGGGTCTTTTGGGGAACTTGTGGTACTTAGTGCACAAGGTCTCTGTATTCAGCCC
>OZ038492.1:81140782-81143282 GCA_964036315.1 Acanthosepion esculentum | reverse complement strand
CATTATGGGTAGCTAGGTTGATTATATTATCCTAACGATTATTAATTTTAGTTTGTAGGTGGAAATTTGTGGGATAGGTATGATCTTTAGGGAGTAATCGAGGCTAAATAGGTAATAAGTGTAGCGAAAGTGCTGTCCTGATTACCAGGATCTAAATATGATAAAAATATAATTATAATCTGTGCTATATTACGTTCAAGCCTAAAACAGATCGTCGGTGTTGACGCCAGTGTTAATGATAACAGGAGAGGCAGATTTCATTTCGGGTGGGAAACATCTTTGCTACAAACAAAGTATATGTCAATAACTCCGGTCTTTCTCGTTTTAAAGAAATAGCAGCTCAATATGCAAATTACAAATTGGAGATACCAAACTCAAAAAAAGTTCAACAATTTAAATATCTGGGGAGTGTTTTAGCAGAGGTCGGAAAGAGCGACACTTAGATCCGAAGGCGAATTGGGATAAAGAATGATGCCCTCCAAAAGCTAAGCAAATATTACGAAACATGAAAATCTCGTTTGGAAAAAATAAAAAATAAAAAAGAGTACTGAATTGTTATGTAATATCAGTCCTCGTATATGACAGTGAATGCTGGGCAATCACCTCACAGATGAAGAAGAGACTTGGAGCAACAGAAATGTGGTACTACTGAAGGATAGTGAGGATACCATGAGCCGAAAGACGAAATTTGATTGAAGGCAAGAGGAAAACGAAGCATGGCGTACCTAGCGAGCTTGACTAAATGAATGTCAGAAAGCTGATAAAAAGACGATTTAACTCCGTTAACGAGGCATGGTTCATCATAGCTGTAATAGTCTGAATTGGTGGAACTAAAGAATGTCTTCCAAATAGCGACAGAGTGGCGAGAGGCAGCCGACGTTGCTTCTGTGGGCGCAGAGTGGACATTATGCCAGTCCTAATGATGGGGTTCTACTGAAAGATGCTGAGGATACCGTGGACCGAAGATGGAAGCAACTACGAAGTTTTAGAGAAAATGGAAACAAAAAGGAAACTTATTCTTAACATCATGAAGAGACAGTTGAGGAAAGAGGGCTTGGAAAATCTGATACCCACGGGATTGATTGAAGGCGAGAAAGACAGGGGAAAACAACGCATAACATACTTAGTGAGCTTGAGTAAATGGATAGCAGAACAGGGTTTAGCAGAGATAACAGAAAGACATAATTTATTAAGAACTACAAAGGAGAGGAAATTGTGGAGAGCCATGATTGCCAACGTCCTGAATGGACATGGCACATAGCAAATGTCATAATTGTATTTTACTTTTTTTAAACGAGTTTATATATCAGACCTGTGTCAGACACTACAAAAGATTCTTAAGCAATGGAGTCAAGCCGCCAGTTTTGTTCTGTCCATGGAAATGAAGGGTCTCCGGACATATCAACGATGCTGCGTCTTGTGTAAGACGATAAACTACACCCGGCGTCCTGAGTATGACGATAAGCAACATCTGCGTCCTGGGTATGAAGATAAACTACACCGAGCGTCCTGCGTAAGACGATAATCTACATCCGACGGCAAGGTCTTTCACAGGAGATTTTGAGGAGCGTGGAACCACCTCTTAATTGATGGTGTTCCCAGGTCTACCTGACTCGGAGTGGTAGCACCTATCAGGGTCCCAGCTATGGGAAAATATTTAACCCCAAACTTATCAGCAATATATTTTTGAAAAATAAATATTACTAGCAATACATATTTTAAAAAAATATTACCAGTAATACATTTTTTGAAAAAATATTACAAGCGATACATTTTTGAACAAAAGTATTACCTTCTTGGCATTAAATAAGCCATTGAGGTTGATATGCCGAAAACCATACCAAACCAAATCAAACCAACGATAGTTTGGTTAGTTCCGATCAGGAAGTTCTACTCTGGAAGATTTCCTTTGAACCGGAAAATCAATTTCTGTTAATATTGAGCTTGTTAACGGACATTTCCGAAGTAAAGCCATCACCTGTAATCAAAAGTGGGTTCTCTTTAATCATATTCAACGAAAACGAAAAGGTTATGCACTGTGTTTAGTGGGATATGAAGGATGTTGTCTTTCATGATGTACTGGCCCAATACAAAACGGATATTGTGGAAAAGTATTGTCGTCAACTGGAACCATTGCACAAATATTTGCCGAAGAAACATTCATCAGTGATTAATCGTTACCCATAAAAAAATAATGCAACACTGCCTATTGGCCGATTCACTCCGGAAATGGCGCTAAATATGGAGGTTTTACCTCATTCTCCTTACGCTCTAGGCCTTGCTCCATCTGTCATCTTTTCAGACCAGCAACTGTTTTAAAAGCAAAATAGTTTATTAATTGTAAAGCTGTTAAAAGTGATACTAAGTATTTCTTTGCATTAAAACGTGAAGTATTTGTTCCAGAATGATCAATAATTTATCAAATAAATAATAAAATTTAATCTGTTTCAGTTGTATGTAAGCTTCATCAAAATTTTTGGTGGGGGAATAAATAATAAAA
>OZ038492.1:81028282-81138282 GCA_964036315.1 Acanthosepion esculentum | reverse complement strand
GATAGATCAAGGCAACTGGAGATGTCGATTGACGCTACACTTAAACCGTTGGAGATTGTATTTGTCAGGGAAACAGTAATAGGGAAGGGAGTTCCATAGGAGAGATGTGCGAGACATGAAGCTATTGGAGTAAAATATATATATATATATTGTATAACGATATTTAGGCGGGTATGGAGCGACCGAATTTTGTGTCTCAGACCGATCAACCTGCGTGCAAATTGATTAATGCCTCTTTTGAGAGTTTGTGGTGTTTTATTGATTTCTAGCGCCAGTGATAGGTGTTCGCGCCCAGGCGTAATTTGTTTTTTTACTCAAAAAAGCCTCAAGAACCATTCAAGGTAGAGTGTTACTGAATGATATGTATGGTATGGAAGTAATAGAAATTTATGAGAATACGGAAGATAGGTAACTATTGAACCTTGCAAAAGTTAAGCTTGTTGTGTTCGGAGAATTATCCACATGGGACTCTGTTTCCCAAAAGCAGCGGTTTTTGTGAAAAAGCTGTCTTAGTGGAGCTTCCTCCTTACAAATAGAATACGGAGGGAATGATGACGGTTCGGCTCCGTGAACGTGTCGTGGTTCATCATAGCTGTAATGGTCTGAACTGGTGGAACTAAAGAATGTCTTGCAAAAAGCGATAGAGTGGCGAGAGGCAGTCGACGTTGCTTCTGTGGGGCGCAGAGTGGACATTATGTCATTCCTAATGATGGGGTTCTACTGAAAGACGCTGAGGATAACGTGGGCCGAAGACGGGAGCAACAACGAAGTTTTAGAGAAAATGGAAACAAGAAGGAAACTTCTTCTTAGCGTCGGGAAGAGACAGTTGAAGAAAGTGGGGTTGGAAAATCTGATACCCACAGGATTGATTGAAAGCAAGAGAGACAGAGGAAAACAACGCATAATATAGTGAGCTTGAGTAAATGGATGGTGGGACAGGGTTTTGGAGAGATAACAGAAATACAAAATTTATTAAGAGCTACAAAGGAGTGGAAATTTTGGAGTGCCATGATTGCCAACGTCCAGAAGGGACATGACACATAGAAGAAGTCATAATCAATTGCATGCTGTCACTGCTCAATTTTAGACATTTATAATTTACCTTTCTTACTTATTAACTGCTAGAAATTTCATCACAGACATCGAAGTAGATACCACAACATCCAACCTAAAGAGACTATATATCAGGCTGGAAAGAAAGTCATGTCGCATTTTTGACATGGTCACTTTAAGGTTAATTTTTCTCTACTTACATTAAAAGAATCGGTAACACTGATGTCGTAATGTTTTATTTACCCTAGTAGATTACCTAATATCAGCGTGGGTCAATTTTATATCGATTTTACCTTTTTTAAACGAGTTTATATCAGACCCGTGCCAGACATTACAAAAGGTTCTTCAGCAATGGAATCAGGACGGCAGTTTAATTCTGTCCATAGAAATGAAGCTCTAAGTGTGCGGACATACCAACAATGGTTCGCCCTGAGTAAGGCGTTAACCTACATCCGCGTCCTGGGTAAGGCGATAAACTACATCCTCTTCCTTGGTAAGACGTTAATCTACATCCGCGTCCTGGGTAAGACGATCAACTACATCCGATATTAAGACCTCTGATCATCAGGTTTTGAGGAGCGTGGAACTACCTCTTAATTGCTGGTGTTCCGAGGTCCGCCCTGACTCGGGGTGGTAGCACCTGTTAGGGTCCCAGCCATGGGCAAATAGTTAATGCCAAACTGGGGTCAAAACGCTATGAAACTGTAAAAATAGAATTTGATACCAGCAATGATTTTTGAAGAGAAAATTATTAGCAGCAATTCATTTTTGAAAAAAAAAAAGAAATATTACCAGCAATAAAATTCTTGTCGGCATTAAATAACCCATTCAGGTTGATATGCCGTAAAACAAAACAAACCAAACCAACGATGGTTCGTTTAGTTTCGATCAGGAAATTCTTCCCTGGAAGATTTCTCTAGATCTGGAAAATCAAGCTCTGTTAATATCGAGCATGTTACTGAACATTTCCGAGACTAAGACTATCACCAGTGATCAAAAGTGGTTCCCTTCAATCATATTCAACGAAAACGAAAGGGTGATGCTCTGTGTGTCTCTAGTATAAGTCTGTTTCATGCTAGTGCAATCGTCAGGCCTGACGATTGCACTAGCATGAAACAGACTGTCGCCTCTAAGTGCTGACTTCCATCTCCACTTTTATATTTACACACGCTCTATCTCTGATATTGAGCACTTTATCCCATAAATATAGCACACTTTAAGACTATATTTCTTCATACATATATATATATATATATATATATATATATATATATATATATATATATATATATATATGCAAAAGTAGAGCAATATTTATTTATTATAAACTGTTACAAGATGCCGCAACAAGAATGCATATTTGTTTCGATGTTTGATTTAGACATCTCATCAGGTGGTTAGTTGACAGTGTTGGTAACAATGTTGACCACCTGATGAGATGTTTAAATTAGACATCGAAACCAATATATATATATATGTGTGTGTGTGTGTGTGTGTGTGTCCATCCTTAGGTGCCCTTCGTGATGGACACTTGGGCGATCAGGTCTCTTTTCAAGTCAATATTTTCTTGGTAAAAGAATACACTGAAAAAGTCTTACTGTTTAATCCATATATGCAGAGGGGAGAACAAGTGCATTCACACCAGTTCTCGATTGGGTTTGCGTATGTGGATGTTACGAATCGACTGGTATTTCGAACTCGACTCTCCGATTTCTCATTCCGAACCTCTATCCATCACACCACCCGCACATTCAAGCTTAAAGAACCTGGTTATTCCCAAATGCTTACCCATCTAAGTGCTGACCAGTCTTAACTTTGCTTAACTTCGCTGATCAAAGTGTTTCAACGTGTTATGGCTGTAAGTCATATCACCCGTACATCCAAGCTTACAGCAACTGGCTTTCCCATGCGGTCACCCATCTAAGTACTGACCAGGCTGAACGTTGCTTAACTTCAGTGATCGGAGAAGAACCGGTGTTTCAACGTGATATGGTCGCAAGCTATACCACCATCACATCCGTGCTGACAGCAACTGTTATTTTCAATCCGTCACCCATCTAGGTAATGACCAGGCTCAAAGTTGCTTAATTTCAGTGATCATACGAGAACTGGTATTTCAACGTAATATGGGCGTAAGCCATACCATCTGCACATCCAAGCTTGAACCACGTGGTATTCTCAGGCGGTCCCCTATCTAGGTAATGACCAGTCTCAATATTGCTTACACCCATATTAGGTTAAAGAAAAGAACCGGTATTTTAACGTAATATGGGCCTAAGCCATACCATCCGGTGTTTCAACATGATATGGTCGTAAGCTATACCACCATCACATCCATGCTGACAGTAACTGTTATTTTCAATCCGTCACCCATCTAGATAATGACCAGGCTGAACGATGCTTAACTTCAGTGATCGTATGAGAACCAGTGTTTCAACTTGATATGATGGTAAGTCATACCACCCACACAGCCAAGCTTGCAGCACTTGGTATTCCCAGGGGATCCCTAATCTAGGTAATGACCAGTTTCAACATTGCTTAACTTTAATGATCAGAAAAGAACCGGTATTTCAACGTAATATGGACATAAACTATACCATCCGCACATCCAAGCTTAGAGTACCTGGCATTCCCAGGTGGTTAACCATCTAGGTACTACCTATGCTCGACTTCGCTTCGACGATCGGGCAAGAACTGTTGTTTCAACGTGATATGGCCGTAAGCATACGTATATATGTAAAAAGAGGCAAGTAAAATAGACAAGTCGATAGTAGTTGAAATGGGGAAAAAAAAGATTAGACTTGCAAGTTTTCTATGAATTGTGACTGATGCCGACAGCATTCAAGCCACACGGCCGTCCACAAAAATTCCTATTTACCTGACTTCCCTTGCCCGATGCTACGACTTTAAAAACCGCCGGATAATTTAGTCAATTGGCGCCGTAATGAAAGAGACAGTTACCTATTGATTTCAAGAAAATATTCTAAACCGTCTCCATTCACTGTCGTCTCGGCCGTCTTCTTCCTTAAGCAACAAAGACTAGGAATGCCGGCAAGAATACGTCAGACGAGTCTGCTAACGAACGTTTTATGTTAGAAACCCAAGACATTTATATGTAATTGTGTGTTGAGCTTTGTTTTTTCAAAGGATGTTTTTGCAGGAGATCACAATTGGGAGGTAGCCCGTGAGGACCCAAATCACTTCATAGTCTCTTTAAATTTCTGTTCATATTTGTTCTTAATTTGTTTTCCCAGGAAATGGGACTCATTTAAATAATACTGAGACTTATATAGCAAGGCAATAAAGTCACTAAGATGCAAGAGGTTAGAGAATATGAAAAAAAGAAAATATTAAGGAGAGAGAACAATAAAAGCATAGAAATGAAGAAAACAGAAGATAGATATTTGCATTGCAATTAAATTGAAGATCACAGTTGACTGGGAAAGCAAGAAGCCGGAACAGATTGTCGCAAGCAAGACGAGCGATAGAAGAAAAAGTTAGCCTAACAGTTCCACAAAACTATCTCAATTGTAAGATGATGAGACCTTACCGCCAATCTAGTACTGCGTTTAAATTCATAAAGTCTAAGTACCAATAAGGAAAGTTCCTCAGAACAATTACCATGAAAATATTTATAGAAAAGGCTAAGGGAATCTACGTTACGGCGGTGAGAAAGTGATTGAAGTCGAGATGACAAGTCAGGATTTATTACATTGCAGATAGTTCTTTCCTAAAGAACCTCGAGATGAATAGCAGGAGCACCATACAAGACACGGCAACGGTATTCAATGCAGGGAGTAACAAAAAAAAATTTTAAAAAAGCATTGCCTTGTTTTAAGTGTAAATTTCAAAAACAAATTCCAAACAAAATGATGACACGTGCTTGTTTCATTTCTTGATATCTACTTTTACAGGCATCAGTTTATTAAATATAATGTCTCCTCGCGAGGTAAGTGACCATGGCTTTCCATCGACACCTTTTCTTTATTACAGTGTAGCTCGGATATAAGAGAGTTGTCGGGGCCGGAGAATAAGTCTCTTATATCTGGGTTTCTCTTATATCCGGGTTTGGTCTATTATATATACATTAACACAGACTCTAATTTGGGATCAGAGAAAATCTCTCTTATATCAGGGTTTCTCTTATATCCTGGTCTTTTATATCCGGGTTACACTGTATCTGTTAATTGCCATGACTTCTTAGGCAAGATAACATTTTATCATTCACTTCTCCATAGCTTTGTATTCGATAAGGCATTTTTTTTAGACTGGCTGCAAACCAAATCTGTCCTGCTATTTACCCCAAGGCTGGCGTCGAATTCTTGTCTTTCCCAGGAGCAACAGTACGAAAGTGAATCTAAGCCGGTATTTGAACCCAGGTTATCGATTCCGCTCTCTGCCCCAATAGCCGTTAAGCTACCCGAACATTAAAAAAAAAGAGCTAAAATTATTAATTAAAATTTCATTTTGATAATCTCATTATTCTAGGATCGTTTTCCGTTAGTTTTGAAAGGAAAACCTGGAATTTTTCCATCAGAAAATTCTTGAGGAATAATAATGAAAAGAAAGAATAAATAAAAATGAACATGTAGTTGTACGAATGATTTAGAAAAGGTCAAGTGAAATTAATGTAGCAAAATATGAAATTTAATATGGTACAGTACAATTAACTACAGACCCTAAGCGTCACTCAGCTAATTTAGAAAATATCTTGTTTCAGTTGACTTTATTGGATATCATGATTTATTTGCAAGTCATCCAATATATTTGCGTTTATCTGTCAGGAAATAAATTCTTTGAGTTGATAAAATTTCTCAATGTAGAAAAAGGTGAGAAAAAAAGCTAAACCAATTCATTATTTAATTATTCTCTTTCGAGAGTATCAGATGAAACTACAGAATTCCAAAACCGACTATTTTTCTAAATAATTTAAACTGTGTCTGTCTATATTTCTGAGATGAGGTATTATGTACAGTATTTACATTAGTCGGACTATCGCCATATTTGTCACAACGTTTCGGCCGTTGTACGCTCCGGCCTTCTTCAGGTGGTTGGAATTTCGAACTGAACCCTTTATTTCGATCACTGGGGTAGACTGTTCTAGTTCCACGGATGTCAGTTATCAGTTATCTCCTGCTAATTTTCCCTCTGAAAGTTTTCCACTGCCTTAACCGCGTATTGAACTCACACTCTTTGGGTCTATCACTGGATCTAACCAACGCCTTTATCCACTGTGCCATGTGTCCTTGAGGACATCTGGGTATGAATTTCTGGGTATTATGAACCTAATGTTTTCAGCAACCATTTTTTACCAGTGCTCATATTGCAATTTTTGCTGTTATCATTCTATGTTTTTACCAGAGCTCATATTGCAACTTTGTTATCATTGCTTTTCTCTAGCACTCCTTATTACTGGTTCCCATATTGTATTTATTTCTATGCTTGGTCGACTCAGGAGATTTTAAACTGTGATAAGACAAACCAAATCCCTCCCCTGTCTTATTATTTGTATAAATATGTCACGCCGTCTTAGCCAAAACGGCAAGATTCTTCAGTTACGTTCAATAAAGACACATTAAGTTGAACGAGACTCTGAGTTTTCATTACAATATGCTCTTGTAATCATTATACAAAAAGACATCTAGCTTCTTTTTTTTCTTACCAGTACACACATTTGTTTTTTATACTCATAACGTTTCAGACGAAACGTTTTGTTTATAACAACCGAGTATAAAATAGAAAGTCATATCATAGTGATAATTCCTCATCTCAAAAACTTCGTCATAATTTTCTTTATAATGAAATTCAGCAAGGACTGAAATGTAAGACATGGAGGAGAACAGAGAAAGGTTTTAGCAATTCGTTACGGTCTGATTTTCAATCAATAGTTTTTGCCTGTTCGTAGCAATAGTATTTGTAGTTGTATTAATATAATCAAGATATATCTTGGAGATTCTGTAAAATTGAAAACAAGAACATTTTTTTTTAATGAAAATGCCCTATTTCTATATCTGCTTTGATCGAACCTAACCTGTGATCTTTTCTGTTAATACACCCCAAAATATTTATTCACTCCAAAATATTTATTCACCCCAAAATAAAAAGAATTATATTTACTAAAACTTACACCAAATTCTCCCAGAGCGAGTTCCTTCCATTTCACTTCGGTTGGTTGGATGTTTGCGATCGTCCCAAATGTGGGCGACTCGGGTGCGCTATTTTTAAGTGTGGGGTCTGCATTCGCGCTCACCCCGATAAACAAGCCAAAAACAGATTTTTAATTTTTTTTTTTTTAAATTATAAAAAAAAACCTTGTAAGTACGTCAAATATTATCCACAATTACGAAATGTGAATAACTCCCTGAATTTTGGTAATTTTTCATTCTCAGGCAAGTTAAACAAATTTTAATTTAAAAATTATAATTTCAAAAGAATGCCAAAAATGTAATAAAAAAAGAAACCCACTTTGATTTAAAATTTATAATTTCTTGGAGTGAATTAATATGAGCAAGTGGATAACGGAACAGGGTCTGGGAGAAATAACAAAAAAAAAACAAACTTATTAAGAGCTACAAGGGACAGGAAGAGACGGAGGGCCATGATCGTCTACGTCCTGAAAGGGACACGATACATAAAATAAAAAGACCTTTATATTATTTGGGGCGAATTAACAGAAAAGATTCCTAACCTGCACTCCAGGTAGCTTTCATATATATTTTTTTCAGAAAAAAAATTTATTTTTAAATGAAAGCTATGAAAATTGCTCTAACATAAAGGTTCCATTTCTAGTGTACGCATTATGGATCGGAGGATGCGTAAGAATTTTTTTTAACAATGATGTACAAGGCCCAATAGCCACTCGAGGTAGAGGGTTACAGAGTAAGAGGTGCCACTCCAAGCAAGGTGACATTGCCACCAAGATGCAAGGGGCCACTGGAAGTGGAAGAGAAGAAGAAAAGGGAACCGGAAACCCAATACTAAAGAGGAAACAAGGGATAAACCTCTACTCCTGTTCAGGAAGATCGGGATGGGGAGTGTTAAGCGGACGATAGGAAAACTTATCCATAGTTTTTCTAAGATCATACATTTGTACTATAACGAGTTGTTTATCAGTATTTGGTGTAAGCAGAAAGTATATGTTACTCCATTCTTCCAACTGGGGACGGCCTGTCTATATATTTAAAAAAAAAAACATGAAATCCTGTTGCACGGAAAGCGATACAAGTTCAAATTCACGCCTAAACTGTTGATTTCAAATCGCTTTAGTGTCTCTGGGAAAGGCACGAATCTATCTCCGTCCTTCAATTATAAATTAAATAACAGAGTAGACTGGTCTCGTGATCACAAATCCCGTGAACCATCAGGTTCGTAGGAGCACCACGTGTACTGCATTTGCCAGTGGTGTTTCTTGGGCAAGATAGCCTGACTGAGCCCAAACCTCTCTAGGCAGGTTTTAAATTCAGAGTTTCCTTCTCCTAGACCAGTTGCCACCCAAGGCTATAGAACCCAGTCTGTCCTGCTATTTTCCCCATAGCTGGGGTAGAAGAAGAGGATTCATACCTTTCCCAAGGGTATTAGCACGAAAATGAATGTAATGGATCCGATTGGAATTCGAACTCGGCTCGTAGATATTTAAAATGCATATGATCGTTGCGGGTGACTATGTTGATAAATGTGAATTAGTCCAATTCCTACATAATAATAATAATAATAATAAAGGAATCTGGGAAGAATCTTGATGACCTTCGTAGAGAAGAGACATGACATTTACAAATATTATTACACAACTTTATACTTCTTACAGGTTTAAAAAATTGAGGAAATACATTTTTTTTCAGTGGGCAAAGGTAAGCTATATAATAAATTCGAATGTCAGTGTGTCACTGTGACACACTTTTCAATTAAAGGGGCACAACCCTCCAAACTTTGCATAGCTTCATTTACAGAAATTTGGGATTCCCAAGTTTTCATTACAGCGATTGTTTTTGGCGAATTTTACGTGATTTTTTTGTACAATTTTTTATAACATGGAAATAAATTTGGGAATAATCAAACTTACTTGCGAAATGCAGCGATAGTCAGCCATGAAATCAAAATAATTGTTTGTACGGAAAGGACTTACGCAGATCAAAATTGTCTTTAAATTAAGTGGCGTCAAAAGAATTATTGTTGGACTTTTAAAAGGTAAGCTTAAATGCAGTGATCCATTTTGAGTTCTTCTGTAGTTTATTGTTGCTTATCGCATATGGCAGCAGTATGCTTTGCCAAAAGAAATCTCTGCCAACAAGAGGATCAGATTGCAATCGAATGAGCGAAAGCTTCACCAAGGAAAAGAAAGTCCCGTGCAATTGAAAACCCAGATCAAACGGCAGCCAGGAGAGCTTCCAATGCTGAGAATATGCAAAGACTTGCGGACTCTCAAAACTCCTGAACAATCCGAAGGTACAATCAAGGGCACTCAGCAGGAGCTAACTTAAATGCCGCTCGATAGGACGGCTTTTAATCTAGTACTAAATATATTTTATAAATTGAAAAAGAAACGAGATGACATGATGAACAGACTCATTAAGACGGGTTAATTTAAAAACCGACATGAAGCGTAAAAACGTGATATCTGAAAAACGAAGAAAGTCATAGAACAGAAAAAAGTGTATAAAAGTCCAAAGTATTCATACATCAGACAATTTATAGTTATTGTTCACTGGAAACCAAGAAAATATCTGGAATATATAAAAATAAGAAAGAAAACTTCTTAACATAGACCTTTCGTGGTTCTTCAACCAGACTTGTATGAATAAAAATTAGCTGCAGAAAGGCACTATATATATATACACACATATACATATATATATACATATACATATACATATATATATACATATACATATACATATATATATATATATATATATATATATATATATATATATATATATATATATATATATATATATATATATATATATATATATATATTACATGAATCATTCATACAAAAAGGAGATAGTGAAGTTAATGATATAAATGGCAAGAATCACTTTCGCAAACAATTTTTAATAAAATACATTAACCTCGAACCCGTTGATGAATGTTATGATCCCTGTTTATAAATTCCATTTCGGGTTCGAGGTTAATGTATTTTATTAAAAATTGTTTGCGAGAGTGATTATATCATTAACTTCACTATCTGCTTTTTGTATGAATGATTCATATAATGTAAATTGAACTGCACCACATACTTGATATATATATAATATATATATATATATATATATATATATATATATATATATATATATATATATATATATATATATATATAATGCAGTTCTTAAATGCAGCTATCCATATTGAGTTCTTCTGTAGTTTATTGTTGCCTATCACATGCAGCAGCGGTATGGCTCACGAAAAGAAATCTCTGCCAACAAGAGGACCAGATTGCAATCAAAAGAGCCAAAGCTTCATCAGGGAAAAGAAAGTGCCGTGCAATTGAAAACCCAGATCAAACGGCAGCCAGGAGAGCTTCCAATGCTGAGAATAGGCAAAGACTTGCGGACTCTCAAAACTCCTGAACAATCCGAAGGCCCAATCAAGAGTACTCCGCAGGAGCTAACTTAAATGCCGCTCGGTACTAACTATAACTATATTTAATTCAATATATATATATATATATATATATATATATATATACAGTGTAACACGGATATAAGAGAGTTGTCGGGACCGGAGAAGAAGTCTCTTATATCCGGGCTTCTCTTATATCCGGGTTTGGTCTATTATATATACATTAACACAGGCTCTAATTTGGGACCAGTGAAAATCTCTCTTATATCCGGGTTTCTCTTATATCCGGGTTACACTGTATTAATAACTTGGAAATAAATTTGGGAATAATGCAGTTCTTAAATACAGCTATCCATATTGAGTTCTTCTGTAGTTTATTGTTGCCTATCGCATACAGTAGCAGTATGGCTCTCTGCCAACAAGAGGACCAGATTGCAATCGAATGAGCTATTTTGGCGTACAAATTCTTTAAGAGACGTCAAATCTGAATCCTATATTTATATTGACTAGCAGACTTAAGTACTGCCTCATTAAAGAAGAATTCATTTAACACTCCGTTTTTTTTTTCAAGTACGAAGGTCCAAGTTTGCCAAAATTAAAATGTGTCGCTAATGCAAAAAACAAAATAAATGTATGGAAAATTCTGTTCTGTAAATATGGTTTATCAAAATACATTACCACAGATTTGAAATTTTACTAGTTTCATTCGAAAAGCTTAAATGAAAGAGTGAATCATTTTCAGTATATTAACGTAATAAAATCAGCAGAAAATGTCAACAAAATTTTAAGTCAATGATATTAAACTTTATAGAACGAAACTAAAACTAAACCATTAAAAATTGTCCAATCTCAGTATTATAGTAGAATCCCTCATATCCGGAATCTCTCATATCCGGAATCCCTCATATCCGGAATCCCTCATATCTGGAATCCCTCATATCCGGAATCCCTCATATCCGGAATCCCTCATATCTGGAATCCCGCATATCCGAACAGGATTTTGATGTGTATATTTGAACTTCTAGGGTGATATGTAACTTATTTGAAATTTCTTTTTTTCAGTATATTTAAATGGATAATTGCTTATGCATATGCTTATTTCACCCTAATGTATTGGTGCAAAAGACGCTGGGAATAAGAGAAAAGGATGACAACGAGATACAACTGCAACAAGATAGCGGCGAGATGCATAATTGTGATGAAACCTAGACTGAAATAGAAAAAGCTTTGAAAAGGTTGTCAGTTTCATGGAAAGAAAGCCAGCATTCAGCTATGATGAGTTAAAAAGGTGTCTTTCATTTTTTTTAAAAAATCAAGAATAAAAGCAAAACGAAATGCGGAAAAAGTTGAGAATGACATTAGAAGCGAAAGACTCATAATGCAACTGCAATTAAGAAATCCTCGTTACATTATTTGTTTTGCAGACGTGACATACTTAATTAAATGAATTTTCATTAACATTACATAATTTATTTCTTTTTCCTTAAAATCAATTCCGTTATATTTCACTCGCCATTAGCTTATTTTGTTTACTATAAAATATTGAAAATAGATGTTAAACCTGCTTTCAGTTCTTTCATTTTAATCTAAATATAACCCCTCATATCCAGACTTTGTAACCAATTCCTCATATCCGGAAGGCCTTCTTTAGTCCGGATATCAAGGATTCTACTGTATTACAGAGCTTGATCTTTGTTCCCGGTCTGAAAATGGAGAAAATGCTGTTTTTTATTCAATAGCCATGGGTCCAGTTTATATGCCTGAAAAATTTCGTCTCGTTCAGTTCTGCATTTAAGGTGCACAAATTTTTAAAAAGTTAACCCTTTGCCTGTCCTGCGTGATGCACAGGACATGTGATTTCCACGTCCCTGTATCATATGATGTGCACACAAGCCATGATTTTAAGAGTGGTAAAACTAAGGACGCTTAAACCTAGAACACTAACCATAGGTATATAGTACCCAGCGCAAATTTTCCTATTTTTAATTACAGTTTTCAGTACCTGATTTTCTTACCTAAATAATGTTTTTCAGTTCCTATTAATGTTAACTCAAAGTACAAAGTTTGAAATGCCTGCATGTAAAATATTTCAAATAAAGATTTATATATATATATATATATTTTTTATTTTGTTGATATTTTCAAAATCGGGTATGATATACCCATGGTTAGTAGTGGTGTAACTTTAATTGATGCTTAATGTTCTAGGGTTAAGAAAAGACTTATTGAGCAGAACGTCTGGGGAAAGACCTAATCTAATATTTTTGTGCATCATAAATGACTACAGGACGCTTGACTAATAATGTAAAGTCTCAAATGAAAGACATTTATTTTTCCAATTTATTGAAATGATTATAACATTTGCATCACATGTAATGCACAGAGCCTAGTGTAAATAAATTATGATTTGTACGTTCTGTGAATCACATGTGATGCACGGGGTTTTATTATGTGAAACACTATATATCAGCACATTCTATTAGTCAAATAAGCTGAGTTGCCTTGCAATAGCTATAAATGTGAAGACATGCATGAACGTTTGCATAATACACACGGAAATTTCCTGCACAGGCCAAGGGTTAACATTATAAATGGAAATCTGCCCGAAGTTTAATAGTCTAGTTTTGCTGGAGTCTGTTTGACGACACGCTAACGTTAAACATGAAAAGGTGGGAATGTCATTTCACAATTTTATGCGAATTTCATGTCAAGTTAACCTTTTCTTCTGTTGCATTTTAATTAAATCAGATACTGAAATGAATTACTTTATCTTTTAGTCAGTGTTCTCGCTTAGGAATCTTTGTAGATAAAATATATGAGTTTTGAAAAGTTTTTAAAATTTAACAGGTCAACACAAAACCCATTAAATTTATCGAACCTATTCGACGAGTTTTAGACCAAACATTTAACCCTTTGAGCAATGACCACCGCTTTACCGGTGATAGAGAAAAAATGACTTAATGCCAAGCCACCGGTTGAACGGTGGATAAACACTTGCCTCATGTTTTGCTATTGGTTGTCTTATTTAGGTAGACTGGGACACAAAGAAAGAATTCTGGCGATAAAATGAAGGCATGAAACCACTCTCTCTTCCTGCTAAATATAATGCTTATATTTTTTTGTAACTATTTTTATATCTACCGTGAAACATTATATACCATTTATTTGCGAATTTTGACTCGGGGGGCTCAGGCGGAAGGGTTAAAATTGTCCAGGAACGCAGGGCTAAAAGGGTTACACCCAGATATGTCGATTTCCGAAAGTGGACCAAGAAGTCCGTAGCCTGAAAGATAACTGGGTTGTGATTTGTATAATGTTCGATCTGATTGATTAATGCTCACCAAAGAAATAGATTATTTTGAAAAATCAATATCTGTTCAGTTAAACATAAATTCCTTTTTCACAATTCAGCTGCGGACATATTGATGTACTTTGATATAAGTCAGTGTTTCCTGTCCTTTGAGGCTAGAAACTACATCATCAGGTTGCGTTTTTCACAGTGAATTCTAAAGGTTAAATAACGCACAACGTAGAAAGAATTATACATGTGATATATACAACGTAAGAATTTTTAAAACTTAGACGAAGGTCGCAATAATAGAGTATTAAATAAAGACCCAAGTCTTTATCAATGGCGGGAAAAACTACTTAAATATGGTTTTAAAGCAAACACCCAATGGCAGGAAAATTTTATTTTCCTTACATTAGGATCGAATTTACAAGAGGAAGAACCCGAAATGCAATTTGCAGGTCGGGAACACTAGAATATCTGTCAATATTTCTTAGATGAGGTATTATGTACACTATTTACATTATTCGGACTATTATTCTCATCTTTGTCGCCATACTTATGACAACGTTTCGGCCCTTCAGTATCTGCCTATATTTCTGAGATGAGGTATTATGTACACTATTTATATTATTCGGACTATTGTCCTCATCTTTGTCGCCATATTTATTACAACGTTTCGGCCCTTGAGTATCTTTCTATATTTCTGAGATGAGGTATTATGTACACTATTTACATTATTCGGACTATTTGTCGCCATATTTATTACAAAGTTTCGGCCGTTGTACGCTCCGACCTTCCTCAGGTGGTTGGAATATCGAACTGAACCCTTTATTTCGCTCACTGGGGTAGACTGTTCTAGTTCCACGTGCCATGTCTAATGGATGCCAGTTATCTCCTGTTAATTCACCTCTCCAAGTTCTCCACCGCCTTAACCAGGTATTGAACTCACACTCTTTGGGTCCTGTCACTGGATCTAACTAACGCCTTTATCCACTGTGCCATGTGTCCTTCAGGACATCTGTGTATGAATTTCTGGGCATTATAAAAACCTAATGTCTTCAGCAACCAGTGCACATGTTGCAATTTTTAGACGATTTCCTCAAAGATGAAGAAGAGACTCGAGGCGACAGAGATGTGGTTCTACAGAAGGATGCTAAGGATATCATGGACCGAGTTTGTGAGCAACAATGAGGTCTTAGAGAGGATGCAAACAAGGAGGAGGCTTATCCTTAAGAGGCAGCTGAAGTTTCTATGACACATAATGAGGAAGGAGGGCCTGGAGAATCTGATACTCACGGGTCGAATAGAGGGAAAGAGAGACAAGGGAAAACAGTGCGTGACATACCTGGCGAGCTTGAGCAGAACGTGGTCTAGGGGAGGAAGCAGAGGGAAGGACTTTACTTATAACTGCGAGGGATAGAGGGAGGTGGAGAGCAACGATCGCCTACGTCCTGAAAGGACATGGCACAGAAAAAGAAAGAAAGTGAATAACAGTGACCTAGACATGTTTTTGGTGCCAGCCAGCTTATACTAGTTCTAACTGTTGGAGACTCTGTTCAAGAATCGTGTTCATTCTGACTCGCGATCTCCACATTTTGTTGTACATAACTTGAATGCTAGCATTACCTTCCTCATTTTCATATCAGGTAGACGCCGTAATGCCTCCAGCAGTAAACGAAAGAAAGGGACCGTTTTGTGAACGATGTGCCGGGTTCAACGCACTAACAAAGATCTTGAGTCACATTGGCCATCGTCAAACAGCAAACAAATATCTTTCAATGGTAGGAGATCTGTTCGGCTGAAATATGTGCAATATGATAAGGGACGACTCCCAATATGAAAAATAATCCCCCCCCCCACAAAAACTTTTTTGCAGTTAAATTCTTTCGAAATTGACTTGAATATACAATATAGACACAGAGAATAATTTTTTATTAAGTGCAATGAATAAAATGAGTTACCGTCAGTGGCTTCTGAAACCATGTCACTAGCTACTGCATCCATATATATATATATATATATATATAGATAGATAGATAGATAGATAGATAGATAGATAGATAGAGAGAGAGAGAGAGAGAGAGAGAGATTATTTGGAATCAAGAGAGACCGATTTAGAATCACAGCAAGCGTGGCTTCTGAAACCATTTTGCTTGCTAGTGAGTTTTTATATATACATATATATATATATATACATATATATATATATATATATATATACATATATATATATATATATACACATACATATATATATATATACATATATATATATATATACATATATATATATATATATATATATATATATATATATATATATATATATATATATATAGATAGATAGATAGATAGATAGATAGATAGATAGATATTCTTTGCAACCAAGAGATACATACTTACAGTCACAGAAAGCGTTAATTATCAAACCCGACATCAGCGGCTTCTGAAACCATTTTGTTTGTTACTACGTTCGTAGATAGATAGATAGATAGATAGATAGATAGATAGATAGATAGATAGATAGATAGATAATAAAGAGACTGAAATAGGTAGATAGATAGATAGATAATGAAGAGACTGAAATAGATAGATAGATAGATAGATAGATAGATAATGAAGAGACTGAAATAGATAGATAGATAATGAAGAGACTGAAATAGATAGATAGATAGATAGATAGATAGATAGATAGATAGATAGATAAGTTTGAGCCTAGTTTGACAGGGTCACTCAGTAAGAATAAATACTTACACGCATAAATACTTACACACATACACATATCTGTATATACTGAAAAAGTGAAATAGTTAAACAGACACGGACTCTTAATTTAAATCAGTTCCTTTGACACAAGGAATCCAGGTGTTGTTTCTAACGTAAGATTTTGCAGCCAGATTTGTAAATCTCGAAGAAGAAACGTTTCACTTCCAAAATCAAATTTTCCCAGAATGATGAGCCGCATATTAGTGCAATTAGCCGTTACTTCTTTACCCATTGAATCATTTTTCCCCCTGAATTATTTTTATATACATTTTGTATCGTCTATTTAGCTCGACCGGCAAACTTAAGTAATGTTTCATTAAAAAAGAATTCAGCAAACTTGTACCTTCGTGCCTGCAAAAACATACAGTGTGTCAAAAATACGGTTTTTTTCCCATACCACCGCTATTAATTTAATTACCTTCACTCCTCGGCAATGTTTATTGTTTTAAAGAGCCATGATTAGAAAACCTAAACATATGATGAAAGTGAATTTACACATCTTTTGTGTTCTTGAGAATTGACAACAAAAATAATAAACACTATGTATAATACTATTTATTGTAATGGACCAACATTGGCTAATTGCCGATTGATTCGAACTTTATAAAATGGTAAATAATAAGGATTTACTTGTAGTTGGTTCACATATTTTCATAATTTTGTAAATGTTTATAAATTTTTGAATAAAAAATTGTTTTCATATTTATTTATTTATAAATTGGTAAATGATAAATATTCATGGTGTTCTAATTGTATTAGTTTTTGTAAATATGAAATTATTCTTGTAAATAAACATTCTAATAAATAAATAGTGTATAATATTTTTGTTGTAAATTCTCAAGAATAAAAAAATTGTATAAATTCTCTTTCATCCTACGTTTAGGTGTTATTACTATTTTAATCATTGCCTTTTAAAACAGTAAAAATTGCTGAGGGGTAAAGGTAGTTAAAATAATAATAATAATAATAATAATAATAATAATAATAATAAGGAAAAACGACCTTTTGGCACTCCGTTTCTTTTTTCAGGTACGAAGATCCAGGTTTGCCAAGAATTTTTATTAAAGTGTGTCGTGAATGCAAAAACACAAACAAAAATTTTGGAAAGTTCTGTTCTGAAAATATGGTTTATCAAAATATGCCAGCACAGTTTTGAAATTTTGACTATTTTGATTAGAAAAAGTTGAATGAAAAAGTAGATAATTTTCAGTATATTAACGTAAATAGTACAGCGGAAAATATCAACAAAATTTTAAAAGTCAATGATATTCAACTTCATAGAACGACAATAAAGCTAAACCAATAAACATTGTCCAAACAATCTCCTCGCTTCACAACAAAGGGTAGAAAAAAATTCAGCTCAAGTCTTCAATATTGTTACTTACCAGTCGGATTCTCAAATGAAAATTGTCTAATTGGATTGTTCAAGTGTTCACCTCTTCAGCGTCGGACTTATAATCGGAAGGCGGTTAAAATTCGTCCGCTTTTATAGAACTCATTACTGTATTAAATATAAAGAATCTGTACAACTGAACGCAATATCCGATCGCACCTCTGCAGGAACAAACCCCTCTTCTCATTAAATATATCATACAAGGCAAAGAAAGGAAACAGCTGGGGAACCAGAAGCAAACGTCAGAGAGAGATAATAATAATAATAAAAATAACAATAAAAAACATGCTGACAAACTTTGTAAACAAATCTCTCACTTTTCATCATGTCTGACGGCCATTGTGAGCCATCTCTTTGAGAAACCTTACTGGTCCTCTTAGCATCAAAATAGGTCACCGAAGTTAGAGCTGTTTTTAAGCCAGTCACACAAACAAACCAAAGATTGATGACTTTATTTATTTAAGCGACGAATTAGCTTGACTTTTAATGAAGAGAAAAAAACATAAAATCAATTCTGCGGAGAGAAGAATAAAATTAATCTGATTAGAGTAGCAAAAACGATATACAAACATAATATATATAGAACGCACGCATTGCAATTATTGTATTTGTATGTAGATGCACGGATAGTAATATTGCCGTGCCGAGTTCAAATTTCGCCCGAAGTTGTTTGCTTTTTGCACTAACACTTTTTTGGGGTTAATAGCAGGGTAGACTGAGGTTTATAGTTTCAGCTGACAAAAAATCTAGAAGAAGGACAACTCTGAAATGCAAACCGGTTGAGCTTGGGTTTAGAAACACCAAACTAGAAAAAAAACTATTTGCTCTGTAAAACACTGAAGCAAAAGTGAAATTCATCTCTGACCCTATACTTCAAAGGGGATGTAAAGCTTTAATATACATAAAATCCCAAGGTTTTATCAAATAGTATCGGGACTGGTGCTGTAAAAAGAAAACTACAACAAATATCAATTCGGCATTTTATCTCCTTCGAAATAGTCCCCTTCTGAATCCACATACTTTATCCAACGTAGTTTATCCCAAGTAGTCCATAAAATCCCAAGGTCTGGTAAAAAAGTATTGGGATTGTTGTTATAAAAAGAAAACTACAACAAATATCAATTCGGTACTTAATCTCCTTCGAAATAGTCCCCTTCTGAATCCACATACTTTATCCAACGTAGTTTATCCCAAGTAGTACATAAAATCCCAAGGTCTGGTCAAAAAGTATTGGGATTGTTGTTATAAAAAGAAAACTACAACAAATATCAATTCGGCATTTAATCTCCTTCGAACACACGTTATCTAGGGTTTCCATTGCTAGAAGCCTTTCTGGAACTCCCTTTCTAGAATATCGAGCAGCTGCTTCATCGCATTCTCTTGGATTTACTCGACATCTTGAAATATTGTTCCTTACAAGTGTTATTAAATTTTTGAAGAGAAAAAAGTCGCAAAGGACGAAATCTGGGTTATATGGTGGTTGTCAGAGCAGCAGAATGTTGTACATGGCAAAATTTGCTCCCCAAGCCATGGTCACTGGTGGCCACTCTACGGTGTGGTGAGACGACCACATTCTACACACGTTCCTTCCAAGCACTGCTATAAAAATACTGAAGTTAGCGAGAACTTAGTGTGTATGCGCGACAGAGTTCAAGATCAAACTGCGCTAAACGACTGCACTCTGCGTACCATGACAACAATACCGATACTTTTTGATAAGACTTCGTATGGGTAGTACAGGGTGACCCCCAAAAACGGGAATGTTTGAAGTGCGTATTTCCAGACATGAGCAAGTAGCAACACTGCGAGACAATGACCTTGAGCAAGTAAACATTTCGCCATTTTAGTAACGAGAATGAAATTTACATTATCCCAGCTGAGATGTTGCAGCAGTCAATGAGGAATCTCAATAGCACATTTCAAGAATGCATTCGTACAGGAGGACGCCATCTACAGGACGTAATTTTAAAAAAATGAAAATTCCATCATTGTTTCTTAAATGGCATGTTTTAAGGTTTCAATTACTATGAATTAAATATTTTTCTTCCATCACTCTTGGTTTTATTGGATTGTTAAAAAGTTCCCGTTTTTTGGGTCACACTGTATATGTAAGCATTTTATAAACTTAGATGAGTCTGGTAAAAGACCCCAATAATGGCGCATTAAGTAAAAACCAAGGTCTTTCGCAATGGCAGACAAAACTAACCTACTGATATCCGCTTTACAGTAAATACCCAATGGTAGCAAAAATTGATTTTGCTTATATTAGAATCGAATTTGCAAGAAAAGTGAATAACACTGACCCAGTGCTGGTGCAAGCGTCTCATACACAGCCCAATATACGATACGCGACCCCTACTCTACTACATCACAATTTTTATAAGCTATTATTCATATAAAGTAAACATTTTATTGTAACGTAATAATATGCAATAATGAATCATGTGCAATAGAGGTAAACAATTCAACTAGAAAAATTCAAAACAAATACAATGTACACTATTTACATTATTCGGACTATTGTCCTCATCTTTGTCGCCATGTTTATTACAACGTATCGGCCGTTGTACGCTCCGGCCTTCTTCAGGGGGTTCGAATGTCGAACTGAACCCTTTATTTCGATCACTGGGGTAGACTGTTCTAGTTCCACGAGAGATAAATGATATTATATCATATTATATTATATTATATACAGGGTATCCCAAAATAATGTATATACTCTTTAAATATTAATAGCTAAAAATACATTACCGTGACAACTTATATGGATGAAAATATGGAAAACAGGATGGATTGGAAGAAGAGGGACTGTTTAATACCCCCCTAGATCATCAGATCTGACACCCTTGGATTTCTTTTTCTGGGGGCTTCTAAAAGACAAAGTTTACAGCAGGAAACCTGAAACAATTGCTGAAATGAGAGTAGCAATTGAAGAAGAATGTGCTCAAATACCAAAGGAAATAATACTGGACATTTGTAGATCCATTTCTTCAAGATATGAGGAGTATATTGACCAAAACGGCAATCAGTTTGAGCACTTGATGTAAACTCGTCATTATTTGGACATTCTGCCATTGTCACAAGTAGCTTTTATCTTATTAAAGCTAATTTTCTATTTTTTATTTTTTACTCTCAAATTCTTTAAACGTATATTCTTTCTCTTGTATTACTGTTATTTACAAGTCAAAATACATAAATTGAATAATTTATAACGATTTAAAGAGTGTAGGCATTATTTTGGGACACTCTGTACATACATATATATATATATATATATATATATATATATATATATATATATATATATATATATATATATATATATATATATATATATATATCATCGACTCTCCCGTCGAATTCGACGTATGAGGGTCAAGCAGATCAGTTCCTAGAAACGACGGCACATGAGATTTGATTATATTGGTGAAGGTTTCGTGCAGGACCATCCACACTTTTTGAAGTGACGAATACAGAGACCTGGTGTACTAAGTGCCACAAGGTCCCCAAATGACCCTCGGCAGGTTTTTGAATTCAGAGTTGTCCTTCTCCTAGACCAGTTGCGATCCAAGGCTATAGAACCCAGTCTGTCCTGCTATTTACCCATAGATGAAGGGAGAAGAATAGGATTCACACCTTTCCCAAGGGTATTAGCACGTAAGTGAATGTAATGGATTCGAACTCGTCTCTCCGATATATATATATATATATATATATATATATATATATACATATATATATATATATATATATATATATATATATATATGCGTGTGTGTCTATTATACGTCCTAAATGCAACTGAAGGTAGAAGGTTACTATGTGGAATTGTATTGTCGTCAGAAATTCTAGACTTGAAAGGGCAAGAGTTAATTATCGAATAAAATTTTAGAGTTCAAGCGGAGACAGACATTACGACTACAGAGTTGAAGTAGACTCTAGAAGGAACCGGAAACTCAATCCTAAACAGGAAGCAATGGATGAACAACCATCAGACCAGACGATTGTGTTTAGCGTGAAACAAACTGTATATATATATATTTTAAAGTAAAAAAAGGAAAAACAGTAAGATGTGTAATCCGGTGTTCTTAATGATATTTTTATTTTTATAAAACAGTGCTCAATGTAAATTTACATAGCATAAATAATGTAAATTAACTGATTTAAAAATATGATTCCTTCGCTACACAGGAATTACCATGTTTCAAAAACCGAAGCTAAAATCTTCAAATTTAATTAAATTAAAAGCATTAGTTCTGTTTTATGTTCAAGCGAATTTTGGAAAAATTTGTTACCAAAATTCGCTTGAAGATGAAACAGAACTAATGATTTTAATTTAATTATATAATTAAATTTGAAGATTTTAGCTTCGGTATTTGAAGCATGGTAATTCCTGTGTAGCGAAGGAACCATATTTTTAAATCAGTTAATTTATAATATATATATATATATATATATATATATATATATATATATATATATATATATATATATATAATAAATCTGTAGATTTATAATCCAAGTGGATCCTAATAATATTAAATATTAAAACTGATCCACAGAGCTCAATGTATTTATTATAACAGAGCATATAAATTACGCAATAAAATCCAAAATTAACTCATTTGGGGGGTATAAATCTATTTCAACCAACGATAAGTAGGTTAGTCTTATTCAACCCCGTGTATAGACTGTGTTCGCGTCGGAATTAGAAGTTTAAAAATTATCTTTGACAGCCGTCGGAAAATTGATTCAGAATTTATCCATTTCGATATTTCAGTCAGAGGAAATGCCGAAAGGGGATATTTGAAGGTATTAGCTTTAAAGGGAAGAGGCTTTATAAAATTAAACCCAGATATTAACCTTATGATATTAAATTGGGATTATATGAAGAATGAGATGTTAAACTGAAACTTAAACTAAAAGAGCACCGAAAAGGGAGTTCTATATAAAAATAAAATTTAATTATATATGAAAAAGTTAGGTTCCTACTTAAATAATAACAAATTATACTTAAAAATGAGAAATATTAAAAAGATTAACAATAAATCATATTTGTATAATTTATATTAAATTTAAGTAATAATATAATTAAAAAAATTATATTGAAGAATGAATAAATTAAGATAAAATAACAGATCTATATGAGGAAATTTTGTATTTTGTTGTCTAATTAATCTCTCTCTCTCTCTCTCTCTTTCTCTCTCTCTCCCTACATATATATACATATATATATATATATATATATATATATATATATATATATATATATATATATATATATATATATATAATGATGATATTAGTGAGTGATCAGTATGGATATTTCCAACAGGATATTTTTACGGCCCTAATGAAATAAATATGACCTCATGAAATTTTCAGAGTACGTATGTTTTAAGAATACACACACACACACACACACACACACACATATATATATATATATATATATATATATATATATAGATAGATAGATAGATAGATAGCTATTATAATTATTTACTATTTTAACAATATGGTCCAATCACTACACAGTAATTATCATGTTTCGAATAAGAATCTAAAATTTTAAATTTAATTATAAAATTAAATTTAAAATTCATAGTTCCATTCCATTAAAGTGATTTTGCAGTTCTTTCTTATTATTTTAATTATATTATTTATATATATATATATATATATATATATATAGTTGTATATTTAGGCAGAAATTCTTCTTTTATGCAAGTTTCATTAAAAACGACAGACAAGGTACTACGGTTAAGTTTTTTATTTAATTTTTCTTGCGTACGAACATGAGCTTTCTTTGCTGGACAAAGGGTGTGTAAGAACTGTCCAAATGTTTTATTTTTCCGACCGCTTTCGGCTATACCTTTAGCCATTATCAAGGATGATTTGATTTTTCAGCTTAATTGAGTATGTGCATTATGTGTATGTCTTAGTGTCTTACGTCACACCTATCCGATCACAGCTCCATTAGAACCCATTTAAACACACACAAAAATTTACCAGACTCCATTAGAAATATCCTAGTAGAAAACGCAAATATATTAATTGCTTCCACCTGTAAAAAAAGGTTAAAAATAATGGAGGCTTTAATAATAAAAAAGAAAAAGCCTACCCTCAACAATATTAACTACGAACAAAGCCACAACGTGCTGACCGTATTTGGAAATTAAAACACCACTACTACACACTAAGACATATACATAATGCACACACTCAATTAATCTGAAAAATGAAATCATCCTTGATAATGGCTAAAGGTATAGCCGAAAGCGCTCGGAAACATAAAACATTTAGACAGTTCTTACACACCCTTTGTCCAACAAAGAAAGCTCATGTTCGTACGCAAGAAAAATTAAATAAAAAACTTAACCGTAGTACTTTGTCTGAAACTTGTATATATATATATATATATATATATATATATATATATATATAAGCCAACAAATGGGGCCCTACCCACATTTCTCACACACATAAGACAGACATACTTGCGAAGTTGTTGAGGACTCACACTTATACACACACCCATACTAACATATACACTTACAAACATCATGCACACTCTCGAAGAACTAAATTATAACAGACAGTAAACACAGACACATAACCTTTCAAGGAACCAATAAATCTGTCAAAATGACCAAGGAAATTCAGAGTAGCATGAATCTATCTTAAATAACAACTTAAAAGCGATATTTCCTTGACAAACACAAGAACTGGCCAAAATTTATGATAAAAAATTAAAAAATAAAAAACAAATGAAAACTACAGATAAAGTTCGATTACTTCATAAACTCATTCATTCCTGTAGTTCACTGCTACTAGCAAGCATATTTTTTCTCCTGATGATGGACATGCTGGCCGAAACTAGTCGAAGAATCTAATTGAAATAATAAAACAAAAAAATATTAAAACTCCACCCAGTGTGTCTGAAAATTTAATTTTTTTAATTTCTCAATATTTTTTATTGTTCAAAACATATATATATATATATATATATATATATATATATATATATATATATATATATATATATATATATATATATATATATATATATATATATATATATATATATATATATATATATATATATATATATATATATATAATGTAATGGACAAAGTCCGACAATTATTTTAAGACATATTTATGTTTATACATTCATTTTATAGGATACAGGTTCGATTCCTGTTGGAGGACGAAAATTTTCTATGAAAATTTCTCGGACATTCAGGCCGGTAAATGTTGTTTAATACTGTTTATTAGAAAAAACAGACCATTTACTTAAATATTTGTATCGATAAAAAGAATTTATAAACATGTCTTAAAATATCTTAACATATATATATATATATATATATATATATATATATATATATATATATATATATATATATATATTGACTTTGTTTTACATGCTTAGCTTTATGAATATTTTAGTTTACAATTTTGTTAGACCTGAGTTATTGCCTAACGACAAGGAATACTTTATAAGTAGGATGCATTCCCACTTTTTATTTTAAAAAAATAATGAAGGACAAAACTATCTAATATTATTCTGTAGCTTTTCCAAGTTATGAAATTGCAATGCTACTTGCAATCTCTTTGCACAATAGATTGTATTCCTCCTTATGTGTTGCTCAAATGAGCCGTCTATTGATCTGGGCACAAACCGAGCTTTTACTTTGATAGTTTATCGATTAATTCGATTTTCTCATCCTGAAACGCTGTGTATATAGTGGAATCGATGTGTACGTGTTGAATGTTTGTTGCATAGGTAGAAAAAAGATCTATAGGATTGAATTAATGGCCATTTTGATGTCTGTTGAATTGGTCGGAAGACCAGAGTAAATGATTATTGTTCAGATTTTTTTTTCCTCTCTATGGAATTATCCCCGCTAGCTTATTTTTCCGCCAATACATTCTTTCCACCAGGCTCAACAACCGGTTTTCGTCGCCATTTTGAACGCTGCATAAAGTCCACGCGTAATAGTAACTATCTTTGTGCTGTATTACGCTTTTGTGATTTAATCTTTCATCAGGAACTAAAACTTTGAACTCAGGTTAAACCGGGCTCAAATTTCACGAATGATTTGTTCTGAAAGAATAAACAACAAAAAGAAAAAAAAAAGCATTATCTGTCAGCCGATTTTAATTTCCTCGATCATATTAACCAATATAGAACACAAGACCGTCATGTCTCTGCCCACATTGGACAGATACTCATAGACTGCACAAACATATTCTACGACATAAACTTTCAAAGAGATTAAACTTGAGGCCATAACCTTAACAAAACAAACTTACATTAAATAAAATAGCTTACAGCTGAAGAACTGTTGTACTAAAAGTATTGAATAATTAATAAACATACATGTTTTTATACTAATTTTCATCCAATGATAGGCTCGAGAACCACTCAAAGTAGATTGGTTGACTGATTTTATTTTTATGGCTTATCAACTATTTGCAGGTTATTTAAAGCCAGAAAATATTTTTAAATTGTGAGAAATTTTAAGACATTTATAAATAAATACTTCAAATATTTTAAATAAATACTTTAAATATTTTTAATAAATACTTTAAATATTTTAAATAAATACTTTAAATATTTTAATAAATATTTTAAACATTTTTAAATTGTAAGAAATTTTAAAAGATGTATAAATACATACTTTAAATATTTCAAATAATTACTTTAAATATTTTAAATAAATATTTTAATAAATACTTTAAATATTTTTAAACTACAAGGAATTTTAAGAGATATATAAATAAATACTTTATATATTTTAAATAAAGATTTTAAATAAATACTTTAAATATTTAAATAAATACTTTAAATATTTTAAATAAATATTTGAATAAATACTTTAATTATTTTTAAACTGTAAGGAATTTTAAGAGATATATAAATAAATACTTTATATATTTTAAATAAATATTTTAAATAAATACTTTAAATATTTAAATAAATACTTTAAATATTTTTAAATTTAAAAAAAATTAAGAGATATATACATAAATACTTGAAATATTTTAAATAAATACTTCAAATCATTTTAAATTGTAAGAGATTTTAAGATAACGATTTAATGATACAAATTCTAATAAAATTATCCCATAGCTGGTGGTGGCAAAGAAGACGTGCATTCATACTGTTCCCAAAGGTGTTTGCTCGTAAGTGAATAAAACGAACCCGATTGGAATTGGAACTCGGCTCTCCGATTTCTAATTCCGTTATCCATTACAACCACCCACACATCCAAGCTTAGAGCACCTGGTTTTCCCTAGCGGTCATCCATCGAGATACTGACGTTGCTTAATTTCTGTTATCGTACAGAAACCGGTGTTCCAATCTAGCCCGTTGTACTAAATAGGCGTTGACCCATAAAAGAAGATTCTTCCACTCTTTGAGTTCTTTTGAGCTGCACCCTAGTGGGTTTGAAGCCACCCTCCTCAATAAAAAAGAAAAAGAAAAAATAAATAAAAATAAAACGGGTGTAGGAATCAGTTTATCCACCGATAAACTGACCAGGTTGTATTGGTTTATATGGTCACAGCAGCACTCGTAGAGTGAAAAGACAGAAATAGTGTTTGTCCCAAGCACAGCTTAGATGTGTCACAAGGCCGAAAGTAGGGTGCGCCCAGTGAGGTTCGAGTTGCATTTGTTCTAGCGAGACAAACTTGTTAACCATCACACCGCCTCGAGGAGCACTGAAATGCCATAAATATGAACTGAAAATACGAATGGGTTAAATTTATCTTTAATTTCAACGCCATAAAGTACCGTATTTGAAGGTATATAAGACGCATGGGTATATAAGACGCACCCTAATTTCAGCAGTGTAAATCAAGAAAAAATTAGTAATTGGTAAAATTAGTAAAATTATTAGTAAATGGTACAGCCTAGGCTATATTTATGAGGTATTATTTTTTGTTAAACAAGCCATGATTACAATTAAACAAAAAATAATAGAAAAAAAAGAACATGAGCCTATAAAAACTTTATTATAACTGACATCCATTAGACATGGCACGTGGAACTAGAACAGTCTACCCCAGCGAGCAAATAAAGGGTTCAGTTCGATATTCCAACCACCTGAAGAAGGCCGGAGGCTACTACGGCCGAAACTTTGAGATAAATATGACAACAAAGATGAGGGCAATAGTCCGAATAATGTAAATAGTGTACATAATACCTTATCTCAGAAATATAGACTGATACTGAAGGATCGGGTATATATGGCGACAAAGATGAGGACAATAGTCTGAATAATGTAAATAGTGTACATAATACCTCAGAAATATAGACATATATAATTTGGCCATTAAATGAATGATGGAATTTTTAGCGTGTGTTTACTTTATGAATAGACATTTATTATTTGTTGTATCACTATATGTGTAATCAGTGAAGGGAATGAGACTTTTGATGTAAATCTTATTCATATCTTATAATCGATGTAATAATTTGAAGTTTTCTTGAATTTTAAAGCAATAACTGCGATAGTCGAAAGCACTCGGAAATATACGTAAAGGCAAATGTTTTTGTTATGGGTCAATATCCTCGCACCACTGTTATGGTCCAAGGTTAGGACCAAGGAAGAACAACACGAACACAAGAGTAGGAATAACAAAGATATATTAAACAGAATAATAATACAAGAAAGTTGAAGGTGTTAGTATGACTGTCAGTCTGGTTTAGAGTGAACTACTATTGTCTCGACTCGTTTTGTCTCGACTCGTTCTGTTTCTTCTATATCCGTCTCTCTTGAGAGGCGCAGTATTTACAGTGTCAGGAAGAGTTCATTGTCGTTACAGGTAAGATCCCATAACAGTTATCCGCAGTGAAAACCAAAGTTCCGTTATTGTGCACAAAAACAAGATACAAATTGATAAAAAATCAAAATCAAACACACCTTCTTATCTGAATTTCTGGGATGAACAGTTACCGTGATTTATATTCAGACAAACGCCGAGCAAGTCTGCCTCGCAAAGATCGATTACAACTTAGTAGTGAGTTTCTTTATTTACCGGATGTTCTATATTTTCGGTGTAATCGTTAGCAATCATGTCTCGCTAGATCAATTACAACTGACTGGTGATTTCGTTACTAACTGAGTGCTTCGCACTTTCGGTCTTGTTCCACATCTAAGCTACGCGCCGAAAATCATTTTGGGCTCTTCGACAAGTAGTAATAGTTAGCTATCTTTTCTCTCTAGATCAGTTACGACTGAGTAGAGAATTCGTTCCTCACGGAATGTTCCATACTTTCGACCTTGTGCCACATTTAAGCTGTGCTTAAAAGTTATTTTAGGCACTTCGACATGGTGTAATAGTTAGCAAGATTGTCTCGCAAGATCAATTACGACTGAGCAGTGAGTTCGATCCTCACTGGGTGCTCATTAATCTTGGCCTCGTGTCACAACTAACCTTATCAAATCACTATATTCGGGTAACGTCCTCATCTTTATAGCTATCCCAAATTTTCGGCCATCTTCAGATGTCTCCCGATCTTAAGAGAAATTCTATTATACAATTTCTGCCTTATGTAATCCCCAGTCAGAGCCCAGGCATTATAGTATCTCATCTATCTTTTACAATTGCTGCCTTTCTTCAGTTGACATTCGAACAAACAATTGCTGAATCATTCTTTGTAAAATCTCCGAGTTGCTTCTGTTATGGATATTCTATGAAAGAAGCAAGGCTTTGAATTATTCTCTTTAAGAACGTTCTCAATTACGAATGGTGGGGCCGGATGTCGATTTAGAGTGGCATCGAGTAGAGTATTGATCATGACAAGAAGAAGAAAAACTACTCATTCATAATTTTTACGAAAATTATGCCTCCTCCTCACGGGCATTCGTAAACATTTATTTATTGACTTACGTATTTTCTTAACAACCGAATTCAAATTTTTACATTCTATCATGGAATCGATCGATTCTAGAGTAGCGTGTTCTATGAAATGCAATAGATGTGTATATATATACATACATATATATATATATATGTATATATATACATATATATATGGGGGGTATGTGTGTGTGTGCGTATGTGATAACGATATGTAAATTTTTATACATCCCATAAGTTTTGGGAGGAAAGATGGATGACAAAGTCCTAAATGACGAAACATTTAACACGAAAATTTTTACTACTTTGTCATATATATATATATATATATATATATATATATATATATATATATATTTTGCGGCCCATCAGTGTGGCGAGACATCCGATTGCCTCAAACCGGGATCGAAACCCCATTGATTTGGTATCAGTCGGTGAATCTACGCACAGATGGGATGGAGGTGAATTTAGACGTATTTATTTTTAGATAAACATGCCCGTGACTGGAGAACTCAAGTCTTGCATCAGTAGCAGAAATAGTTATATATATATATATATATATATATATATATATATATATATATATATATATATATATATATATATATATATATATATATATATATATATATATATATATATATATTGTCGCACACAGACAATTTTTAATTTATCGTATTTCCAAGTAATGAATAAACATACCTTTCATATAATTAACTGTACACAGATGCATAATAACTATAATCTGCGGCGTTATTTGAAAATTCAAATCGAGTCGATTGGTCCAACAAATATCCCAGATCTGAAGACCATATGCGAAGAAGAATGAAACAAAATAGCAACTAAAATTTCCAAATCATTACTTGAGAATTTACAAGAAGTTGATTGCTGTAGAATTGAATAATGGCTATTCTACAGATGGATTAAATAAAGATTATGTATTCTTTTTTTTATTTTTGTACGAATACTTTTTTCACCCATTAAAATGAATAAATGGGATTTATTTCTATTAAACTAAAAAAATTTTTTTCTGTTTTCTATGCATATTTGGTTATTATGCATCTGTGTACAGTTAATTATATGAAAAGTATGTTATATATATATATATATATATATATATATATATATATATATATATATATATATGTATGTATATATATATATATATATATGTATATATATATATGTATATATATATATATGTATATATATATATATATATATATATATATATATATACACACGTACTTTTCATTGGGTGCAAGGTTGATTTGTTTCTTTCATGTGTGTGTGTGTGCGTGTGTATATTCTTGTATGTATACACTATATATGTATATACTCTATATATGTGTAAAAAATGTTATTTTAGTGCATATACGTGTTTGAGTGAACGCCCTGTATTTAAAAAAATGGATGAATGATATCAACCGGTTTGTTCATAGGTGAGACTCAAAAACTAAGTGCGCCTACGGACAGAGTTCGGACATCACCTTCAACTGACTTAACTTCGAATTCCAGCAATCTGAAAACACCGAAATGTAGTCAAATGCATCTTGCTTAGCATACTGATCCCCTCACAATTCTTGACAAGGACTGGGATAGTCGAAAGTACTCGTATATAACAAGAAAAACAACATCATGTTTTGAATGTTTAACAACTTTTATACCGATGTACAGCTCATTCTGAAATTGGAAAGGCATACTAAATAGTTGAATAGTTAATCTTGTCGGTGGTATTTAATAAATTTAGTTTGAATGACTTCTTGCAGTCCAAATACACCTCACAAACACGCACACACAAATACACATTATATACATATATAAATATATATACATAGGATTAATGTGAGTAAGATTGCTCACGTAGCTGATTGATGTTATCTTCAGCGTCACGACTCCAGAGTTTCGTAGACATGTCCATCCATTCTTCAGAGAGTATCAGCAATTTGCTGCTTATATTCTTTCATTTTTTTTTTGTTTGTTTTTTGTTTGTTTTTGTTTGTTTTTTGTTTGTTTTTGTTTGTTTTTTGTTTGTTTTTGTTTTTTATGGCCATTTAACACTGGAGTAGGTTTTCTACTGTGTCTGTGTGTGTGTGCTCTTGTCCGCGCGCTCGCATGTCCCCGTCCATATATATATATATATATATATATATATATATATATATATATATATATATATATATATATATATATATATATATATGGATAAAACAACTGAAAAAAAATTGGGTGTTTTTTTGCTAAAGTATTTATTTATATGTTTTTATATATATTTAATATTTCAGACCACCTCGGTCCTTCCCCAGAAATTAATTGAATTACTGTATTACTGTATTTGGGAGTTTGTTTTCACTTTACAGCGTCCGTCGTTAGACGCGGACGTCACGTGATGTGGAATGCAACTATGTTTGAATTTTCTAACGTAAATCTAACGATAGTATTTTAGATGTTGTTTAAAAAGGTTTTTTTATCTATATCTAAAGAAATTTTTTAACTATTGAAATATTTATACAGATTTAAAATACCCAAGTCTTTGTTTAACCCTAGTGTATATGTGTCTAATTTTAAAATCCAGTATTGGATTTTAAAATTAAAATATGCCGGGTGTAATTTTAAAATCCAGTATTGGATTTTAAAATTAAAATATGCCGGGTGTAACAACAAAATTGTCCAAATCGTGTAACAGCATGTGACGACTGTCCATTCCACAAAATGTTTAATATCTGAAAAGCCACTAAGCTAATTGAGTTTCTTTTCTCCAGGTCTTCAGATAAGACGTTTGGCCATCTTGACATCATTTTTCGTAAGAATCACTGAAGAACCCTTTGAGTTATTCAGCTAGAAATAGAACTGGTTAAAATCGTTTTTGTGTCAGCACCACAATGGCTTCCCAACAGAGTAATGGCGAGCCGATAAAGATCATTCAGTCTTTCAGTATTGATACTAACATTCAGCTTCTGGCTTCCATCTTCAAAGTCTATTCAAGCACCATCAAGAGAACGATGAATAAGTTTAAAAAAGAGGGAACAATAGAGAGGAAAACTGGATCAGGTAGTCAAAAAAGCAAGAGGGATCATCATTTTAAATTAGAGCTAAAGACATTTTTATTGTCCAAAGTAGAGTACAAACCTCGGAGAATTCCAGTAAGATATCTTTAATCATTTCTAAGATACAGCGGTTCAAAGCTTAATCTAACAATTGGACGATGTGAACAATTTTGCTGTTACACCAAGTATATATATATATATATATATATATATATATATATATATATATATATATATATATATACACATGCATGAGATAACGATATATATTGTTGTATATCAAGAAAAATATTAAGGAAAAAGGTATGACAAATTGGAAGAAAGTTTTCTTGTGACGCGTAATAAGTCGAAAGTGAATCTGCTAAACTTTGCAACCATTTTATGACTTCTGTTTTTAAACTGGATATATATTCTAATAAATATATTCTATATGGATAAAGAAATTAGATTTAAAATTTGATTATCTTTCAATCAGCAAAACAGCGTGCACCGGTCTAGTCGGTATTGATAGAAGTGTTACTGACAGGCGCAGTAATAATTGATAGAATCGTGAACTAGATGCCGAATAGGAATTAATTCAAATCTTTCATAAATGCGGTGTAGTCGTTAATACAGGTGCGAAGGACAGAATATATATTATTATATGTGTAGCTATGACAGTAAAATTCTGAGAATTCATTGATACAATGTGGATTAAAATCTTTTTTCTTTTCTCCTTCTCATATAGTTTTTAGATTTGACCCCAAAACATCTAAGTAGTTTTTTTTTTATTTCCATAACTAAATTTTCGATTGTTAGTTTGTGATCAGTTCTGTGTCTTTACATCAATCAGGCGTCCACCAGTCATTAGAAATTCAAGGGAGCAGGAATTAACTTGCTCCGGGTTTGGATGCAAGTGTCAGTAAAGGTGTATTTCTTTTATTTGTATAACTGACGTATAACGAATATCCCCAGTCTTGTACCAAGATATTAAAATCGCCTATCGTCCAGTCCTCCCTGTTTTTTTTTTTAACAGAACTTGTTTCCTTTTTAGAGTTGGGTTTCTGGTTCTTTCCAAAGTTAACATCAAAACCTATTCGTCTATAATCTCTACCTAAACTCTGAAATTTTATTCACTATTTATTTAACCCCCCCCCCCTCAATAGGAGTAGATAAGTTAACCTATCGTCCGGTTCACACTCCTCTCCCGTCTTTTGAACAGAAGTAGAGGCATATCCCCTGTTTGTTTAGAATTGGGTCTGCGGTTCTTTCTGAAGTCAACTTCAACTCTATACTTCTAACTTCTCTACCTAAACTCTGAAGTTTTATTTAACATTTATTTACTTTTTTTCTTCTCAATAGTACTATATAGGCTCGCCTATCGTCCGGTTCACACGCCTCCCCAGTCTTTTGAACAGGAGTAGAGGTTGATCCCTTGTTTCTGTTTAAGATTGAGTTTCTGGTCCCTTCTAAAATCTTTTCCTTTATCTTTCACTTCCAGTAGCCCCTTACATCTTAGTGGCATTATCGCCTTGCTCTGGGTGAATTGATTAAAAAAAAAGTTACCTCAACCGGTATATCTATGTCGTTCTCAAGAAATAGAGAAATGACAGCAAATCGTTCAAAGCAGCAGCAGTAGAAAAGAGATGACTCGGTACAAGCATAAAAAAACATCAGCAGCAGTCTCATCAGTAGGTAGGTTATGTTTATACCTCCAGGTTCTAGACTCGGGATTATCCCACGGGACAATAGCCTAGTGGATTAAAGCGTTCATTCGTGAGATTGTTGGCATAGAAATAGTAACTTGGCCAGGCTTTTTAAACTCTATAGTAACGGGCGATTAATAGCAGAGCAGTATTAAAAAAAAAACTAAACGTGATATCCCCCCTGAAGTTTAGATAAGGGATTCATTTTTAATTTCCCTGGTTACCCAGATTGACAAGCACCTGATGAAGGCCAGAAAGTACGACAATCGAAACGTTATTATAGCAACAATAGTCCGCGTGTAAGTAATGTAAATAATTATAACTCCTCAGAAATTCAGGGAGAAATTAGTATTTGTTGTAAATATCTTCTGCCTCCAACATCCATCAAGCTGAACTCCTTTAACTCCATTGGCTGAGGTAAATTTATTAACTCTTTGCATTTTGTGATATTCAGATTTCACGAAGAGCCCTTGTGTGATCAATTATTTTTTCCAAGATTCCGTATAAGGGTTCTGTTTACAAGTAAAACGCTTCACGAAAAGCCATAGAAATAAACATCTTCAAAAACTCTGTGTCAGATTTGGATCGAAGAAGACATGGATACGAAGGATCTTTATTACCGGCTGTATGACAGCGGTGAAGAGGTCGGGGGATATAATGCAGAAGCAATTAAGCTAAGATTTTTGACTAGATTCCTTTTGATAACTCGCTGCACTTGTCAACTTAGGACAGTCACGAAGTATCATTAAGCAGTGAGTCAGCAGATCAATTAGAAGTAGTTTGACGTCAGTTGATACTGACGACGTTTAAAGGTGCCTCTTCGGAGGCTGGCTCAAGTGAGCAGCTCAAACTGAGCCAAAATCTCACAGTGCTTGAGTTGCAACGGCTGCAGTTTTTGATTCTGATATTTGATCAATGATGCTCGTGTACCACTCATTGTTATTCATTCAACGTTATTTGACTGTTATTTACAATTATTTACATACGTTTTGGATAGAAACCAATTTTGGAAAACCATTTTCTCTAGTCAGAGAAAAATCAAGGTGAAGTTATATTGCTGAGAGATTTGTTAAAACATCTTGAACCGTCGTCAGACCTTTCAAAGAATATCTTTTTCTGTCCAATCATATTTGGCAATCGGCCATGTTTTTTTTTTCATTTTGGCGACAAAAAAGATAATCTATGACAATCATTCCAAACTTGAATAACAGCTCAATGGTTAAAGTCAGTGACTACAATTAAATGAAGTTTGTGATCCTCTCATGGGCGCTGTATCAGAAATACTCGTCTTTTAACAATTCTACAATACAGTAGTGTACTGATTAACGAGCTTTTAAATATAATTACTGAGTAATAAGTTCGATCCTTACGGGATTCTTCATATTTTTGACCATATCTTAGTAAATATTACCGACACCTCAGTGTGGCGTAATGGTTAACGAGCTAGTCTGGTTGATAACTAACCGATTCTCACTAGGTGGTTTATACTTATGGCCTATTGTCAATACTATGTGTATCTTAGTAGGCTTTCCAGACACGCTGTCATGGAGCAATGGTTAGCGAGCAAGTCTGATTTGCTATAACTGCTAAGTTTTGAGTTCGATTCTCACTGTGTGCCTCATACTTGCGTACATGTGGCCAAATACTAATAAAGGGTAAATTGTATCAGTAGCTAGTTTTTATCAAGAATTTAATATCGATTTATGATGATATCTTCAGATTGATTTATAATTTCTTTGTTCCATAGGCCGATAGTTATAGATTGATTCGTTTTTTACAGCTTATCAACCCCTTTATAGGTTATTTAAAGCCTGAAAATATTTTAGACATTAAGAATATTTTTGAGATAATAATAATGTAAAGGGGAGACAGGCCGTTCTCTTAAGGTAAGGCTTCAAGAACACCACAAACTCTAACACGAGGGGAAATGGAAAATTCAGGCGTGGCTGACCAAATATGGAGAGAAAAGGGAGATCACCGCCCTCTGTGGGATCAGGTTGAGATCATAGATAAAGAGCATCATTGGAAAATACGTAAACTTAAGGAATCAGCACATATGATAAGTCAGAAAAATCTCCTGAGCCGACCAAGCATAGAAATGAATACAATATGGGAACCAATAATAAGAAGTGCCGGAGAAAAGCGATAATAACAACAAAAATTGCAATACGAGTTCTGGTAAAAACATGCAATGATAACAGCAAAAATTGCAATATGAGCACTGGTAAAAAAATGATGCTGAAGGCAATAAGTTTATAATACCCAGAAATCCATAGACAAATGTCCTCAAAGACACATGTCACAGTGGATAAAGGCGTTAGTTAGATCCATTGACAGGACCCAAAGTGTGTTAGTTCATTAGGCGTTGGAAAATTTGGAGATGGGAATTAACAGGAGATAACTGATAACTGACACCCATTAGACATGGCACGTGGAACTAGAACAGTCTACCCCAGTGAGTGAAATAAAGGATTCAGTTCGACATTCCAACCACCTGAAGAAGGCCGGAGTGTACAACGGGCGAGACGTTGTAATAAATATGGCGACAAAGATGAGGACAATAGTCCAAATAATGTAAATAGTGGAGATAATAATTGTTTAGTGATACAGTCTTACTAATTAACCCATAGTTGGGGAGAAGAGGTGGATTCATACCTTTCCTAATGATATTTCCACGTAAGTGAATATCACGAAACCAACGGGAATTGCATCTCGGCTCTCCGATTAAAATTTTCGAGCCATTACCATTATAGCATCTGGTATTCCCAAGCGGTCACCCATCTAGGTATGGATCAGGCTTGCCGTTGCTTAACTTCGATGATCGTACGGATTTTCTGCTCTATAGATTGATTGTTCTTTGATTGTTTCGTTATTTTTTACGGCTTATCACCCCTTTACATGTTATTTAATGCCTGAAAATATTTTTAGACTCTAAGAAATTCTTTTTGGAGATAATAACGTTTTAGTGATACAAGTCTTACTAATTAACCCATAGTTGGGGGAGAAGAGATAGATTTCATACATCTTCGTTTCGAAAAGTTTATTAGTAATTTCGATCCTCACTAGAGGCTCCACTTCTACGGCCATGCTGTCTATATGGTATTTTAAATATCGCTCTGTAGAGCCAAGCCTCAGGTCTATTTTTCATCTGTGAGGACATTGTCCAGCATTCAGTAGCATATAGGAGGACTGCTATTACACCACCGTTCCGTCACATTTCTTTTGTTTTTAATGAGTTTACTGCTTCTTAATACTTTGTTTAATATATGCAAGATTTTTATTCTCTCCAGTACGTTGGTGATTATGGCTCTCCTTAGTTTTCATGTCTTTCAGTGGAAGGAACTAAATTTAAGAAAATAAAGATAAGAGTATAAAATTCCAAATGATTTATTCTTTATTTAATTTTCTAGTAATAAGAACGGCCTAGTTTCAGTACTGTTAGCATTTTTTGCCATTACGAGACATTTTTGCAACTTTTTATATTATTATATAAATTATCGCTAACGTTTTTGTCGAGATTTACAAACAACGTCTCGTTCAATTTCGCAAAGCAATCGATGAAATTCGAATAAGCTGATTTGTTTGGGAAAATACTTTGAAAAAAAAAACTATTTCGCACTTTAATAATTTCTTTAATTTAATTTAATTTCACAGGACTTCATGGTAAACAATATTTTTTTAAGAATATTTCATTTTTTTCGTTTTTAACAGCGAAGAATAAATTCTTAATATTTCTTACTCTTGAGCATGCACCATTCAACTGGCCATGTGTCAACATTTTTTTTTTCTTGAGACAAATTCCAACTTTTTTAAGTGTTTGACCCTGTGATTTGTTTGTAGTTCTCACCAAGGCAGGGCAAACTGGAAACTGGATTCTTGCATATAAAGATTTAAAGAAAAGCTATGCAAAAACAATATTGCAATTTTATTAAATAACTATTTATTATTTTAATCATTAAATTGTTTTTTTTAAATAGTGGGAGTATGCTGCGTGTTAAATGGTAAAACTTTCAATTTTAAAAAATGAATGAAAAATTATTGTACTAAGCTACGCACCCTAGTAAAACGAATGGTACTTTGTCCTCCTTACCTGTTTCAACTCGAAAATTTCGATTGGTCGATGTATGGCTATTATAGAGAGTGTGACGGACGGACTAACCGAATTCATAGAATTTTATATATTATTACATATATACGACAAGCAGAATAATTCTTTGATGTCACACAGTAAAACAGATATGAATTTTCTCATTTTGCCATGCTTGTCTGAAGAATTAATAATAATAATAATAATAATCACCGAGACCCAGTTACGGATATAGGACCTGTAAAAATTTTATGGGACTGCACAATACACACAGACAGAAAAATCAAAGCTAATCGCCCAGATATTATTATTAGAGACCGCAAACAAAAAATTGCCTCCTTATTGATATGGTAGTCCCTACAGACTGCAATGTATCTTTGATCTTCAAAAAGCTATCAAAATACAAGAACCTTGAAATCGAAATCTCAAAAATGCGGCACATGGGAACATCAACAATCCTAGTTGTAGTTAAAGTCCTCGGATTGATTGGATAAGATTCTAGTAGACTCATTGAAGGGATTCCTGGAAGCCCATTCCTTAAAGAAATACAAAAGATTGTTCTCACGAGTACAGCTCACACTTTACGAAGAGCTCTATCTCTGTAAAATATGTGATTTTTTTTAATTGCTCAGTGAAAAATGTCATGACGACATTTCTGACATTAGGTCTCTGGTCAGGACACGGAAAGAAACGTGTACACACCAGGAACCAAAGGAAATAAAACAATAATAATAAAACACTTGTTTAGGCCTCACTTTTTTATTTTAAAAAAAGACGTCATATTTCGCCCAAAGTGTTTTTCTCAGATAAAATAAATTAAAAATTCAGAGTTGAACCTTTCATATATTGGTTGCCGACTATTTCTGTCCTACTATTTAAGCCATAGCTGAGGGGAGAATAAATAGATTCATACCTTTCCGAAAGGTATCTCAACTGAAATTCGCACTCAGCTCGCTCATTTCTTGTTCCGAGCCTTTAACCTCGGTACCACCAAAATTAATTTTTTTTTGGGGGAGGGGGGGTAATGTAAAAGTCGCAACTCCTTGTTTCAAATTATTTAACAAAAATCAGAGACTCATCAGATACAAATAAAATTTACAGTACTTATTTATTAACTCTTTGAGTCCTTTGCCGCTAGTATTAAAAAATGACTTAATGACCAGCTACCGTGAAACATTACATAGTAATTATCTGCGAATTTTGACTCAGGGGCTCAGGCAGGAGGGTTAGAATCGTTCAGAAACGCAGAGCTCAAACGGTTAATGAATGAATTATATACTGCCTGAATAGTTTATGTAGTATCGTATGCGAATTAGATAGACAAGTATGAATAGAGAACAACTGGTGAACATAGGGTGGCTATGTTATTCAGGACACGGATAACTGTACTACGACTACTACTAAGTAGAGAAATATGAAAAACATAACAGTTTATTTTACTAAAAAAATGTGTAAATATTTTTGTGTGGTTTGTTTCACACACACACACACACACACCTTTTTTCGATATCTCGTGTGTACTTAATTTGAGGGAGTGTTCGTTAATTATATTTTTTTTGCAGTTACACACAGAAACAATCCCGGAAGATATTATTTCTGCAAAATATAATTTAATATCAAGTGAACATACGGAAAGTTCGTCGTGAATCTTACCAAAAATAATTGAATGAAACTCAAAAAAAAAAAATGTTTTCTGACAGTTGATGCTTAAATAATTTAATAAAACACGTTATTTTATTTCAGGTTGGGCAGACAAATATCTACTGTTATTAATACAGAGTGTCCCAAAATAATGTATACACTCTTTGAATCGTTATAACTTATTCAATTTATGTATTTTGACTTGTAAATATGATTAATACAAGAGAAAGAATACACATTTAATTGGTTCCAAAATTCGCTTGAAGATGAAACAGAACTAATGCTTTTAATTTAATTATATAATTAAATTTGAAGTTTTTAGCTTCGGTTTTTGAAACATGGTAATTCCTGTGTAGCGAGGGAACCATATTTTTAAATCAGTTAATTTATAATATTTATGCTCTTTAAATTTACATTGAGCACTGTTTGATAAAAATATCAATAAGAACACCGGATTATATATCTTACTGTTCTTTCTTTTTACAATAATATATATATATATATATATATATATATATATATATATATATATATATATATATATATATAGATAGATAGATAGATAGATAGATAGATAGATATTTTAAAGTTATGCTTTGTTTATGCATTAAAGTGCTCAATATCAGGATAGAGCATATGTAAATATAAAAGTGGACATTTTATGCCAACACGACGAGGCGACAGTCAATTGCACGATAACACAATCGTCTACTCTGATGGGTGTTCATCCATTGTTTCCTGTTTAGGATTGAGTTTCCGGTTCTTTCTACAGTCTATTTCAACTCTATACTCGTTATGTCTCCGCCTGAACTCTACAATTTTATTCGGTAATTAACCCTTGGCCTCTTCAAGTCCAGAATTAGCTATTTTCCTGTTATCTTACTCTTTCTTTCGCCAATACAATTCCACATAGTAACCTTCTGCCTTGAGTTGCCTTTAGGACTTGTGTATATATACAGTGTGTCCTAAAATAATGTATACTCTCTTTGAATCGTTATAACTTATTCTATTTATGTATTTTGATTTGTAAATATGATTAATACAAGAAAAAGAATACACATTTAAACAATGTGAGAGTAAAATATACAAAAACAGAAAATTAACATTAATAAGATAAAATCTACTTGGGGCAATGGCAGAATGTTCATATAATGATGAGTTCGCATCAAGTGCTCAAACTGGTTGCCGTTCTGTTCAATACACTTTTCATATCTTGAAGAAATAGACCTACAAACGTCCAGTATCATTTCCTCTGGCATTTGAACACATTCTTCTTCGGTTGCTACTCTCATTTCAGCAATTGTTTCAGGGTTCCTGCTGTAAACTTTGTCTTTTAGAAAACCCCTAAAAAAATCCAAGGGTGTCAAATCTCGTGATTGAGGTGGGTATTCAACAGTCCCTCTTCTTCCAATCCATCTGTTTTGCATATTTTCATCGACATCACGGTAATGCATTATTAACTATTAATATTTAAAGAGTATTTATATTATTTTGGGACACCCTGTATTTATTAATTTATTTTTTAAAAAGTACTTGCAATTTTTTTCTGTGCGATTTTTAAACCCATCCCGTCGGTGTTCGTCGGAAGAGTTTCTTTTTTATTATTAAAGATATTATTGAAGAATCGAAAAATGTAAGGTTTAAAATTCCATTTTTGAGTGTGAATCTTTTTTTTAAAGATTAATTTAGATCAGGTACGTCCTAAAAAAAACAAGATTTTGTGACGAAATGTCTTAGGCTAAGACCGAGAAAACAAATAAAAAATAGCTCCTCCTTCAACCATATCAGCTTGTAACACATTTTGGCACAAGACAATTAATCGAGCTCACTGATAATGGCCAGCCAAACTAGCTCGCTAAACTAACATTACCCCCAAAGGAAAGGGATCTCTCAGTCTGTAACCCTCCGAGAAAGGGTGATACAGAAATCCTCTAAATAATCAAGCAACCATCTCCTCGTTTCGGAGATTTTTATTTTTCATACCTGGCCTTTTATTTATTTATTTATTGCTAATATTCACCCAATACAAGACCCAAGAGCCACTCAAAGTAGAGATTTAGTGTGTGGAGATATATTAGCATAGGAAAGGACATGCATTAGGATTATAGAGCCGAAGTAGACTTTAGAAGGGACCGGAAATCCAGTCCTAAATAGGAAACAAGTGATAAACCTCTACTCATATTTAAAAGATCAAGGAGGTGTGCAAACAGATCTAAAATCGACATTTACCAAAACAAATTCTATGTCATCAATGAAGCGGGATGGGGACGTTAATTCTCCGAATTGTCAATTCGTGTTGTGTACCGTTAGGAAGTAGAGTATTCTTTGGAATAGACATTGTCAGGTCAACAGGTGGCGGTTCGAGTGGTACTCTCTGTGGCGTACTGCTTTTATAGGAGTACCTCGTTTACATACAATACTACACCTGCCTGAACCGAAATGGCCTTATGCCCATCGTTGATCTTTGACTTTGTTATGGGAACTTACCCATAATAGTAATGGACTATCCCGTACACCATTAATATTGCGCCTCAAGAGGAATCAGTCAGTGTGATATTCAGTCCTTTTTGGACGACTCAGCTAGCCGGTCGAACTCTCTGCCTCTGAGGTAGAGGGGAACTCTCTGCCTCTGGGCAGGGAGGAGCCCGGACGAGGCTCCGCCGAAGGGCAGAGCCTCCTTCGGGGAGGTTGACCAACCCGATCCCGTTTATATGGGTTCTACAGGCAATTTTTGCCCGAGCCTACAGGCTCGGAAAGCCCACATAAAAACCGGCCTTGTGCCACATTTGACACACGTAGGCGTGTTAATGAGCATCGTGTGAGTTCAGTCTTTTTTGGACGACTCAGCTAGCCGGTCGAACTCTCTGCCTCTGAGGCAGAGGGGAACTCTCTGCCTCTGGGCAGGGAGGAACCCGGACGAAGCATAAGGCCATTTCGGTTCAGGCAGGTGCAGCCCATCGTTGATCTTTGACTTTGTTATGGGAACTTACCCATAATAGTAATGGACTATCCCGTACACCATTAATATTGCGCCTCAAGAGGAATTAGTCAGTGTGATATTCAGTCCTTTTTGGACGACTCAGCTAGCCGGTCGAACTCTCTGCCTCTGAGGCAGAGGGGAACTCTCTGCCTCTGGGCAGGGAGGAACCCGGACGAGGCTCCGCCGAAGGGCAGAGCCTCCTTCGGGGAGGTTGACCAACCCGATCCCGTTTATATGGGTTCTACGGACATTTTTTGGCCGAGCCTACGGGCTCGGTGAGCCCACATTAAACCGGCCTTTTGCCACATTCGACACACGTGAACATCGTGTGAGTCAGAGACAGAGTCAATGTGAGTCAGTCAGAGACAGAGTCGCGTCAGACGATTACTGTAAGTCATTGGAATAGTGATACTGGTCGAGACAACATAGTTCTCTCTAACCTAACCTGATTGTTATTACTAACACTTCTACTTCTTTTGTACATATTCTGTTAGTAATATATCCGTGTTATTCCATACCTGTGTTCGGGTTATTCTTCATTGGTTCTACCTTGGACCATCACCGTGGTACAAGGAACCTGGACCATAACAGACTTCTTGTAATTATTCTTGGAAATCTAAACTGTCTTTCTTGGTGTGTATCTTGATTTCTTCTCATAGGGGACCTAGGCCTGAGTTCATTTTCCTCTTCCAACAACTCGTCAGATTTCTAGCCATTAACATCCATAGATTGTTTACTTTCACTACTCAATTCATTAATCTCCTCCTCTCCTCCATGCTCTTCATCTTCAGATTCTTTGGCCATTTCTATATCCTCGAGTTCCATTCTGCTTCTGAATTGCTCCGCATGGGACAGTACATTTTGTCCATTTTTTTGTTAGTATTGCTGTGATGTGTCCTTTCTGTACTGCAAAATTCGCCTTCTCTGGATTAGATTCTTTGTCTTTTTTCCCCCATACACTTTCACTTGTTGAAAATGACATTGGTATGGGAGCTCTAACCTGTCTACCCATTAATGCGGAGGGACTTTGTAATCTGCCGGCATGTACAGGTGTTCTATAGCTTAACAGTAATCTTGATAAGTAACTCTCTATATTATCATTAAATGGGGAAAATGTTTTTATTTCCATTTTCACAGTCTGCACCAGTCTTTCTGCAATTCCATTCGATTGTGGGTCGTAAGGTGGGGTTTATACGGGACGGACCCAATGCGCTTTAGCCACGAGTACAAACTCTCCTTGCAAAATTCTGGCGTGTTATCTGAGGCCAATGTTTTAGGCACCCCATTCTTTGAAAATATTGTTCTTAATATTTGTTTTACAGTGGTGGCTTTACTGTCAGAAACCTTTATTACTTCAGATCATCCTGAAAATGATGCCACTAAAATTAAAAATAGTGCCATGCCTTTAATATGGCATGATCCATGTGTATCCGAGCAGATGGTTCTTTTTCTTTAGACCAATTTAGTGAATTTTGCTTTGCCAAAACTTTCGACGACTTTTACATAGTCTTCTACATCTCGAGAATATTCTGGCCACCACACTTGTAATTTTAATCTCATTTGTGTTGCTGTTATGCCACAATATACATCATCGCGTACACCTTTTAGTACTTCATTTCTTAAACTTTCTGGGGGTATAACATCTCCATTTCATATTATGCCTTCCTCTACAATTACTTATGTCTTAAGTCTTTGTAGGGTCTTTCTGCTTTTGAACAAGTGCTCCATGTGTTTCTTTTTATTCTGTCTGAAATTCTACATAACACTGTATATTGTATTGATTCCATTCTGAAACAATTTAAGGGTAACAAGTTCGTTTCAACCCAGTGCAGTATTTTATCTTTTGAATTTTCAGTCTAGATAGGGCATTCATGTGTGCAATAGTGTTCCCTTTTAAGGATATGATGTCAACATCTAATGCCATGTTTTTTATAGCCCATCTTAAAATTCTAGAAGATGTGACTTTTGGTAATTTCTTTCTGGGGTTAAATATAAACTTTAAATGTTTGTAATCTGACTTAAACAAACATTTTCGTCGTAATCTCTTTCTTTACTCCATACTATTGCTAACGTCTCTTTCTCAATATTTGAGTAGTTAGCTTCAGCTGACGTTAATTTTATCGACAGATACATTATTGGATGAACTTCTTGAGATAAAATTACGGCTACAGCATGTTCACTTGCATCCGAAGTCAATGACACTTCTTTATTTGAATCAAACATTTTTGCAATTGGTTTTCTTATTAGTGACCTTTTTAAGCTTTCAAAAGCTATATTTGTCCTCTGAGTTCATTTAAATTCTGTATTCTTTTTCCGTAATTCTGCAAATGGTTCTATTAGGTCGCTGTATCTAGCTAGATATTTGCTATAAAAATTGCTCAATTCCAAAAAGGATTCTAATTTTTTTATTATTTTTTTGGTGTAAATATTTCCGATAGTTTATTTTTTAGTTTATTACCTGGTGAAATTCTTTATTCGGGTAATTGGTATTCCAAATACGATATTTTGTTGCAATTGAACTCACATTTATCGCTATTTATCGTCATGTTTTAATTTGTTTAAAACTTGTTCATTTTTTTATTTCATTTTACTGCAAGCACCTATGCTTATATCGTATTGATATATGATTATATTTTTTATCCCCTCTGATAGAACTTTTTCAGTTGCCTTTTGAAAAATATAGCTTGAAGTCTTGACTCTAAATGGAAAACAAGTCCATCGGGGTATTAATTGGAGTGGCTTCTTTAAATTTTTCGCCAATTTCTATTTGGCTATATGCCGATTTCAGGTCAGTCTTGACAAAGTATTTAATTTCTGCTAATTCATGACTTGCCGTTACTATGTTAGGTAAGGGGAATAAATCAGAGCATAATCTGATGATTCACACCTATTTTTTTAATCCCCGCATGTCCTCTAATCGCCATTTGGCTTTCGTATCGCAACAAATGGTGAAGACCACCTGCTACCACCTTGGGTAACTTTCTCCAATACATAATAGTTATTATTCGAGATTCAAAACAGACCAGGTGATTTTCTTTTAGACGAATTAATAGTCTTTTTAATAGTCCTATGTCACTTTCTTCTTAATAAGTTATGCCATTCAATTTTACCATCCCTCTAATTTTTGCAAGTGTTCTTATCAAATATACTTCTGTATTTTCAGTATGAGGGTTCATACTTTTTACTCTTTCTATTTTCTTTTTGTATCTGCACATAGACTGAAAATGGTCTTTTCTTTTACAGTTTAAACATAATTTTCCTTCGGCTGGACATTTGCTTTTGTTTCTTTCGTGCTATTTGTCGAAATATCTGCACTTAATTAGGATTTTTTTTTAATTTCATTTTACTGCAAGCACCTATGCTTATATAATCTTGATATACGATTATATTTTTTATCCTCTCTGATAGAACTTTTTCAATTGCCTTTTGAAAAATATGGCTTGAAGTCTTGACTCTAATGGAAAACAAGTCCATCGGGGTATTAATTGGAGAGGCTTCTTTAAATATTTCGTCAATTTCTATTTGGCTATATGCCGATTTCAGGTCAGTCTTGACAAAGTATTTAATTTCTGCTAATTCATGACTTGCCATTTCTATGTTAGGTATGGGGAATGAATCAGAGCATATATGATGATTCACACCGATTTTCTAATCCCCGCATGTCCTCAAATCGCCATTGGGCTTTCGTATCGAAACAAATGGTGAAAACCAGCTGCTACCACCTTGGGTAACTTTCTCCGATACATAATAGGTATTATTCGAGAATCAAAACAGACCAAGTGATTATTTTCTTTTAGACAAATTAATAGTCTTTTTAATAGTCCTATGTCAGTTTCTTCTTACTTTATACAGTTTATTAATTTCGCTGTATCCATTTTAAAAATGTCTATTCCCAGGAGTCCATGATTTTTGTTCTTTCTACAGCAGTGATGGGAATAATCTCAAAACGGTTTTTTGTCTTAAAATTTTCTTCAAAGGAGCCTAGAGTTTTGATGAGAGATCCATCAAATTGTTTTAAATTAAGATAACTTGGGATCAAGTTAACATCGTTTTCCGTGTCAAACTGAATGGGAAAAGTTATGCCATTCAATTTTAACAACCCTCTAATTTTTGCGGGCGTTCTTATCGAATATACTTCTGTATTTTCAGTATTAAGGTTTATGCTTTTTACTCTTTCTATTTTCTTGTTATATCTGCACACACATTGGAAATGGTCTTTTCAATTACAGTTTAAACTTAATTTTCCTGGGGCTGGACATTTGTTTTTGTTTCTTTCGTGTTCTTTGTCGCAATATTTGCACTTAATTACGATTTTAGTTTTGTTGTATGCTTCCAAATTGGGTTTAGAATTATTAAATTCATTAATTAATTCTAATTGCTACAAAGATTCTACACTTACTTCTAAATTCATATCATTCGCTTGGAGCCGTTCTTGGATCTTATGTTTGTATGTAACGTCATATATACATACAATAGACATTTTTCTCTAACCCAGACGATTCTTTCAATCTGTGTAAATATTGCTTTACGGATATATTTGGGTTCTGTCAGTTTTCCAGAAATTTTGTTCTTTCTGCAATAACCAGCTTTATTATATATATATATATATATATATATATATATATATATATATATATATATATATATATATATATATATACATTCAATATATATACATTCAATATATATACATTCAATAAATAAGTTGAATTTTTCGGTATAAGGATTTCTAATACAGATAGAAGCTTACTCTTTTTATTTTTATTTTTTTGTTTTACTTCTTTTTCACATGGATTTAATTTCTTTTGCAGATTCAAAAAAACTTTGAGAGTTTTGGCGATTAACAAAGATGACCGACCAAGAAGCATGCTCCAGGATTGAACAGCGGTCAGTTATCAAGTTTTTGGTTGCTGAAGGGTGCAAACCAGTTGAAATTCATAGAAGAATGTCAACTGTGTATGGTGCCACGTGTTTCAGCCCCAAAATGTCTACAAGTGGGCTAAATTGTTTAAAGAAGGACGGAGCAGTGTTGAGGATGAAGACAGGCATGGGAGGCCTACAGAATTTAGGTCTCCTGAGGTGATCGAATCAGTCAATGACCTCATTCAGTCTGACAGAAGGGTGACAGTGGATGACATTGCAAGGACTTTGAGCTTATCTGTTGGAACAAACGCAGGGGTCATCAGTCAGAAGGAGTTATCTTGCATCATGACAACGCAAGGCCTCACACAGCAGCCCAAACGGTGCAGTCCATCAACGAGCTGTGCTGGAAACTGCTCCCTCATCCCCCTTACAGCCCAGACCTTACCCCTTCAGACTTTCCTTGAAAGCGTTCACGAGAGGCACGAAGTTTAAAAGTGACGATGAAGTCAAAAGTGTTGTGAGCAACTGGCTGAGACATCAGTCCAAAGATTTTTACGCTGAGGGAATACGGAAGCTTGTGCACAGATGGGAAAAGTGTGTGACAGTGCTGGGAGACTACGTTGAAAATTTTTTTAAAAAAGTAAGCTTCTATCTGTATTAGAAGACCTTATACCAAAAAATTCACCTTATTTATTTAATGACCCTCGTATATATATATATATAAAAGTGAACATTGAAGTCAACACTTAGGGGTGACAGCCTGCCGCCTCTAAGTGTTGACTTCAATGTTCACTTTTATATTTACACACGCTCTATCTCTGATATGGAGCACTTCATACACACACACACACACACACACATATATATATATATATATATATATATATATATATATACATATATATATATATATATATATATATATGGTCGCATATTTCTTTTTATAAAATTTCTTCATATGTCAAGCCTATATTGTGGAGTCCAGCATAATGGATACTTTCTTTATGGCTTCATATTCTTTGGAGCCCAAAAATAAATCAGTGATTACATTCTCCCATCCGGAGGCTTTCTTGTCTTTCAGTTTCTTTACCCTAACTAACGCTGCTAAACATCTAATCTAAGTTCCTGCGTGCTCCGGTTCATCCAACGCGGTTAGGAATCCTATCGGCGACGCCATATTGTTATGAAGTAGAATACTCTCTGGGATAGACGTTGTCAGGTCAAAGGATGGTAGCTCGACTGGCATTCGGTGTGGCATACTGCTTTTATAGCAGTACCTCATTTGCATACAATACGTACGAAATAAATAGCCGAAACCAACACAAGTATCCGCTTTTGCGATAAGATGTTTGCAAAAGTCAATTTTTAGCAAATCATTAGCTATATATTATTTTATATTAGTCCAGGGTATGACGATAATCTACATCCGGCAGCAAGGCCTCGGATCTGGAGATTGGAGGTTTTGAGAAGCGTGGAACCACTTTTTGTTGTTCCCAAGTTTACCCTGACCCGGAGTGGTGGCACCTGTTAGGTTCCATCTATGGGCAAATAGTGAAGCTCCAAACAAAAACAAAACTCTATGAAAGAATAAAAATATGTCTATATATAGTATATATAGAAAATATATATATATATATATATATATATATATATATATATATATATATATATATATATATATATAAATGTATCTATATATAGTAAAAATACTAACAATGTATTTATATATATATATAAAAACAACAACGCCTATTTATTGTAAAATTACCAACAATACACTATTTACATTATTCGGACTATTGTCCTCATCTTTGTCGCCATATTTATTACAACGTTTCGGCCATTGTACGCTCCGGCCTTCTTCAGGTGGTTGGAATGTCGAACTGAACCCTTTATTTAGCTCACTGGCGTAGACTGTTCTAGTTCCACGTGTCAGTGAATGTCAGTTATCAGTTATTTCCTGATAATTCCCCTCTGCAAGTTCTCCACTGCTTTAACCGGCTATTGAACTCACACTCTTTGGGTCCTGTCACTAGATCTAACCAACGTCTTTATCAAACAATACATTTTATAACAGAATTACTGTTTATCGGTAGTTAAAGGCATATAAGAACGTTCTAAAATATATTTAGTTGAAAACTTAAATTTGTGTTCAGAATATTTAGATTTCGACATTAAATAACCCATAGAGATGTTGATATGCCACAAAATAAATCAACCAACATGAAAGAACTCTTTCATGACATTCATCCATATAATATCCTACAATCTCTTAAATAAATTAAACTGTATTCCAAAATATAACTTCAACAAAACTATAACATAAAACATACATATCAACGCCTCTAGTAATCATGACCATAAAAAAGCTGAGTATCATCTACCATGTATTCAATTGTGAAAGCAGAATAACATATATCATATCTTTATTACTTAAAAGCTCCCAAGAAAATTACATTTCGGTATTTAATGACCCATAAGGACTTGATATACCGTTAAACAAACAAATCAAATCCAATTGAAGATACTTATTCACCCACAGCACATATGCCTCGTAACTTGTTATTGCAATAAGTCTATACAGAGGGATGATAATTATAAAAAAATCAGGGTCTTGTTAGATATATGCCAGGGTACTGAGAATTCGGGTTCTAACAAATTTTTGTGATGTCAACGAACACACGTTGTCCCTTTTGTAATGCCAACGAATATTCGTTGTCATTTTCGTAAATGTTTGTTGTAGTAGAGACTTTGTAATCGCAGATACAACTATAGTGACGCCGTTAAACAATACTGGTGTCAGACGCCTTCGAATATCACTCACACTAATAGTACTTACTCGATAATACTCGAAAAGTAACCACCGTATTGATGCGAATAGAGAATAGTGTAGAGAAGTGAATAGAAAATAGCAATCCGTATAGTGACAGAGGATAGAAGTAGAAAAGCCGATCCGTATAGTAATAGAGGATAGTCTAGAAATGTGGAACAATTAGCCAAGAAACTTACTACTCATGAGTTTCCACCATGGTCGCGTGATCCATTTAATTCAGTAAATTCAGTTTGCTCACAGGGCGATCTGTGTTCAAACTCAACTGTCGGCAGTGACACTTTATTTCTGTATAACACAAATGTAAAAATCCTATCGTCTTTCACTTTCCTGCGGCATTTACTTAGCCAGTTAATATTATACGGATCCACTGAAAATGTTTTTATCAAATTCTTAATAAATGTTGCCTTTCTTCTTATCTCTCCTAAACCTTGTTCCGCCATCCATTTACTCAAGCTCACTAAGTATGTTATGCGTTGTTTTCCTTTGTCCTTCTTCTATTCAATCTGTCTTGTGAGTATCCAATTTTCCAAGCTCTCCTTTCTCATTATGTGCCCCAGAAATTTCAACTATCTCTTCCTGATGTTGAATATAAATGTCCTTTTGTATCCATTTTCTCTATAACGTCGTCGTTACTCATATGTTCGGTCCAAGGTATTCTCAGCATCCTTCTGTAGAACTACATTTCTGTTGCTTTAAGTCTCTTCTTCATCTGCGAGGAGATTGTCCAGTATTTGTTGCCATATTGGATGACTGATATTACGTAATATTTCAGTAATCGTCTTTGTTTCTAACGAATTATTTCTGTTTCATTATTATTTGCTTAGCTTTTGAAAGGCACTTTTGCTATCAAAATGCGTCTTCGGATTTGGGTGTCGCACTTTGTCCTTTGTTAAAGTATTTCTCATAAATTTAAATTGTTGTAATTGTTTTTTTTAAATTTTTGTATCCCCAATTTGTAATTTCCATGTTGCCCTGTCCCTTGTGCTAACAACCATGCATTCTGTCTTCTTGCAACTGATGTTTAGTCCTTTCTTCTTGCTTACCTTCACTACTTTCTATAGGAGCTCCTGTAGAATTCAATTGATTTCCTGTTATATAGCATAGCCTCGCTATAGTCAAGGTTACATGTTCACAAATCTTATTATATAGCTCAAGGTTTTCACAATAAAATTTGTATTGCCCAACCGATGTTGCTCACTTTACACTAATTCTTGAAAGGTGAAACGACCTTGAAAATTCTCTTTTTTGGTAGTCGTGACATTTGAAGGCACGTTTGAAGCGTGTATAAGACATTGTTGTGAAGAATAATTAATTTTAGAAGAAAATAATATGAAAATAATATGGGCTGATGAAACAAAAAGAAAAGAGTTATTTGGTCATAACATTTTTTACGGGAAAATAGTTAAATTTATCAGTCAAAGAACACTATCCCTACAGTAAAACATGGAGATGGTTGCTTGATGTTCAGAAGTTCATTGTCAAAAAAATCTTCTGGATGATTTCTTAAAGTTGTTAGCATCATGAGAAAGGAGCAATAAAATGATATTTGAAGGGGTCTGCAAATGAACTGAGTCTAAGCACCTTTGAACCGACTTGAACGACAATGATATTTGAAGGGATCTGCAAATGAAGTGAATCTGAGGCGCCGTTTGACCGACTTGAACGACAGTGATATTTGAAGGGGTCTACAAATGAACAGAATTTGAGGCGCCGTTTGACCGACATGAACGACAATGATATTTGAAGGGGTCTGCAAATGAACTGAGTCTGAGGCGCCGTTGGACTGACATGAACGACAATGATATTTGAAGGGGTCTGCAAATAAAGTGAATCTGAGGCGCCATTTGACCGACATGAACGACAATGATATTTGAAGGGGTCTGCAAATGAACTGAATTTGAGGCGCCGTTGAACCGACATGAACGACAATGATATTTGAAGGGGTCTGCAAATGAACTGAGTCTGAGGCGCCGTTTGACCGACATGAACGACAATGATTCTAAACATATTCAAATTTAATTTAAATATGGTTGAGGCTCAATCAAAAAGTTTCCCTACATTAAATAACATTTTTAGCCTTCAATCTCTTTTTTTTTCATTTTTACAATAATCTTCACCCTGTACAAGTTCCAAGAGCATTTCAAGGTAGAGTGTTACAAGGTAAGAAACATAGTTTATGGGGGGGGGAGTTTTTTTTAATCAATTCGCCCCAATCCATGTGACAACGCAACCAAGACGCAAAAGGCCACCGTGAGTGAAAGAGAATGAAAATATTCTAGAAGGAACCGGAACCGCGATCCCAAACAGAAATAAACAAACTGAAAAGAAACTGAAATTTGGCAGCCGCTTTTGTCACTGTATGAAGTAAAAGTAGTCGTGACGACTACTTTTACTTGAACCAAAGGGAAATAAGCGCCTTTTGTATCCTAGGTAATATAACGTGGCTATTTTGTTACATTGTCGCTTATATTTTTTGCATTTTGTTTTTTTTCAGATTTTGTCCGCTTTTCTCTTTTTATAAATCTCTCTATTGCGATTTCCGTGGAAAGTGTTTAGACGAACTACATTACTTAGTTCCACTAGTTCTGATCTTTACGACTAAGACCGGCTATACAACGCCGTAACGAACCACCCTCATTGCACTATTGTAACGAACCACCCTCATTGCACTCGAGTAGCTTCTTCTTGTGAACAGCTCCTTTGTGGAACTGACACTCATGCGGGTGTTTTCCCGATTACTTCAATCTTAACCTGTTCAAATCTAGGGTTAACTGTTATCGTCTCCACATATCCCAATATTCGTGTGCCTCTTACCCTGTAATCTTTGAATTCAAGTGGCTCTTGGAAGTTGTACAGCGTAAAAAATCATTATAAAAAATATGTGACAAAGCTGTTATTAAGAATGAAATAATATGATTAAAAAGAGAAGACAATAAAAGAAGAGGAATTAATAATAATGCCGATTAACATTGCTTTTAAACTTTTCAAGATTAATGCTTACTAGAAAAAAACAAGAGGTCGGAAAAGAGTTCCACAAGCGAGAAGTGCGATAGAAGAAACTGTTAAACTAGAACATACAGTTACACCTAGCAATTTCAACTATAAAAGGATGGGACCGATCCGCCAAACTAGTACTGTGCTTAAATTCGTAAACTCGAGGTACCAAAGAGGAAAGCTCATTAGAACAGTTAGCATGAAAATATTTATAGAAACGGTACCGGGAAGCTACATTATGGCGATGGGAAAGTGGTTGAAGCCGAGATGTCAGATGAGGATGAATAACACTGCAGATTCTTCTTGGGATTTTATTAAGAATCACTAGATTCATAGCAGAAACACCAGACAAGACGTGACAACAATATCCAATGCATTGACGAATGCTAGACTTCTAATAGAGAGAGAGAAAAAATACATTTGGAAGGACCGAGAGCAATAAAAGAACAGGAATTAAGAAGACAGATGATAAACGACTAAGTACTGCCTTTAAATTGTGGAACATCGAAGTTGACTGGGAATCAAGAAGCCGAAAGAAAGTTCCACAAGCCAGAAGTGTGATAGAAGAAACAGTTAGCATAGAACTTACGGTTACATCCATACATTTCAACTATAAAAGGATGAGAGCTTGCCGCCAATCTAATACCGTACTTAAATTCATAAAGTCTAGATACCATTGAGGAAAGTTCATCAGAGCATTTGCCATGAAAGTGTTAATAGAAAAGGCACAGGGAAGCCTCGTTACAGCAGTGGGAAAGAGACTGAAGTCGAGATGCCAGGTAAACAATAACATTGCAGATTATTCTTTAGATTTTATCAAGAATTTCTAAATATATAGCCGTAGTACCAGACAGGTGTGACAGTAATATTCAAAGTGTGGACGAATGGTAGACTTATAAATATATACGATAGATTCAGGCGTGAAAAATACCACTGAAAAGTATCTTGATGCATTTCTCTACTGCTTGCAATACAAACAAAAATACACTACTCCACTTTCTCCGATCCGATTGAATAAATATTTCTATGAAGGATCCAAACTCCAACTTAGCCATCTAGTTCAACAAATGTAGCTCTACATTCATCACTAAAAACGACTGTTGTGAAATCAGTTTTAATGAACTTCTTCGCCAAACTTAAATGTTTCTGTTTGTGATGTTAACTTAAAGCGCTTGTTTAGTTGCTTTTGAGCCTTTTTTGCTTAAAACCCACAGTTGGAGGCATTATTAAAACCATCACCGTCACCGTCACGCCACGATCTCAATGACTAATAAACCTGGAATAAATCTAGCTAATCTCAAAATGAAAATTATTACAAATACGTCAAAAACAGTCATAAATTTAACCAATGTAAAACAAAGATTTCATTTTACATCAGAATCAAGTATCTACCAAATACTCCAAAAATACACCAGCGGAACATCCTAAAATTTAAAGAAAAGGAATAATAAATTATCAACGCACTCAATGACACCGGCCCTTTTGCGATTAAATATTGAGCTGGAAAATTCTATTTTGCTTTTTAAAAGAACGGTACATATTTTACTCATATAAAGATGCTTCAGAAGTGCTATAATCTATAGTGGCTTTGGGGTTAAAATGAACAGTTGATTTACCCAAGATAAAAAGATTAATAAAGGATTATAATGACGAGGAAATACACGGGTAAATTTTAACAAAGCAAGATAAGGAATTTATGAACAAATTTACACGCTTGAAGTAGTGTAAGCAGCTCGTTTTAGGAAAATAAATTAGAATTTTTAAAGTCATTAGCTTTAACGTAGTGTCATGAAGAGGAAATGTTCATACAACAGATTAAATGATCTGACACAAAATAATATTCAAAATGTTTAAGACAAAGTCAAGAGAGCTCGTTGCTAACCAAATGAATAATATGGTTTGTATACGTTCAAAAGTAGACGAAGAGATAGTTTGAACTACTTAGCTTTCTTGGAGTTGTTTATACATAATACTTTGAAGTGCATCATGATGGTTAGCGGTCGATAATATAATTGGCGAGTAATTTTACACTGGCGAGAACTTCAACGCTGGTCTCGATGAAATGAAACCAAACCTTTCATATGATTTCAGATACTTTTCTCCTTAGTGTAGTTTTCTTCCTCATTTTATATCAAAAAGAATTTCGCTTAGGCTCGATACCTTACTTCCTTCTTTGTCTTGGCTCACCGTCCAATTTCTGTGATTGCAAGGTTTTCACCGTTCTAAAATCAATTTCACATTGGCTCTCGAATGTCTTTCCTTCTTCTTTCACATATCATCGGTTAATTTCTGTGAAAGGCAAAAAATTATTTTAAATATATATTAAATACATATTAAATATGTATATTAAATACATTTTTAACTATAGTTGTATATACAGTTATACGCACATCAGTCTCTTTGTATACGATTCTTTTAATGCAAATGTATTTTGATTTTTTTATGTGGTAGAGAATTACATGAAAAGTAAAGTTTTGTAGTCATAATCATTATAATTGCTAGTACTATACTAGAATTACGACAATTCACTATAGTGAATATAGTGCCGTGGAGCTTGAAGTTATGTCAGTAGCTCTTTTCAGAAAAATAAATCAAAAATTTTTAAAGTTCGCAGTTTCAACGAATTGTCATGAAGAGGAAACAACAGATTAAATGATCTGAAAACAAAATAATATTCAGAAATGTTTAAGACAAAGGTAAGAGAGTTTGTTGTTCACAGAAGGATATACGATTGCATACATTCAAAATGTGATGAAGAGAAATAGTTGGAAAGCTTTCTTGTATTGTTAAAATAAAGTCCATTGAAAGTGTCAAGAGCTTTGTTAAGGCCGATAATATAATTGGCGAGTAATTTGACACTGGCGCATCAACAGAAACGAAACCTTTCATATGATTTGAGAGACTCTTCACTTGTTGATTTTTATTTTTTTTTCCTTATTACATATCAAAAACGATTTCGCATAGGCTCGCTATTTTCTTTCATTTTTCTAAGCTCAACGTCTAATTTCTGTTAAGACAAGATTTTCATTGGTCAAAAAAAAAAAAAAAAAGAAAAAAAGCGGGATTGTTTCCGTCTTTTTCTCATCTCGTCCGCCAATCTCTGTGAAGTCAAGGTTTTCATTGGGTCAAAGAAAATTTCTCATTGGCTCGCTATTTTCTTTTCTTTCTTTTTTTCTAGGCTCTACGGCTAATTTCTTTGAAGACAAGGTTTTCATTGCTCCAAATAAATTTGACATATGTTCGCGAATTTCTTTACGTCTTTTTCTTCAGCTCATCCGAATTTGAAGGGAGTTATTATTTTGTACCCCACACAAATTTACGTATCGCTTACGATTAATAGTTGACTGCGCGGTTTCAGTTCGTCGCGTGTTCTTACGAAATTAATGCGGCAAAAAGTGAAATACATGAATCCTGATATACATAAATAAATGAGAAATAAATAGATGGCGAAACAAATAACTATTAGTTCTTTGAATACGTTCTCGCTGATTTTTCATGGAAAGTAATGTTTTATTTACAAAAATTAATAAGAAACATGTAACTGAAAATATTGTCCATCGCTAGCCATTATTTTTCCCCATCTTTCTGGCAGTATTTGAATTCCACGTCAGAAAAACGACATATCTTTTGAGGCTGACCACGAGTCGACCCATCTTTTGGAATCTTCATAAGAATGTGCCATCGATCGGAACAAGTGATAATAAGACGGGGCAGTGTCTGGTGAATACGGCGGGTAAGGGTTAGGGTTCCCATTTAAGCTTTTCCAAATATATTTCCACACGTTTTGCAACATGTGGCCTAGTGTTGTCATGTTGCTGAATCATTTTGTTGCGTACAGCGGCCGTTTGTTCTTCAATATTCGGCTCAAACGCATCACTTGTAGTCAATAGCGATCTCCCGTGATGGTTTCGGTCGGTTTGAGCAGCTCATAATAAACTACACCCAGCTGATCTCACCAAATGCAGAGCAGAAGCTTCAAACCATGGATATCCGGCTTTGCCGCCGATATTGTTGCATGGCCGTGCTTACCTTTACCTCATCTTCTACGCTTCAGATTATCGTAGAACACCCACTTTTCATCGCCCGTCACGATACGATGCAATACACCTTTCCTTTTTTGATGTTGAAGCAGCTGTTTACATGTGACAATGATCTTCCTGATGCCATCAGTTCCTAAGTAGGCATTTATGCAGATGATACTACCACTGACTCCTGTCTCAATAGCAAATTCGACAGAACTAACAAGGTTAACCTGGCCGCCGCTCTTGAAAGAAAAGGACCCCCAATCAGTTGTCAACGGAGGCAGGAAATGGCTCGTAAATGTTAATGCCTCCAAAACTAAACTCCTCGAATTTAAACACCATAGAGAAACTTCACTGCCTGCCATAAGCATGGCTGATGCTCGACTCCAGGAGAGCCTTCTTGGCCTCACGTTTTCAACTGACTTGAAGTGGAACAACTACATTGAATCAATAACTGCATCTACTGCAAGGAAAGTTGGTTCATTGTTTTGTGCCAGGTTTTTCTCGTCAGAGTTCATCTTGCACATTTACAAATCTACCACTGGTCCAAAGATCTGCAATGTAATCGATCCTGACTTGTTGGTATCTCGACTTTAGTCACTTTCTTGCAGATGTCATGTGGCTTCCCTCTGTCTTTTCTACAAATATTTTCATGGAAACTCCTCTGATGAGCTTTTCTCCTGGTGCTCCGACTATATGAATTTTAAGCGTGCTACTAGATTGCCATCTACGTCTTGCTCTTTTAATGTTGAAATAGTGAAATATAACCGCCATTTCTACTCCAACGGTTTCTTTTCTCGCAACTCCCGCCTCTTGGAACTCCCTTCCGTTTACTTGCTTGCCTGAAATCTACAATCTTCAAAAATTTAAATGCAGCGTCAACCGCTATCTTCTGTTGACTTGAACCCTGTTCATCTCTTATTCTTTTCCTAACCCTCCCTATACCCAGTTTTTTTTCTCTCACTTTCACTCTGAGTGTGTGTATCTGTCCGTCTGTCTGGTTTCGGGAACGCCTATCTGCTTCGGTAGTCAACTTGCCCTTGCCGCCGCAGGTCCGACTTGTGGTTAATAGAACAAATATACTGAGTAGGCTTCAGTTACAGTTTCCGGGAGAGAATGCGCAACCTGGCGTAATCAGCAGTAGAATACGGTCAGTATGCCTCATATTATCATGTTTCTTTTTCTTTTATTACCGAATAAATAGGTTTGACGATGATGAATGCATTGCTATTATTTGTATGTCAGTCTGTTTATTGAATATTTTCCTTTCGTGTGTGGGGATCATAGCTAGACACCTTTTCATTTTCATTCTCAAATCCAATCATTCAGACAGCGGCGGTAGTGTGTTCATTTCTCTGTATCCTTGGAAACAGTAAATTATGAATTTATATGTCCGTTTAAAACTCAGTATATTTAAAAATAAGTTATTCCAATATTCGCTTGAAGATGAAACGGAACTAATGGTTTTAATTTAATTATATAATTAAATTTAAAGTTTTTAGCTACCATTTTTTGAAACATGGTTATTAGTGTATAGCGAAAAATTTTTTTTAAATCAGTTAATTTATAATATATATATATATATACATATATATATATATGATGAAAATGTGGAAAAGACAAAGCAAAATCCGAATATGTGAGTTTACTGTGTTTTTTTTTTGTTTTTTTTATTTTGTTTTTGTTTTGTTTTTTAAAAACAAAAACAAAATAAAAAAAACAGTAAACTCACATATTCGGATTTTGCTTTGTCTTTTCCACATTTTCATCATACCGTCGGATCTACATCCACATATTTGCTTACACACACACACACACACACATATATATATATATATATATATATATATATATATATATATATATATATATATATATATATATATGGAGAGGGATAGATGTGAAGGTAAGAGTTGGTTATAATTACGTCCAGTGTATTTTTTAGTTTTACATTTTTTTTTATTTTATCATACGTGTCTGGACGCATAATCTAGCCGATCTCATTCAGTTTCTCTAACCTTTTGTTTTATCCATTTTGTTTTAAGTTTCCTACATTGTGATAAAAGAAAATCTGTCAAGAAAGGTGAAATGCTGTAAGAAACTTGATGCAAATTTACCGTGTATAATCAGGTAATCAGTGCACTTTCTAGATATTCTCGCTTATGTAAATTGCTTTCTCTTATTTTAACGTAGTATTTATTTAAAATCGAAATTATGAACAGTCTCATTAAGTTGAACGACTAATTCACTGAGTGTGTTGTTTTGTAAAAGATCCCTTTTGTGTTCATATAATCTTTTTTTTTAATTCCTGAAGGTTTTCCTATGTATTCCACTGTGGCCGTCATTACAGGGTTTGGAGCAAATTTCGTCTTCAGGTTTAGTTTGTTATTTTGTTTTGTATTAATTGTCTTATTGTTTTAGAAGAAGAAGTAATGAATTTTATGTTAAGCTTAGATAATTTTTCACTTGTAGTTACGATAGAGTTAGTAGGTAGTTAGCATTCGTTAAGTTTTTTTGTATCGTTCATTCTTTTCTTTTTTATTAAATGAATGAGCTTTCTGTTTCGATTTGAATATGAAAACATTGGGTATTGGAGGAGCTTAAAAGTATTTTCAATGTATTTCTCCTCTTCACGTAAATATTGAGGGCTGAAAATTCTGAGTGTTCTTAAATAGAATCCTGTAATTATTCCCGATTTTAATTTGTTGTTATGGTGAGAATAGAAGCATACGAAATCATTTTTATTAGTAGATTTACAATAGACAATTAGATCTAGGTCATTATTAGTACGATTTAATATGATATCGAGGAAAGACAATGAATTGTTTGTTCCTGTTTCATAAGTAAAATCTACTATACGTTCAACTTTGTTTCGTTTAAAGTCAGGTAATTTTGTTTAGCGGGGATATATCAATAAACCATATATTGGAAATATGTTTGAGGCAGCGCAAAAGGATAAAGCCGTTTTAAAATCAGTGTGGCAAATACAGTATTTATTGTAAAAAAAAATCTCGTCAAGAACATCTCCTGCGTGTTGCAATCTCATTTCTCGAGTCTCCTGAGAAACGAAGCACAGAAGTTTATCAGTTCGTGATAAAGGCGTCATTTTATCTGTCCCCTATTCCATTCGCTCGCATAATGTCATATCGATGTTATATTCTTTCATGTATTTCTTTCAAGTCGTGGCTAATTCAGCCTTCAGCAAAATGTCATATATTAATCCACGAGATATGGCGGATGGCAGCCAATCAAAAAGCAGAATAAGTCACGCACATGCGCAATCCGGCTCGGAAATCCTAAATAGATGTAAGGCGAAAGATTTATTCATTATTTTCCCTTTTCCTTCTTTCTTTCTTTTACTTGTTTTGCTTTTTATCTATATGTGTCTTTTTCTTTTTTGCATCTTTAATTCATTGAACTGCAGGATATAGCTCTAAGCTCGATTATCAATACCAATTATTATGCAACGCATATGAATCACGATATATATATATATATATATATATATATATATATATATATATATATATATATATATATATATATAACTCACACATACATATATATATAAATGTGTGTTTGTGTTTATTTAAATGCTTCTAACTTGTATATATGTGTGCCTGTATAAGCCGTATAGAAATACAAATAGCTGTTCATTTTATGGAATTTAATGTCAAAGGAAACAAATCAGAGGTTATTTCTTTAATTCTGATCTATATTGCTTGCTTTACTGTCGCCATCATCATCATAATCATCTATGTGCCGTGTACCTTCAGGACGTGGGCGATCATAACTCTCCACAGCTTCCTGTCCATTTTAGCTCTAAGCAACGTTTATCATCCCCCAGCGTCCCTGGTCTGCTATTAGGCAAGCTTTTAGCTGTCTCACTCCACCCCTCCTTCCCTCAATACACCCTATAAATATCTGAATTTCAAAGCCGTCTATCCTCACAAGATCAGTAAAGACAGCAGAAATGTCAGCGAAATATCTATATGAGAAAAATATAATGAAACAAAATGCGAGTTAAAACATATTTATAAATCTAAAATACCCAAACTCTTCAGATGCCCCCGGTTTTCATCTTTATTTTTAATTTATTCCTGCACAATCTGTTATTAAATAACTAAGGTTCGGGCAAACAGATGAGGGTGGAGCAGCGTCGGTATCCATAGTAAATGCTTACGAGGTTAGGGTCGTAGAGCGACATGTAATTTAGCTGAATAACAGGCTAAAGATCTCCAAATATTCGACAATTTAGACAGCTGAGGGGAGTAGAGGATTCATGCTTTTTCCCAGAGTGCGAAGAGAAAACCAACAGTCTCAGTTGATAAATTCTATTCATTATGATGTGGATTTGGTATAAGTTGTGAGGCCACCTACACAGAATCCTTCCTGGGAATGAGCCTTGTAATACTACCTAGGCTGAATACTTCCTTGGAATATGTGTTGAAATGCTATATACTCTGAATACGTCCTTGGAATAAATGTTGTGATACCTCCTACCCTGTAGCCTTTCTTTGAATGAGTGTTGCGATAACACCTACCACGAATCCTTCATTGGAATGAGTGTTGTGATGCCACCTACCCTGAATCCTTCATTGGAATTAGTGTTGTGATGCCTCCTACCCTGTAGCCTTTCTTTGAATGAGTGTTGCGATAACACCTACCACGAATCCTTCATTGGAATGAGTGTTGTGATGCCACCTACCCTGAATCCTTCATTGGAACGAGTGTTGTGATGCCTCCTACCCTGTAGCCTTTCTTTGAATGAGTGTTGCGATAACACCTACCACGAATCCTTCATTGGAATGAGTGTTGTGATGCCACCTACCCTGAATCCTTCATTTGAATGAGTGTTGTGATGCCTCCTACCCTGTAGCCTTTCTTTGAATGAGTGTTGCGATAACACCTACCACGAATCCTTCATTGGAATGAGTGTTGTGATGCCACCTACCCTGTAGCCTTTCTTTGAATGAGTGTTGCGATAACACCTACCACGAATCCTTCATTGGAATTAGTGTTGTGATACCTCCTACCCTGTAGCCTTTCTTTGAATGAGTGTTGCGATAACACCTACCACGAATCCTTCATTGGAATGAGTGTTGTGATACCTCCTACCCTGTAGCCTTTCTTTGAATGAGTGTTGCGATAACACCTACCACGAATCCTTCATTGGAATGAGTGTTGTGATACCTCCTACCCTGTAGCCTTTCTTTGAATGAGTGTTGCGATAACACCTACCACGAATCCTTCATTGGAATGAGTGTTGTGATGCCACCTACCCTGTAGCCTTTCTTTGAATGAGTGTTGCGATAACACCTACCACGAATCCTTCATTGGAATTAGTGTTGTGATACCTCCTACCCTGTAGCCTTTCTTTGAATGAGTGTTGCGATAACACCTACCACGAATCCTTCATTGGAATGAGTGTTGTGATGCCACCTACCCTGAATCCTTCATTGGAATGAGTGTTGTGATGCCTCCTACCCTGTAGCCTTTCTTTGAATGAGTGTTGCGATAACACCTACCACGAATCCTTCATTGGAATGAGTGTTGTGATGCCACCTACCCTGAATCCTTCATTGGAACGAGTGTTGTGATGCCTCGTACCCTGTAGCCTTTCTTTGAATGAGTGTTGCGATAACACCTACCACGAATCCTTCATTGGAATGAGTGTTGTGATGCCACCTACCCTGAATCCTTCATTGGAATGAGTGTTGTGATGCCTCCTACCCTGTAGCCTTTCTTTGAATGAGTGTTGCGATAACACCTACCACGAATCCTTCATTGGAATGAGTGTTGTGATGCCACCTACCCTGAATCCTTCATTGGAACGAGTGTTGTGATGCCTCCTACCCTGTAGCCTTTCTTTGAATGAGTGTTGCGATAACACCTACCACGAATCCTTCATTGGAATGAGTGTTGTGATGCCACCTACCCTGAATCCTTCATTGGAACGAGTGTTGTGATACCTCCTACCCTGTAGCCTTTCTTTGAATGAGTGTTGCGATAACACCTACCACGAATCCTTCATTGGAATGAGTGTTGTGATGCCACCTACCCTGAATCCTTCATTGGAACGAGTGTTGTGATGCCTCCTACCCTGTAGCCTTTCTTTGAATGAGTGTTGCGATAACACCTACCACGAATCCTTCATTGGAATGAGTGTTGTGATGCCACCTACCCTGAATCCTTCATTGGAACGAGTGTTGTGATGCCTCCTACCCTGTAGCCTTTCTTTGAATGAGTGTTGCGATAACACCTACCACGAATCCTTCATTGGAATGAGTGTTGTGATGCCACCTACCCTGAATCCTTCATTGGAACGAGTGTTGTGATACCTCCTACCCTGTAGCCTTTCTTTGAATGAGTGTTGCGATAACACCTACCACGAATCCTTCATTTGAATGAGTGTTGTGATGCCACCTACCCTGAATCCTTCATTGGAACGAGTGTTGTGATGCCTCCTACCCTGTAGCCTTTCTTTGAATGAGTGTTGCGATAACACCTACCACGAATCCTTCATTGGAATGAGTGTTGTGATGCCACCTACCCTGAATCCTTCATTGGAACGAGTGTTGTGATACCTCCTACCCTGTAGCCTTTCTTTGAATGAGTGTTGCGATAACACCTACCACGAATCCTTCATTGGAATGAGTGTTGTGATGCCACCTACCCTGAATCCTTCATTGGAACGAGTGTTGTGATACCTCCTACCCTGTAGCCTTTCTTTGAATGAGAGTTGCGATAACACCTACCACGAATCCTTCATTGGAATGAGTTTTGTGATGCCACCTACCCTGAATCCTTCATTGGAACGAGTGTTGTGATACCTCCTACCCTGTAGCCTTTCTTTGAATGAGTGTTGCGATAACACCTACCACGAATCCTTCATTGGAATGAGTGTTGTGATGCCACCTACCCTGAATCCTTCATTGGAACGAGTGTTGTGATGCCTCCTACCCTGTAGCCTTTCTTTGAATGAGTGTTGCGATAACACCTACCACGAATCCTTCATTGGAATGAGTGTTGTGATGCCACCTACCCTGAATCCTTCATTGGAACGAGTGTTGTGATACCTCCTACCCTGTAGCCTTTCTTTGAATGAGTGTTGCGATAACACCTACCACGAATCCTTCATTGGAATGAGTGTTGTGATGCCACCTACCCTGAATCCTTCATTGGAACGAGTGTTGTGATGCCTCCTACCCTGTAGCCTTTCTTTGAATGAGTGTTGCGATAACACCTACCACGAATCCTTCATTGGAATGAGTGTTGTGATGCCACCTACCCTGAATCCTTCATTGGAACGAGTGTTGTGATACCTCCTACCCTGTAGCCTTTCTTTGAATGAGTGTTGCGATAACACCTACCACGAATCCTTCATTGGAATGAGTGTTGTGATGCCACCTACCCTGAATCCTTCATTGGAACGAGTGTTGTGATGCCTCCTACCCTGTAGCCTTTCTTTGAATGAGTGTTGCGATAACACCTACCACGAATCCTTCATTGGAATGAGTGTTGTGATGCCACCTACCCTGAATCCTTCATTGGAACGAGTGTTGTGATGCCTCCTACCCTGTAGCCTTTCTTTGAATGAGTGTTGCGATAACACCTACCACGAATCCTTCATTGGAATGAGTGTTGTGATGCCACCTACCCTGAATCCTTCATTGGAACGAGTGTTGTGATGCCTCCTACCCTGTAGCCTTTCTTTGAATGAGTGTTGCGATAACACCTACCACGAATCCTTCATTGGAATGAGTGTTGTGATGCCACCTACCCTGAATCCTTCATTGGAACGAGTGTTGTGATGCCTCCTACCCTGTAGCCTTTCTTTGAATGAGTGTTGCGATAACACCTACCACGAATCCTTCATTGGAATGAGTGTTGTGATGCCACCTACCCTGAATCCTTCATTGGAACGAGTGTTGTGATGCCTCCTACCCTGTAGCCTTTCTTTGAATGAGTGTTGCGATAACACCTACCACGAATCCTTCATTGGAATGAGTGTTGTGATGCCACCTACCCTGAATCCTTCATTGGAACGAGTGTTGTGATGCCTCCTACCCTGTAGCCTTTCTTTGAATGAGTGTTGCGATAACACCTACCACGAATCCTTCATTGGAATGAGTGTTGTGATGCCACCTACCCTGAATCCTTCATTGGAACGAGTGTTGTGATGCCTCCTACCCTGTAGCCTTTCTTTGAATGAGTGTTGCGATAACACCTACCACGAATCCTTCATTGGAATGAGTGTTGTGATGCCACCTACCCTGAATCCTTCATTGGAACGAGTGTTGTGATGCCTCCTACCCTGTAGCCTTTCTTTGAATGAGTGTTGCGATAACACCTACCACGAATCCTTCATTGGAATGAGTGTTGTGATGCCACCTACCCTGAATCCTTCATTGGAACGAGTGTTGTGATGCCTCCTACCCTGTAGCCTTTCTTTGAATGAGTGTTGCGATAACACCTACCACGAATCCTTCATTGGAATGAGTGTTGTGATGCCACCTACCCTGAATCCTTCATTGGAACGAGTGTTGTGATGCCTCCTACCCTGTAGCCTTTCTTTGAATGAGTGTTGCGATAACACCTACCACGAATCCTTCATTGGAATGAGTGTTGTGATGCCACCTACCCTGAATCCTTCATTGGAACGAGTGTTGTGATGCCTCCTACCCTGTAGCCTTTCTTTGAATGAGTGTTGCGATAACACCTACCACGAATCCTTCATTGGAATGAGTGTTGTGATGCCACCTACCCTGAATCCTTCATTGGAACGAGTGTTGTGATGCCTCCTACCCTGTAGCCTTTCTTTGAATGAGTGTTGCGATAACACCTACCACGAATCCTTCATTGGAATGAGTGTTGTGATGCCACCTACCCTGAATCCTTCATTGGAACGAGTGTTGTGATGCCTCCTACCCTGTAGCCTTTCTTTGAATGAGTGTTGCGATAACACCTACCACGAATCCTTCATTGGAATGAGTGTTGTGATGCCACCTACCCTGAATCCTTCATTGGAACGAGTGTTGTGATGCCTCCTACCCTGTAGCCTTTCTTTGAATGAGTGTTGCGATAACACCTACCACGAATCCTTCATTGGAATGAGTGTTGTGATGCCACCTACCCTGAATCCTTCATTGGAACGAGTGTTGTGATGCCTCCTACCCTGTAGCCTTTCTTTGAATGAGTGTTGCGATAACACCTACCACGAATCCTTCATTGGAATGAGTGTTGTGATGCCACCTACCCTGAATCCTTCATTGGAACGAGTGTTGTGATGCCTCCTACCCTGTAGCCTTTCTTTGAATGAGTGTTGCGATAACACCTACCACGAATCCTTCATTGGAATGAGTGTTGTGATGCCACCTACCCTGAATCCTTCATTGGAATGAGTGTTGTGATGCCACCCACCCTGAATCCTTCGTTCGAATGAGTGTTGTGATGCCACCAACACTGAATCATTCCTTAAAATGGGTGTTGCGATGACACCTAGCCTGAATACTTCCTTGGAATAAGTGTTGAGATGCCACATACCCTGACTCATTCTTTGGAATGAGCGTTGTGATGTCACCTACACTGAATCCTTCATGGCAATGAGTCTTGTGGTGCCATTACACTGACTCGTTCCTTGAAATGAGTGTCGTTCCTCGGAATGGGTGTTTGATGCCACCTACACCGAATTCTTAGTTGCAATGTGTGCTGTGATATTACCTACCCTGAATCCTTCCTGGGAATGAACGTTGTAATACTACCTACCCTGAATCCTTCCTTGGAATGAGTGCTGTGATGACACTTAACTTGAGCCCTTCCTCAGGATGAGTGTGGCTATGTCACCTAAGCTGAATGCTTCCTTGGGAAACAATTTCGTGATGTCACTTACCCTGAATCTCTCATTGGAATGAATAGATTTTACAACATATTAAACTTTGTGTAGTTTTTATTTTGTTTTTTTGTTTTCAATTACACTTGAATCCATAAGTAAACACTGGTCGGGTTTATAATGTCGTGTATAAGTAAACATTTGCCGGGTTTATACTTGAGTGTATAAGTGAACATTGGTTGGGTAGTCATTTGGGACTATAGGTGAATATTGTTTGGGTTTATATTTGAGTACGCAAACGTCAACCTGTAAGGTGGCTTAGTTGGTGCGGGTGATCTTACGTCTATGCAGAGGATGCAGTCGATGTATTCTAGGTATTAACGACAGGGAAAAGTTTCAGATGAACGAATCCAAGACAAAAAACAGCGGACAAAAATCTAGTAAAAAACAAAACCCGGCCATTTTTCCCAAAAGTGGTCAAAATCCCAGTTTCTTAAATAAAAAAGAAGTCTCATATATAAAAACAAAAAAATTAATATAGAAAAGAACTTCAACTTTTAATGTCAAATTAGGACAATAAATAATAATATTCAATATTACCACTTGCGAGAAAGATATGTTTCTGTTAGGTACTTCACGAGTTTACGCGTCCGCTCTGTTTCCTAAAGAAATTCATTGTAAATCGATCCAACCTCTATAAATGGTCACATATTCGACATATTTCATAGTTAAGGAGTCATATGTTGGAGTAAAGGATATCGGCTCGGATTGAAGAATCGGAGAGCCGAGTTCGAATTCCAGTCGAATCCATTACATCCACTTACATGCTAATACCCTTGGGAAAGGTATGAATCCTTTTCTTCTCCCTCCAGCTATGGGTAAATAGCAGGACAGACCGGGTTCTATAGCTTTGGATGGCAACTGGCCTACCGCAGAAAGAAATGGCAACCTACTGCGGGGAAAAAATCTGCCTCGTCATTCATGTATTGAAAGATACATAATTGCCTAAGTGTGTATCACACATGGCACATAACTGAGTGAAATTCACTTACGTGCTAATACTATTACGAAAGGTATGAATCCTCTTCTTCCCCCTCCAGCTATGGGTAAATAGCAGGACAGACCGGGTTCTATAGCCTTTCATGTCGGGAAAAAGCACATAAGTGAGTATCTCATAAGACCCGAGTTTATGTAAAGAAAACGATAAGAAATTCAAAAGTTTGCGCTGAAACATAAACAAGTCACGGAGATCGTTTACGAATATATGCCGAATAAAACGTTTAATTAATGTTTTTATTCACGTTTATATTAATTAATCTGTATAGTTTCTCAATTTCACATTAAAATCTGAATTCAAAATTTCTTTGAATTTTCAATGATAAATTTGTTTCTTTTTATATCTGATACTTTTATTTACAAAACTGAGATTTTGTCCACTTTAGAAATAAGATGCTAGGATTTTGTCCGCTGGCTTTTTGTCCTGTTACCCACATCAACTAATATTGCAAGAATTACTTATATGAAGTATTTTCAGTTATTATTTATTTTTGACTGCTATTTATCTTAATTTCAATTGCTTTTTATCGCAAGCAACTTCGAGATAATCACCCACTGCTGAAGACAAGTGATTGTAGGGTGACGATCTGATTGTTGCGATAAAATCAACTTTAATTAAGACGAAAGAAATACGAATGAAATGATGATGAAATTTGATATTGAACTATTAAATCGATGAAAACAAGTAATAAAGTTTGAAGAGACCTGCTTGTGTGAATGGATATCGGAAAGAGGACAGATATGGGTAGCAAAAGGGCAAACGTTACTAAGAGCTACGAAGGATAGGAAGTTGAGAAGAACCATGACCCCCCAACCTCTTGAAGGGCCACGACACGTAGAAGGAGAAAAGGAACCGTATCGTAGTGTAACGGTTAAAAATCTGAACTCACAAACCATTAGTCGTGAGTTTGTTCCGCCCTAGTTAAAGTTTACAAATGGCCTTGTGCTAAAATTATAGATTACGTTTAGACTTCTATTAATCGTGTCCACTCAGATCATGGCTCTCCACAGCTTCCTATCCGTGGTAGCTTTGAGCAACATTTGTATTTTTATTATCCCTCCCCTTCTTTTTTTTGCCATCCATTTGCACAAGGTTGTTCAGTAGGTTACTGTCTTCATCCATGCTTCTACTTCAATATATCCTGTGGGTGTTAAATTTTATAAGCGGTCTTTTCTCATTATGTGTTCGAGAAATTTTAATTTTCTCATTTTGAATTTTTTTTTTCCATTTCCTTTAAAAGTTCCCGTCCTGAGAAAGACGATAAACTACACCCGCGTCCTGAGAAAGACGATAAACTACAACCGCGTCCTGAGAAAGACGATAAACTACAACCGCGTCCTGAGAAAGACGATAAACTACAACCGCGTCCTGAGAAAGACGATAAACTACAACCGCGTCTAGAGAAAGACGATAAACTACAACCGCGTCCTGAGAAAGACGATAAACTACAACCGCGTCCTGGGAAAGACGATAAACTACACCCGCTTCCTGAGAAAGACGATAAACTACACCCGCTTCCTGAGAAAGATGATAAACTACAACCGCGTCCTGAGAAAGACGATAAACTACATCCGCGTCCTGAGAAAGACGATAAACTATATCCAACAGCAAAACCTCTGATCAGGAGGGTTGGAGGAGTGTGAAACTACTTCTTAATTACTGGTGTTCCCAGATCTACCCTGATCCGGGGTGATAGCACCTGTTCGGATCTTAGCTATGGGTAAATAGTTAACCCCGAAACTCGGATCAAAACACTATGAAAGTGTGAAAATAGATTTTAATACCAGGAATACATTTTTGTAAAAATATTAGCAGCAAAGAATTTTTGAAGAAAAAAATATTAACAGCAATAGATTTTTGAGAAAAAATATTAGCAGCAATAGATTTTTGAGAAAAAATATTAGCAGCAATAGATTTTTGAGAAAAAATATTAGCAGCAATAGATTTTTGAGAAAAAATATTAGCAGCAATAGATTTTTGAGAAAAAATATTAGCAGCAATAGATTTTTTTAAATATTACCAGCAATAAAAATCTTGTCGGCATTAAATAACCCATTGAGGTTGATATGCCGTAAAACACAACAAACCAAACCAAACCAATATATTATATTATATTATATTATAGATAGATAGATAGATAGATAGATAGATAGATAGATAGATAGATAGATAGATAGATAGATAGATAGATAAAAAATATTAGCAGCAATAAAAATCTTGTCGGCATTAAATAACCCATTGAGGTTGATATGCCGTAAAACACAACAAACCAAACCAAACCAATATATTATATTATATTATATTATAGATAGATAGATAGATAGATAGATAGATAGATAGATAGATAGATAGATAGATAGATAGATAAAAAATATTAGCAGCAATAAAAAATCTTCTCGGCATTAAATAACCTATTCAGGTTGATATGCCGTAAAACAAACCAAACGAAAACCTTAAAACTTCCTCCTTACTCACATGTTCATTCCATGGTATTTACAGCATCCTTCTGTAGAACTTTCTCTTTATATAACGGAATAAATGAGGGTTCTTTGATTCTGTGGATGTAGCATAGCGTGTGTTAACTGCGAATGTCTAAACAGGTGGAACGCAAGAACTGAGGTCATTTGAAAATATGCTATGGAAATAACGATAGAGTAACGGAAGGCTTGTAATATTGCGTCTTCGAGAAACAGACTGCAGAGTGAAGAATAAACCTCCCACCCACAAGACCGGCTAGGTGATATATAGCAGCAAAATTCCATTTCTGGTTTAATCTGCTTCTTGTAAAGATAAAGCCAGTAAGTTTTAAAAAGACGTATATGTACGTCCACAGCAGCGCAAGGGTTAATGAATAGTCGTAGAATCTAAATATTTTCTAAAGATTGCGATAAACAGCAACGAAACTAATATGAAAGTTTATAAAATAAATAAATAAAGGCAAGTCAAAAATAAACTACAGTTTCTTGCTCACTTACAAAGGCACAAACAAAATCCAGGTACACATAGGCGTAAACAAACGTAAATTAAGTTGTAACAAAATAGCCATGTTTGGATACGTTCGGAGAATCAAATAAATAAGGGTCCGGTTGAACTTAAATTTCTGGTTCAACTTCCTCTACCAGTAAAGAGACATTTTTTTTTCATGTGTTACAAGTCGTTTCTTAATGTTTAATTCGTTTTCAATTACAAGGTATTGGATTTCAAGTTGAGACGAAGGTCCCCAGAGGAGTCACTCAAGGACTGAGGTGATTTATGCGTGGTCTGTTGAAAATTCCTCTCCACCTACCAATATCTTTTCCTAACGGCAAAATCCGACTGGGATGACCTCGCTTGGTACATCGCTTGATTATGCTTTTTTACCGTTGACCGTAACCACCTGGGCATTGCTTGCTGGTTTAATTTTAAAAGATAACAGACGACGTGGTACGGTAGTTAACAGGAAAGTTTCACAGCCCATTACTACTGAAGTCTTTTTTATTACTAATTGTTCCGGAGTAAGGGATATCGGCTCGGTCTGAGTAGTCGGAGAGCCGAGTTCGAATTCCAGTCGAATCCATTACATTCACTTGCGTGCTAATACCCTTGGGAAAGGTATGAATCCTCTTCTTCTCTCCCACCCAGCTATGGGTAATTAGCAGGACAGACCGGGTTCTATAGCCTTGGATGGCAACTGGTCTACCGTAGAAAGAATCGACAACCTACTGTGGGAAAAATCTGACTCGTCAGTCATGTATCGAAAGATACATGATCGCCTAAGCGTGTAACACGAATGGCACATAACTGACAGAATCCCCGTAAAATATATATATACTGCGCCAGCATTCCGTTAAACAGATATTTTATTAAAATTTAAATTATGTAATAGTTAATCTCTACGAAACTACTGAAGCCGTCAATATGATGTCGTACCTTAAGCCGAGTTCGAATTCCAGTCGAATCAATTACATTCACTTACGTGCTAATATCCTTAGGAAAGGTATAAGTCTCCTACTGATCCCCCAGCTATGGGTAAATAGCAGGATAGACCGGGTTCTATAGCCTTGGATGGCAACTGGTTTACCGAAGAAATGGCAAACTACTGCGGGAAAAAATCTGCCTCGTCAGTCATGTATCGAAAGATACATGATCGCCTAAGCGTGTATCACGAATGGCACATGACTGACTGACAGAATCACCGTAAAATATATAGACTGCACCAGCATTGCGTTAAACAGATATTTTTATTAAAATTTAAATTATGTAATAGTTAATCTCTACGAAACTACTGAAGCCGTCAACATGATGTCGTACCTTAAGCCGAGTTCGAATTCCAGTCGAACCAATTACATTCACTTAAGTGCTAATACCTTTGGGAAAGGTATGAATCATCTTCTTCTCTACCCCTCACCCCAGCTATGCATAAATAGCAGGATAGACCGGGTTCTATAGCCTAGGATGGCAATTGGTGCATCGTAGAAAGAAATAGTAACCTACTGCGAGGAAAAAAAATCTGCCTCGTCAGTCATGAATCGAAAGATACATGATCGCCTAAACGTGTATCACGAATGGCGCATAACTGACTGACTGTTTACTCAATACAAGTCAATAGAGCCACTCAAGGTAGACGGTTGCTGATTGAGCTTGTTGTATGAACCTTGAGAGAAGGTAGCAAGTGTAGATTATGAGGATATGTAGGATAGATAATGGTTGACCTTAGACTTTAGGAAGTTAAGATTGTAGTGTTTGAGGAAGCATCCACACGGGATTATGTTCCAAAAACTAGCAGTTCACAGGAAAAAAGTGGCATGTGTGGAACTTCTTACTTGCTAATGCAATATGAAGATGAGGAATATTAGGCTCTGTGTGTTAAATAATAGTTTCAGGCTATTATTTTTTAGCAGTAGTGTATTTTGGCTCAGACCTTCTGTGGCTGAACTTAGCGTCAGATGATAGATAAAATAGGGATGTCAATTTTGATTGGCTGAGCCAATCGAGAGATAGAAATTGACTTCAAGGAGTTAAGTTTTACGCGTCGAAGAATGCAGACGTGTTAATTTCGTGTGTGGAATCTGTGGTTAGTTAAAAAAAAATGTACACGTCGCCGTGTTTAATAAAATAGATAAGTTTGAAATCCCTTTTGCTGAAGTCCTGATTTTACCTCCGAACAAACCAACTAGCGATCACCCGGCCGAGAGAAGAAAGGAAGACAACTTTATTATGATCGCCTCAAGACCGTCAACTAAGAGACCCCCAGAACGCGGGGTCTTTGCAACATGTATACGTGCCATGGCGGGTCCTAGCTGCAAAGGAACGAACAAAGTTTGTTGGCATATTTTCCGTACTTTTTTTTTTCTTCACCTTCATTTTTCGGTCTGATTTGGTTTGGTTTGATTTGGCTTGTTTTACGGCGTATCAATCTCAGTGCCAAAAAGATTTTAATTGCTGGTAATATTTATTTTTTCAAAATGTATTGCTGGTAATAATTTTTTCCAAAACGTATTGCTGGTAATAATTTTCTTTCAAAAATGAATTGCTGGTATTAAAAGCTATATTTACACTTTCATAGTGTTTTGACTCCAGTCTTGGGGGGTTAACTATTTGCCCATAGCTGGGAGCCTAACAGATGCTACTACCCCGGGTCAGGATAGACCTGGGAACACCAGCAATTAAGAGGTGGTTCCACAGTCTTCAAAACCTCCTGATTAGAAACCTTGCTGCTGGATGTAGTTTATCGTCATACTCAGGACGATCATCAAAGTCACCCCTCTCTTTCTTTAGAGATCGACGAAATCCCTGTGGTTCTATAGTGCACTGGAAAGATTATATTCAATGGGAGAAGCTGCTGGATTGTATGAGGTTGTCGTACGTGCAGATTATGAGGATATGTAGGATAGATAATGATTGAGCTGAAGATGTTAAGATTGTAGCGATCGAGAAAGCATCATCTCGGGAGTATGTAGAGGATTACGTCCGAATTGGTAATAACGAATGAGGTGTTGATATGAACGAAAAAGATGATGATAAGAAGTGAAAACTATGTGGATAAGGAAGATAACGATTGGCATTTGACTTGAAGAGGTCAAGATTGAAATATTCATGGAAGCATCCACGTGGGAGTCTGTTCGATAAAGTAGTGGCCCATGGGGAAAAAAAGCTGTCCAAATATAACTTCCTTTTTCCAATCGACTACAAAGAGGATGGTGACGATTTGTCCTAGTGTATGTGACACGGCTGGCCTTAGCTGTGAAGGTCTGAACGGGTGAATATAGCTCGTGAGTTCGTACATAGCTTGAAGAATTCGGGTCATACAAGGTGGACGGTGCCGAAAAAAGCAGCGAAGCGAATATACCGTATTTTATGGTATAAAAAAAAAAAACGCTTTTGCTTCTGAAATACGATATTGATTATTTTTTACGGCTTATCTACCCCTTGTGGATTATTTAAAGCTGAAATATATTTTGGATTGTAGGCGTCTGTTTACAGTACCCGGTGTTCCGAAGCGGTCCCCCATCTAAGTTCTGCTTAACTTCAATGATCGTACGAGAACCTGTGTTCCCGATATATGGGAATTTCATAAATCTGCAAAAAGTGAGCGAAAACAAAATTATTTTCAATTTGGCCAGAGATAAAGTTCTAGTAATTCTTTCTTCATATTCGCTCCTGCGTGTTTATATTCTTCTCAAAAACGGTAGCATTACACTTTTTATTGGTATCCGGTATTTTTAGCTGAACCTGTAAACAAATTCTCAAGTTTGAGCCGTATTTCATGTTTAAAATACGAGAGAGTTATAAATTTTAGTTAGTTGCATCAAAAGGAACTGAGCCTTCTTTCAAGATTAAAATATGCTTAATTTTTGTACTGATCTGAGTCGTATCATGTTTATAAGTTTCACTCTAAAAAAACAAACAAACAAACAAAAAACAGCGTATAGTAATTTATAAAAGCATACCGTTTATAGTCGAGTATAGTGCGAGATTTTATAAACATTTTTTACTCAAAAATTAGATCTAGATCGCATTATACACAGATAATTAGATCTAGGTCGCATTATACACAGATAATTTAACAGGTTAAAGATCAGCGATAAACGAAAGCTAAATTACGGCATCTAAATCTTCATTTTATGGTAAGTGGTTTTTCTCATCATTTTTGGGTAGCTTTGTACAAAAAAGAATGAAGATCATTTATTTGCTATAAAATATGTCCAGGCTGATACCCAGTACTGCAATATTTAACTACGGTATGCCTACTAGTGCTGCCCAGAAGCTGGGTGCGCATTATACACGGGCTACATTTTTTACAAAATCAGATTTTTCACAAAAAAATTCAGGGGTCGCACTAGACACGAAGTCGACTTATGCATGAGTATATACGATAGATGTTACTGTGTAAGGGTTCTAGTAATAAAGGAAGCAGTGGATATATTAATAAATTTAATTTTATCGACCAAAATAGAGAATAAAGAGTTTTATAGGCATTATTTTAGTAGCAAAGCTAATTTTAACTGAGCTTGGCCAGTTTATAGTGAGCCTTATTTCTTATTTTTATAATTATGAAAAATATAAAAACATAACACTGAGGATATGTAGGATAGATAATGGTTGACCCTTGACTTTAAGAAGTCAAGGTTGTAGTGCTGGTGGAAGCATGCACTCTGATCTCGGGTGTAAACTGCATGTGTTGAACTTCCTCCTTATGAATGGCATATGAGGTGGATTAGACGCTGTGTGCGTGTCCGAATTGCGGTTCCGAATTCTAAAGGACTGAGTCGAGCCTGTCGGTATGTTTTCCGTGATTACTTTTGTTTCGCTTCATTTTTTCAGAGAATGTTATCTCTCTTTTTCTTCAAGTGTAGCCTTAGAAATTTAAGTTGTTTTCCGTAAGTTTTCATAAAAATTGATGTAATGGAATAACCTGCCCCCTCCCCCCATGAGTGGCGGCACTATAGTTAGTAACGACCTATAAGTATCCTTTAGGACAGCAGACAGTACAGTCACGCCAGAATTTGTTAATCAGATCTTGGCTGCTATCGAACTTTCTGCCTTTGGCCAGAGAGGAACCTGGACGAGGCTATGCCGAAGGGCAGAGTCTCATTTAGGGAGGTAAACAAACCCGAACCTGTTTATGTGGGCTTACGGGGAATTTTTTGCCGAGTCTACGGGCTCGGATTGCCCCACGTTAAACTCGGCCTTGTGCCACATCCTTCCTGGTCGGGAGGCAGGTAAATACCGTCCAGCCGGAATCTGTTAATCAGATTTTGGCTACTGTCGAACTCTCTGCCTTTGGCTAGAGACGAACCCGGACGAGGCTATGCCAAAGGGCAGAGTCTCATTCAGGGAAGTAGACAAACCCGAACCCATTTATGCGGGCTTACGGGAAATTTTTCGCCGAGCCTACGGGCTCGCACTGCCCCACGTTAAACTCGGCCTTGTGCTACATCCTTTCTCGTGATGAATCAGATAAATACCATTGCGTCAGAACCTGTTAGTCAGACCTTGGCCTCTCTCGAACTCTGTGCCTTTGGCCAGAGACGAACCCGGACGAGGCTATGCCGAAGGGCAGAGTCTCGTTCGGCGAGTTAGACAGACCCGAACTTGTTTATGCGGGCTTACGGGGAATTTTTCGCCGAGCCTGCGGGCTCGGATTGCCCCACGTTAAACTCGGCCTTGTGCCACATTCTTCCTCGTGGAGAGGTAGGTAAATAACGTCGCGCCAGATGATGTTATTCAGATCTTGGCCGCTGTCGAACTCTCAGCCTTTGGCCAGAAACGAACCCGGAGGAGGCTATGCCGAAAGGCAGAGTCTCATTCGGGGAGCTAGACAAACCCGAACCTGTTTATGCGGGCTTATAGGGAATTTTGGGCCGAGCCTACGGGCTCAGATTTCACCACATTAAACTCGGCCTTGTGCCGCATTCTTTCTTGTGGGGAGGCAGGTAAATACCGTCGAGCTGGGATCTGTGAGATCTAGCGGCTTTCCGATAGCAGCACGCACACAACTGTACTGACTTGCGACGACAGCGCGCATAACAATCCTTTGCTTGTTGTACTGGTTTCTACAATAAACCTGTTACTATTTAGCCACCGTGTTACTCCAGTCCATATTCCTATTAGCACGGAATATAACAAAAAGTAATGTGAATCTCGCTTTATGCTTAAATTTTGGTCTCATCCGGGTGTTTCCATAAAGTTCAGGAATAATTGATTCGCTCTCTACGGTTTATCAATCCCTTGCCGGTTATTTAAATTCCAGAATTTTTTTTTCAATTTTAAGAATTTTTTTTAGGCGATAATAATGGTTTAGTGATACAAGTCTTACTGACTAACCCATAGCTGAGGGGAGATATGGACTCATTACTTTGCGCGTAAGTGAATATAACGAACACAGCTCTCCAATTAAGAATCATCCATGATACCACCCACACATCCAAGCTTGCAGCACCTGGTATTCCTATATAAAGTTCATGCTAACAAAATACCGTGGAGGACTGTGTACCAGGTTCAAAATGCCGAGGAGGAGTGCGAACCGAGCGATAGATTATGAAGTGAACAGTGAGGAAATTTTAAGGAAAATAGGTACTACCAAGAAACGTTATTATTACAACCAGAATGAGACGGCTGAAATATTTAGAACATATAAATGAGGAAAGAAAGCCTGCAAAATTTAACACCCACAAGGCAATAGAAGCGGGTGAAACGGCGAGTTACAAAATGAGTTCCAATGAATGGATGGCAAATCAAGAACAAATAGGGATGGCAAACGATCGAAACTTATTTAGAACAACAAAAGACAGGAATTTTCACGAGATTTTAAACGATCATAGCTCTCCACAGATTCCATTTCATTATTATTTTGTGATTACAACGATTTTTAAAAAAAATATTTTTACAGTAGGTTAACTCTGTACAAGGCCTGAGGTAGAGAGCTACGTTAATCCGGATAGGAGGGGGAGATAACGGTTACTCCTAGACTTGAACAGATTAAGAATGTAGTGATCAGGGAGATATCCTCTTGGGAGTCTGTTCCACAGAGCAGTGGTTCGTGGAAAGAAGCTGTTCAAGTGGAACTTACTTCCTGGGAAAGGTGGTAGAATGGTTGCTCGTAGCCTCCTGTACGGTTTGAAATTCATAATTATCATTAAAATTGGCGGCCATCTAAGGCTAGAGAGTCGAGTCTATCCTACTATTTAATGAATAATTGACGAGAAAATAGATGGATTCGTGACATTCCCAAAGTCATTTGTATTAAAATAAATGCAACAGACTAAACCCGGATTTGAACTCGGTTCTTTGATTACACTTTGCGGACCAGTATCCGTTACACTTGTCAATGCGCGAGACTTGATTAAGTTTAATAAGCATTTGGTAGAGGGTGGAGTTTAATGAATATTTACTTTTGTAGCGCGTTTTACCACCACTAAGAAACCCATACTCTTTCTCGTCCCCTTTCTGGAACCCGAGGTTGAAATTAACCAAAGAGAGAAAATAAGGGTCAATTCTTGATCTCTGTGGCATCTCAAAACGTAAAGTACCGAAGCGATTGTGTCAAAACTAGGGTGCGAATGTAAATTGTCGCCATTTTATATGTTTAATTTTGCGCATGCGCGTTATCTGTATTTTATTTTTATTTTGTTGACTGTACTGTATAGTAGCATCAGTTGGGCACCGTCTGTGAGAAAAATAGCACTATGACGCAATTCACAACGTTAGAAAGTTGGAAACGCCATGCTGTACTGCTTGGCATTCACGACGGAAGCTCCAATGCGTACATTTCAAAGTCTTTGGGTTTTCAATCTGCGGACAGTGCAGAGAATTCGGAAAGAATTGGATGAGTCTAATGGTGACTACGAAGTTATGGCAGATCGGAAAACTCACTATGATCGTTCTGATACGAAAAGAACTCCTGAATTTGTTGGTGACAGCCTCAGACTCAACACTGAGCCCTACATCTGCTTCCCTGGGTCAAGAAGGTAGCTGCTGGAAGACACTGTGTCTGGCAACAGGACTCTGCACCATGCCATACAAGCAGGAGAAAACAGTCATGGCTGTCAGACAATTTCAGCGACCACATCACCCATTACATCTGGCCATCTAACTACCCAGACTGCAACCCCCTTGATTATTGTGTGTGGGGCGCAGTTCAGCGAGAGACCAACAAAACTCTTTGTAACACCAAAGATGAACTGAAGGCAAGGATTGTGGCAGAATTCTCCAACTCGGAGAATGTCCAGAAAAGTTGCAGAAGATTCCGAAGTTGTCTGGAGGTCGTGGTTGAAGCTAATGGCTATTTTATTGAATAAATTTACTCTTTAGTATTTCAAGACATTTATTTTGGAAAATATATCACTTGAAGTGAGATGTCGGTGTTATTTTCATTTTTTTTTTTTTGTTTTTTTGCGTAATTTAAACGACAATTCATCCATCGCACCCTGTATATATCAGCAAATAAATACTAGATTATTTTATTTGCTTATGTATTTATCATTCGCTACCCTTTTTCTTTTGTCAAGCTTATTCAAGTCAGGCCAATCGTTGTTAGTTACCGATTCTCTCGTGTAAAAATATAGGACGTTGCTTTTTTTCTTTTTCTTTTTTTTTTTTTTTTCAAAAGAAGGAACGGATATGGATTGAGTGGCGTAATAATTTTCATCGAGTGGGTAGGGATGAAACATTAGACCATCGTCTAGCCACAGCGATAAACACTATGATTTACTGTTATTTACATTTTTGCGTAATTTATACGACAATTTATCCATCGCAGCCTATAGAATAAAATCATTAATTGTGTCGCAAATGCTGTTGTCGGCACGTTGAGGATAAGCTTAGTAAATGTCTATAGGGTTTGTAATATCCGGTATTGATTGCATCACGCGTTGATTGAGAAATAACCAATAATCAATTAAATCCCGAAGAAAAATTACGTTTAGTTTTCGGATTTGGTTTGGTTTGGTTTACGGAATATCAACCTCAATGCCAACAAAATTTTTATTGCTGGTAATATTTTTTTTTTTTAAATGTATTGCTGGAAATATTTTTTTCCTCCAAAAAACTATCTCTGGTAATATTTTTCCTTCAAAAATCTATTTCTGGTAATAATTTTTCCTTCAAAAATCTGTTTCTGGTAATATTTTTTTTTCAAAAATCTATATTTCTGGTAATATTTTTTCCTTCAAAAAACTATTTATGGTAACATTTTTTCCTTCAAAAAACTATTTCTGGTAATATTTTTTTCTTCAAAAATCTATATTTCTGGCAATATTTTTTCCTTCAAAAAACTATTTCTGGCAATATATTTTCCTTCAAAAATCTATTTCTGGTAATATTTTTTTCCAACAAAAAACTATTTCTGGTAATATTTTTTCCTTCAAAAAACTATTTCTGGCAATATATTTTCCTTCAAAAATCTATTTCTGGTAATATTTTTTCTTTAAAAATGTATCGCTAGTGATAGTTTAAAAAAAAATGTATTGCTGGTAAAATTGAAAAAAATAAAAAACGCTTCTCAAAACCTCCTGATCAAAGGCCTAGCTGTCGGACGTAGTTTATCGACTTACCCAGGACGGATTTAGTTTTCTGTTATCAAGCAAACAAGAAGATTTATGAAAAAAAGCAAAACGCTAATTAAGAATTTTAATTCATAAAATTAACTGCGTTTAAGTCGGGTGTCAGAGCTACAGTAGCTGTAGCTATGATTTACAGCCGAGTCAGAAGCTGATCGTGTAATAATAGAAGTAGATAGATTTGTCTATCGTCCGGTTCACACTCCACTCCGGTCTTTTGAACAGGTGTGGTGGTTTCTCCCTTGTTCCCTGTTTAGGATTGTGTTTCCGGTTCATTCTAAAGTCTTCACATTATCGTTCCCTCCCCCTGTTGTCTGCTGCGTCTTAGTGGCATTATCGCCTTCCTTGCGGTGAATTAATTGAAAAAAAAAAACACTTCGGAATCAAATAAGATGTTCCCAAGTGCATATCCAGTGTCTCTTTATACTAGAATCAATTACGATAATGCAGTGATATCTTCTTTCGTAAAACATAGATGTGAGCAATCCAGCTGTATTAAAATTAGTTCGTCTCAAAATCCCACATTACTTGTACAAAAAATAAAACAATGAGTTTCATCATAATTATATTTTTTGTTCAGTGTTTCACATTATTTACACAATGAAAGAAACAATTAGTTCGAATTAGACATGTATAATTTTTGTTAAATGTTTCACATTATTTACACAATGAAAGAAACAATTAGTTCGAATTAGATATCTACTATTTTGTCCGATGTTTCACATTATTTACACAATGAAAGAAACAATTAGTTCAAATTAGATATGTATAATTTTTGTTCAGTGTTTCACATTATTTACACAATGAAAGAAACAATTAGTTCGAATTAGACATCTATTATTTTTGTTGGATGTTTCACATAATTTATAGAAAGCTTAAAACTATTAGAGGCATAACAGACATTTATTATTTTCGTTCTGCATCTCACATTATTTGCATAAGGAATAAAACAATTGGCTTCCTCAGGGTTTTATTATTCATATTGGTCATTATTGATAGATAATTGGAATTTTTCATTTCGTATTAACAGATTTTACTATCTCTCAAAAAAAAGTAAGAATTTCTAAGGAATTCTTGCATATTACCACTAATGTTTCTTCTTGAAGATTCTAACTTTGGAAATGAATAAAGAACTATTTCAAACTGCATTTTCCTTTTTGTTGTCTATATATATGAATTACCTCGTGAGATATTCCTAAAATTTTGAAGAATGCTTAAACACAAAAATACACCACGGAAATTTTAAACAAATCCAAATCCTCATAGCATTAATCGAACTGAAAAATATTGACACTACCTGCCAAGATAACGCCTCCGTAAATGTCACTGTCTGATAAATACATACGGAATTCCTTTAATGAAAGCTAAAGTGAAGATTTCACGCTTTCGTCTTTTGGTTGCTTCTTCACCTGAGCTTAATAGAATTTGGCATTTGAGACAAACGAGAGCTCTCCAAAAGAAGAAACGGTATTGATTTTCGATAAGCGCTTCAAAGGAATAAAATTAATCAAAACAGTTTTGATCGTTAAATACACAAAGATATGCAAATGACGTGTTCACTATGTTTATTTTCTATAACAGAAATAAAATAGATTTACATGAAATAAAATTTACTCATATCATAGATTGAAAACTGAACGAAAATCCATATTTAATTTCTATGATAAAAATTATTATTATCAAGTGCTTCCAAAGTTCATTTAATATTCTCGGTATAAAGAATAAAAGGAAATCTCGCGTCCCTTCAAGACATAGGTAACCATGACTCTCCACAACTTCCTATCCCTTGTAGCTTTTAGCAATATTGTTCTTTGTAACGGAGGCCCTTCTTCTTTTATGTGACGCGTTCCTTCAAGATATAAACGATAATGACTCTCCACAACTTCTATCCCTTGTAGCTTTTAGCAATATTGTTCTTTGTAACGGAGGCTTTCTTCTTTTATGTGACGAGTCCCTTCATTATATAAGTGATCATGACTCTCCACAACTTCTGTTCCTTATAGCTGTTAGCAATATTGTTCCTTGTAACGGAAGTCTTCTTATTTTATGTGTCGCGTCCCTTTAAGATATAATCGATCATGACTCTCCACAACTTCTATCCCTTGTAGCTCGTAGCAATATTGTTCCTTGTAACGGAGGTCTTCTTATTTTATGTGCCGCGTCCCTTTAAGATATAAGCGATCATGACTCTCCACAACTTCTATCCCTTGTAGCTCGTAGCAATATTGTTCTTTGTAACGGAGGTCTTCATTTATGTTACGCGTCCCTTCAAGATATAAGCAATCATGACTCTCCACAACTTCTATCTCATTTAGCTTTTAGCAATATTGTTCCTTGTAACGGAGGTCTTCTTCTTTTATGTGACGAGTCCCTTCAAGATATAAGCGATAATGACTCTCCACAACTTCTATCCCTTGTAGCTCTTAGCAATATTGTTCTTTGTAACGAAGGCATTCGTCTACTTTTATGTGACGAGTCCCTTCAAGGTATAAGCGATCATGACTCTCCACAACTTCTATCCCTTGTAGCTCTTAGCAATATTGTTCTTTGTAACGGAAGCCTTCTTCTTTTATGTGACGCCTCCCTTCATTATATAAGCGATCATGACTCTCCACAACTTCTGTTCCCTGTAGCTCTTAGCAGTATTGTTCCTTGTAACGGAAGTCTTCTTATTTTATGTGACGAGTCCCTTCAAGGTATAAGCGATCATGACTCTCCACAACTTCTATCCCGTCTAGCTTGTAGGAATACTGTTCTTTGTAACGGAGGCCTTCTTCCTCTTTTATGTGACGCGTCCCTTCAAGATATGTGATCATGACTCTCCACAATTTCTATCGCTTGTAGCTCTTAACAGTATTGTTCTTTGTAACGGAGGCTTTCTTCTTTTATGTGATGCGTCCCTTCAAGGCATAGACGATTATGACTCTCCACAACTTCCTATCCCTTTTTGCTCTCACTATGCTCCGTGAGGCTTAAGTTTTCGAAGCCCTCCTTCCTCATTATGTGTCCAATTTATTTCAGCTGTCTTTTCATAATTCTGAGTATAAATGGCCTCACTGTTGCCATTTTCTATAATACTTCCTTGTTGCTTACTCGCTCTGTCCATGGAACTTTCGGTATACTTCTGGACAGCCAGATTTCTACTTCCTCTAATTTTTATTTCCTCGTTCATAAGGGAATTTTCCTGCCATATAGTAGGATTGATACCAATTAGCAATTCAGCGCCTTTTCCGTCCTGGGTATGATGATAAACTACATCAGCATCCTGGGTAAGACGATAAACTACGTCCGACAGCAAGGCTGTCTGATCAAACTGAGGTCAAAACACTATGAAAGTGTAAAAATAGGTTTTAGTACCAGAAATACTATGTAAAAAATTATTACCAGCATTACATTTTTGAAAAAATTACCAGCTATACATTTAAAAAAAAATATATTAGCAGCGATACATGTTTGAAAAAGAAATATTACCAGAAATAGATTTTTGAAGAAAAACATATTACCAGAAATAGAATTTTTGAAGGAAAAATATTACCAGAAATAGATTATTTGAAGGAAAAATATTACCAGAAATAGATATTTTGAGAGAAAAATATTATCAGAAATAGATTTTTGAAGGAAAAATATTACCAGAAATAGATATTTTGAAAGAAAAATATTACCAGAAATAGATTTTTTGAAGGAAAATATTACTAGAAATAAATTTTTGAAGAAAAACATATTACCAGAAATAGATTTTTTGAAGGAAAAATGTTTCCAGAAATAGATTTTTTGAAAGAAAAATATTACCAGAAATAGATTTTTTGAAGGAAAAATATTACCGGAAATAGATTTTTTGAAGGAATAATTTTACCAGAAATAGATTTTTTGAAAGAAAAATATTACCAGAAATAGATTTTTCGAAGGAAAAATATTACCAGAAATAGATTTTTGAAGAAAAACATAGCAGAAATAGATTTTTTGAAGGAAAAATATTACCAGAAATAGATTTTTGAAGAAATAAAATATTACTAGCAATACATTTTTGAAAAAAAAATATTACCAGCAATAAAAACTGTCCTCATTAAATAACCCATTATGGTTGATATGCCGTAAAACAAACCAAACCAAACCAATCAGCGCTTTTTTATTTATTTTATTTTATTTTATTTTTATTTATTTTATTTTGCTTCTAACGAAATGATTCCGTTTCTCAGTACCTTGCTTCGTTTTCGGAACGCGTAGTCGGATCTCGGCGTTGCATTTTTCATTATCTATTAAAACGCTACCCAAATATTTGAACTTCTGCGCCTGCTTGTTGTTGATATCTCCAAGTTGTAACTTGTATCTTGGGCTTTTTTTCTCTTGCTGGTCACCATAACTTCTGTCTTCATTCAGTGGGTGGCTAGTCCTTTTTTTTCTTCTAACCACTCTATCTAAGACTTAGTTTCTTTTCCGAGTCAGCCATCAACAATGTCATCTGCGTATCTTATATAGTTAAGATAATAATACTCACCGATTATAAATGCAGATAGGATCTCCAGGCAGTAAAGCCATTGAGACACAAGGGATAACTAGGTGTGAAAGAATTAGAAAACAGAAACATTATAAAGGAGTAAGAACAATAAAAGTGTCATCAGGAAGACAGTAGATAACAATTGACATTGCATTTAAATTTTTTAAGATAAAAAAGTTGGCTGGAAAGCATGGGGCTGGATGTGAGTTCCACAAGCAAGAAGTGTGAGAAAAGAAAATGTTAGCATGGAGCTTAAGGTTTCATCTAGCCAATTCAACTGTGAATCGGCGAGACCTGGCTGCCAGTCTAATACTGCACTTAAATTCATAAAGTCTAGGTCATAAAGTAAAGAGGTCATCTGAACAATTACCATGAAAGTATTTATAGAAACAGGTTTGAGTTTGTTTCGTTTTATGGCATATCAACCTCAATGGGTTATTTAATGACGGCAAAATCTTTATTGCTGGTAATGTTTTTCAAGAAGAATTTCTGGTAATATTTTTTCAATAAGAATTTCTGGTAATGTTTTATTTCAAGAAGAATTTCTGGTAATATTTTTTTCAAGAGGAATTTCTGGTAATATTTTTTTTCAAGAAGAATTTATGATAATATTTTTTTTCAAGAAGAATTTCTGGTAATATTTTTTCAATAAGAATTTATGGTAATGTTTTATTTCAAGAAGAATTTCTGGTAATATTTTTTTCAAGAGGAATTTCTGGTAATATTTTTTTTCAAGAAGAGTTTCTGGTAATATTTTTTTTCAAGAAGAATTTCTGATAATATTTTTTTTCAAGAAGAATTTCTGGTAATATTTTTTCAAGAATTTCTGGTAATATTTTTCCCCAGAATGTATTGCTGGTAGTATTTTATGCAAAAGGTGTTGCCGGTAATAATCTTTTACAAAAATGTGTTGCTGGTATTAAATTTTTTTTTTAAATTTTATTTTTTACCTCTATCTACACGTTTTGACCCCATTTTGGGGGTTAACTATTTGCCCATAGCTAGGACCCTAACAGGTGCTGCCACCACGCGTCAGGGTGGATCTGGGAGGAGGTAGAGGACGAATCAATCTGTGGAAAAAGCATATCATTGTCTTCCGCCCCTTTCTACTCTTGTATAGCTACTCAGGAAGCTCGGTGGTGTAATGAACAGTGGTTTGGATTAAGGAATCGGAGAGCGGAGTTCGAATTCTACTCGGATCCGTTACATTCACTTACGTGCTAATGACCTTGGGAAAGGTATGGGTCCTATTCTTAAGGCTATGAGTAAATAGCAGAACAGACTGGATTTTGTAACTTTGGGTAGTAACCAGTCTAGGAGAAAGTAACTCTGAATTCAAAACTATATGTAACCGTGGCGTAGCACACACTATACAGCTAAAAATGATACTTACCTGACCCAGGGCTCCGTCCAGATGCAGGTGCTATCACGGCTACGACTAGCTTGGACCGGCTCAAACCAGCTTGGACCAATCCAAGACCAGCTATGACTAGCTTAGACCAGCTCTGACCAGCTTGGACAAGCTACGACCAGTGACCTGACTCAAATAAATCTCACTATACAGCTAAAAATGCGCAGTTGGAACAGATTTTCAGCCACGTTCCTCGCTGGTGTCAAATTGTAATGATCTTGCTGTTCCGTTGGATCCATTAGCGACATCTTGTTTGCAGATGGGTGGGATCAAATCCGTGGTCATTGATGGAGGCCTATAGTTATACGTTCATTTCCTATTCGGATGCCGGCGGTTTGCTCACAGTGTGATTCCCGGATTATTCTAACATACACTACAGTTTAAAAGTTTGAAGTCACCCCCAGAAATAGCATGGGATGAACTTAAAAAAGTGTAAAAAAAAAAATGAAAAAGAACTCTTAGAGTCATTGCAAAAGAATGGAATCAATTATCACAATTACTTTGAGGAACTTTTGCAACGAATGCCAAAAATTTGTGCTGCCATAATCAAGGCTGAAGGAAGATATTTTGGCATATGCAAAATTTAATCATAATTTGTTTTCTTTTCTTTTTATCATAATATAATTTCTAATAATCATGTATAATAATTTTCTTTTATTTAAAGTACAAAACAACTACTTTTCGGGCCAGTTTAAAAAATATATCTCAAACTATTGAGATGTGAAATAGATCTAGTTTTCCAAAAGACGGAAATACATATGCAAATAAAGTTTAGGTTTATACTGGAGTCTTTAGGTAGACATTGACCTATTTTATAGCTTATTAGTCGTTGTTATACTTGAGTTCAGAGGTAGACGTTAGTGAAGCTTTCTACTTGCCTCAACAAATATCGTGACCCCTTTGTGGATTTATTCATCTGCTTAACTCTAGGAAGCACTGAGAATTAATAGATAGATAGATAGATAGATAGATAGATAGATAGATAGATCATATTCAGAAATAGATAGATTTTTTTTTAATGAGGAAGGGGTTGTAGAGTGGAAAATAATTCGTCGCCTTCAAGGACGCGTAGACGCATTTAGACTCTATCAAGAAAGGAAGTCGAAGACGAGGCAGCTCCTGCCCATATATGGCAGCAGTTCCCCATTTTCGGTCATGGGTTCCTAGAAAACCGTTAACAGGAACTATTATATGTCTGTGTTGAGAATGAATATATTAGGTTGGTGCAAAAATAATGTCATTTTTTGACGTTCAACTTCATGTGAGAAAACGACTTTATTTTTGCACCAACCTAATAGTAAGAAACTAAAGAGTTAAAAGTGGAAACTGTAATAATATTGGCTTGGGAAAGCATTTCCAGTGTACAGCTGTACTCAAATGTGTAGTCAGTTTTTCACAATTTCTTTCTTTTAAAATAATTTGAAAATTTCAACACTGAATACAGGCAACGAAAGGAAAATAGCTCACCCAAATGATAGATAGATAGATAGATAGATAGATAGATAGATAGATAGATAGATAGATAATGAAAAGACTGAAATAGATAGATATATAGTTAAATAGAGAGATAGATAGATAATGAAAATACTGAAATAGATAGATAGATAATGAACAGACTAAGATAGATAGATAGATAGATAGATAGATAATGAACAGACTAAGATAGATAGATAGATAGATAGATAGATAATGAACAGACTAAGATAGATAGATAGATAGATAGATAGATAGATAGATAGATAGATAGATAGATAGATAGATCATTTTCAAGAACGTTTGTGAAAATAGTAGTTCGAAGTATATTATTTTTGTTAACATGGTTGGATAAGACTTTCGTTAGCGGAGTTGTTTTTTCTTGTTTTGTTTGTTTTTTGCATTTTTTTTTTATCTCACCTTTTCTTAGTAAGTATATTGATTACAGGAATAAACATGAGTCATCTATAACGCCAATGATGGTTTGAATTCGCTTGATGAGTTTCATGACATATCAACCCCTTACTGGGTTATTTAATGTCGAAGTCTACTTTTATACTATACCTGAGTCTCTGAGTAAACAATTGTCAGGTGAATACCTGAGTACATATGCAAATAAAGTTTAGGTTTATACTGGAGTCTATAGGCAGACATTGACCAATTTGATAGTTTATTAGTCGTTGTTTTACTTGAGTTCAGAAGTAGACGTTAGTGAAATATTCTACTTGCCTCAACAAATATCGTGACCCCTTTGTTGATAGATAGATATATAGATACATAGATAGATAGATAGATAGACAGATAGATAATGAAGAGATTGGTATAGATAGATAGATAGATAGATAGACAGATAGATAGATAGATAGATAGATAGATAGATAGATAGATAGATAGATAGATAGATAGATAATGAACAGACTGAGATAGATAGGCAGATAGATACATACATACATATATATATATATATATATATATATATATAACAAACTGAGATAGATAGATACATAGATATATACATAGATAGATAGATAATGAACAGACTGAGATAGATAGACAGATATATGCATACATATATATATATATATATATATATATATATATATATATATATATATATACATAACTGAGATAGATAGATAGATAGATAGATAGATAGATAGATAGATAGATAGATAGATAGATAGATCATATTCAGAGATAGATAGATCCTTTTTTTATTGAGGAAGGGGTTGTAGAGTGGAAAATAATTCGTCGCCTTCAAGGACGCGGAGACGCCTTTAGACTCTACCAAGAAAGGAACGCGAAGACGAGGCAGCTCCTGCCCATATATGGCAGCAGTTCCCCATTTTCGGTCATGGGTTCCTAGAAAACCGTTAACAGGAACTATTATATGTCTGTGTTGGGAATGAATATATTAGGTTGGTGCAAAAAATAATGTCATTTTTTGACGTTCAACTTCATGTGAGAAAACGACTTTATTTTTGCACCAACCTAATAGTAAGAAACTAAAGAGTTAAAAGTGGAAACTGTAATAATATTGGCTTGGGAAAGCATTTCCAGTGTACAGCGGTACTCAAATGTGTAGTCAGTTTTTCACAATTTCTTTCTTTCTTTTAAAATAATGAGAGAATTTCAACACTGAATACAGACAAAGAAAGGAAAATAGCCCACCCAAATGATAAATAGATAGATAGATAGTGAGAGAGAGGGAGAGAGAGAGAAAAGAAACGATAGATAGATAGATAGATAGATAGATAGATAGATAGATAGATAGATAGATAGATAGATAGATAGATAGATAGATAGATAAACAATATTACCAGCAATAAAAATGTTGTCGGCATTGAATAACCAATTGAGGTTGATATGCCGTAAAACAAAACAAGCCATACCAAACCAATATATACTGAGATAGATAGATAGATAGATAGATAGATAGATAGATAGATAGATAGATAGATAGATATTTTCTTTCAGTTCCCGGGCTACATTGATCTTCTACAGAAAGAATTTCAACACTGAATACAGACAACGAAAGGAAAAGAGCTCATCTCAAATATGAGCCAATTGACAGATAGTGAGCTGACTGTAACAGACAGACAGATAGATAGATAGATAGATAGATAGATAGATAGATAGATAGATAGATAGATAGATAGATAGATAGATAATGTATCCTTTGGGTCATTTCAGTCTATTTCTTTTCTAATCCTAAAGCGTCGTTTCAAAACGTTGTTGGAACCTCCCTTTGCATCCGTCTATTTCCGAAAAAAAATGTTTCCTGAGTTGTTTAATACAATCAGAACTTTTAACCTGCATAGCATTTGCTTCGATTCCCACGAAATTCTTGTTTCGTTTATTTTCTTATTTTTCCAAAATTTCATCGAGATGAAAGAAAACTCATCAAAAAAAGGCGCGAAAAATATCCAAAGAGAAATATAATAACTGAAAGAAAATGTGCTTTTTGAACGTAGTCTTGACAACATCTATCTATCTATCTATCTATCTATCTATCTATCTATCTATCTGATTCTGTTCATTATCTATCTATCTATCTATCTCAGTATGTTCATTATCTATCTATCTATCTATCTATCTATCTATCTCAGTATGTTCATTATCTATCTATATATATATATATATATATATATATATATATATATATATATATATATATATATATATATGATTCTGTTCATTATCTATCTATCTATCTCAGTATGTTCATTATCTATCTATCTATATCAGTATGTTCATTATCTATCTATCTATCTATCTATCTAATCCTGTTCATTATCTATCTATCTATCTATCTATCTATCTCAGTATGTTCATTATCTATCTATCTATCTATCTATCTATCTATCTATCTATCTATCTATCTATCTGATTCTGTTCATTATCTATCTATCTATCTATCTATCTGATTCTGTTCATTATCTATCTATCTATCTATATCTGATTCTGTTCATTATCTATCTATCTATCTATCTATCTATCTATCTGATTCTGTTCATTATCTATCTATCTATCTATCTATCTATGATTATATTGTTTAAAGTTGTTATATTTATTGGAGAAGGGTGCTCAAAATCGGTGATAGATCATTTGTAGATATAAACAGTGGGAACATAAAAATCCTCACTATAATGTGACTATCTTATCCACGCCGCCTTATATTACTCCTCTTTTTGTAGGTTCTATAGAGAAGCCTCACAAAAGTATCATTTCTATCTAGTAGGGCTTTCTTTTAATAAGAGCTTTTAAAAATTTTCACCCCCACCCCAAGCAAGACAATAAAGCCTCTGAGACGTAAGGGATGTTACTGACATTATTTACATTATTCGGACTATTGTCGCTATATTTATTACAACGTTTCAGTCGTTGTACGCTCCGGCCTTCTCCAGGTGGTTGGAATGCCGAACTGAGCCTTTATTTCGCCCACTGTTCTAGTTCCACGTGCCATGTTTGATGGATGTCTGTTATCAGTTATCTCCTGTTAATTTTTCCCCCTGAAAGTTCTCCACTGCCTTAATCGGGTATTGAACTCACACTCTTTGGTGTCACTGGATCTAACCAACGCCCTTATCCACTGTGCCATGTGTCGTTGAGGTATTATAAATCTAATGTCTTCAGCAACCATTTTTACCAGTGCTCATATTGCAATTTTTGCTGTTATCATGTAGTTTTTACCAGAACTCATATTGCAACTTTGTTGTTATTATCGCTTTTCTCTGGCACTCCTTATTACTGGTTCCCATATTGTATTCATTTCCATGCTTATTCGGCTCAGGAGATTTTTGTGGCCTAGCATATGTGCTGATTCCTTAAGTTTACGAATTTCCAATGATGTTCCTTATCTATGATCTCAACCTGATCCCACAGAGGGCGGTGATCTCCCTTCTCTCTCCATATATGGTCAGCCCCGCCTGATTTTTCTACTTCCCCTCGTGTTACAGCTTTCCGGTGTTCTTGCAGCCGCATCTTAAGGAGGCGGCCTGTCTCTCCTTTATATTTCTTTCCACAGCAGCACCCGAAGAAGGCCGGAGCGTACAACGGCCGAAACGTTGTAATAAATATGGCGACAAAGATGAGGACAATCGTCCGAATAATGTAAATAATGTACATAATACCACATCTCAGAAATATAGACAGATACTGAAGGATTGGATAAATATGGCGACAAAGATGAGGACAATAGTCCGAATAATGTAAATAGTGTACATAATACCTCATCTCAGAAATATAGACAGATACTGAAGGATCGGATAAATATGGCGACAAAGATGAGGACAATAGTCCGAATAATGTAAATAATGTACATAATACCACCTCTCAGAAACATAGACAGATATTGGATGTTACTGAGTGTTAAAAAATCTGAGAAAACAAAAACATTTTTAAGGAAAGAGAACAATAAAATATCAGGAATTAAGAAGACCGAAAATAACGATTAACATTGCATTTAAATTTTTGAAGATCTAAATTGACTGGAAAGCAAGAGACGGGAAGACAATTCCACAAGCGAGAATTGTGTTAGCATAGAACTTACGGTAACATCTCGCCAGTTTCACTTGTAAAAGGATGAAACTCTAAGTACCAAAGAGGAAAGCTCAATAGAACAAGTACCATGAAAATATTCATAGATAAATAAACACATGGAAGATACGCAACGGCAGTGGGAAAGTGACTGAAGCTGAGATGACAGGTCAGGACCAATAATATTACACATTCTTTTTTGTCTGTTATCATGAAGCTCTAAATACATAGCCGAACCACCAGACCAGATGTGGCAGCAATAGTCGATGGAAAGACGAATGGTAGATTTATAAACGAGCAAGACAGATTCTGGAGATAAAGATTGTCTAGCACGACTAAGTAAACCAACATTCCTAGCTTTAGATCTTGCAACTGATTCAATATAATCATTCTACTAATAAGGTGCGAGGTTTTTCCTTTCCTAGAACGCATATTGTTTTATATTATATTATATAGATGAAAGTTGGGTCCCTGTGTCGTGCCATAAAGAATTTCTCATCAGAATCCATTTTTCACATTTACAAATCTACCATTCGTCCATGCCTTAAATACTGTTGCCATATCTGATCTGGTGCGCCTCTAGTACATCTCGAGATTCTTGAGAAAACCCAAAGAATGTAATCGATCCTGCCCAGGTATCTCTACTGCAGTCACTTTCTCACCGACATGACATGGCTTTCCGCTGTCTTTTCTACAAATATTTTCATGGTAAATTGCTCTGAAGACATTGTTTTCCTAGTTTCCCCGAATACATGCATTCAAGCGTGCTACTAGATTGGCAACTAGGTCCCACCCTTTTACTGTTGAAATAGCTAAATGTAACCGCATTTCTACTCCAATAGTTTCTTTTCTCGCACTTCCATGTGTCGAACTCCCTTCCGATTTCTTGCTTCCCTGACAACTACAATCTTCAAAAATTTAAATGCAACGTTAGTCGCCATCTTCTGTCTCCTTTAACCCCGTTCATCTTTTTTTTCCTTTCTTCAATTCCTCAATTTCTCAATCTTCTCTTTCACTTTCACACCTTGTAACCACCCTGCGTACTAGTGGCATTAATGCCTTTCTTGGGTGAAATGATTTAAAAAATAACCTTGCTGTTAAAAATTAAAATTGGTATGTCCACTAAATACACAGTTGCGGCCAAAATGTTCAGAACGGCATTGTTTTCGTTAGAAAAGTAGGTATAAGTTTTTATCAAAGCTGTTTTATATTCTATAATTTTCACAGACAATAAATACGATATTAATTGTTATTGTCTGAGATTTTGGTGTAATTTGATAGGATAATAAAAAAAGTTATGGATTATTTAGTGTTTTACTGCAAAACCCAAGGCGGCTAAAATGATCAGAACGGTTGAAAAAATAACAAAATAATAAAAAATGACAGAGAATACTGGAATTATTTAATATTTAGTGTGAAGCCCTTTAGCTTCAATCACACTTTGACATCTTCGACTGCATGAGGAAATTAAATTTTCAATTTCTTGCTGGGTGATCTTATTCCATTCTTCCTGAAGGGCATTCCATAATTGCTCGGTTGTTTTAGGATTTCTGGCTTTCGAAAGTTCTCCTGGAATAATCCACACATTTTCAATAGGATTGAGATCTGGGCTTTGAGCAGGCCAATCCATAACAATAACCTTTTCAGCCTTGAGGAAGTTCATGACCACCTTAGCCTAGTGACATGAGGCATTGTCCTGCATGAATATGGGTGGTCGCTTAGTTGAATTTCTCAGCACAGGCAAGACATGATCTTTTACAAGTTGTTTATAAACTCCTGCATTTACCTTTCCATGTAATCGCACCAAAGGGCCCACTAAAGATATCTCTAGATATCATCCCCCAAACCATGACACTTCCTCCACCGAATTTAAAACTCGTCTTAAGGCATTTAGGCGACAATTTTTCACCTACTTTTCGACAAACGTACCTTTTCCCATCTGAACCAAATAACATAAACTTAGATTCATCACTGAATTGCACCGTTTGCCATTTTTCTTGAGACCACAACTGTTGCAAGGGTAAGACGACACTTTTTATTCTTGGAGCTGATCAGTGGCTTCACTGCAGGTGCTCTTGCTTGTAGGTCACGTTCAACTAAACGACGAGACACATTTTTCGAAATAAAGTTGTCTTCAGTACAATGCTCATTTCCAGAGAAACAGCAGCAGCAGTTTTAAATCTGCCCTTTTTAACCCACTTTACCATAGCACGATCTTCTCTCTTGGTCGTTTTTCTTGACCTACCTGTAGACTTTCTTGCTTCACACGAACCACAATCATCGTAGACCTTAAGAATACCGTAAACAACACTTTTTGACTTGTTAACAATCTTTGCAATAGACCCAATACTTAAATTATCCTTCTTTCGAAGCTTAAGAATCTGCTGACGAATTGGTAACGGAGTAAGTGGCATTATATTAACAAAGTACACTGCAGATATTCTTACTAATGTTTAGTAAACGAACCCGTCACGTAAAAAAATTAAAAAAATTAGAGTTCGCCGGTTAAATATACTAAAACACGGAGTAAAAGCAACCGTTCTGATCATTTTGGCCGCCACGGGTTTTGCAGTAAATCACTAAATCATCCATAACTTTTGTATTATCCTCTCAAAGTACACCAAAATCTCAGGCAATAACGAATAATATCGTATTTATTTTCTGTGAAAATTATAGACCATTAAACAACATTGATAAAAAGTTATTCCTACTTTTCTGACGAAAACAATGCCGTTCTGAACATTTTGGCCGTATCTATCTATCTATCTATCTATCTATCTATCTATCTATCTATCTATCTATCTATTTCAGTCTTTTCATTATCTATCTATCTCTCTATTTATCTATCTATCTATTTCAGTCTTTTCATTATCTATCTATCTATCTATCTATCACAGTTTTTTGGGGGTTTTAGCCTAGGAAGTTAAATTGTTGGTTTGTGTATCTGGTGGCATAATAATGGTGAGTTCAATCCCTAAGCCAGGTAGTACAAACTTACTAAGTAGAAACAAGGCAAGCAATAACTCGGCAGAATTAAAAAAAAAGAAAACAAGACGAGATATCCCTAGATATGGACAGCAAAACGAAATGAATGTTACACGGATCGGAAGACATCTGAAGAAGGCTGGATCTCGCAATGGTCGAAACGTTGCGGTAATAACAACAAATATTAGGTTATTAGTCAGAATGGAAGTAATGTAATTGTTATTTACGTTCGGACTAATGTTCTAATCTCTGTTGCGCCCTCCAGCCTTCCTCGTTGCATTTGTCCATATTTCGAAGTGAGACTAATTTCATATCTTACTGACACTTTTTTACTTAGGTGTACAGTTTTTTATCTATTGTTTTCATTAGTTCATGCGTCAGCTTATCACTACATCAGTAATTAAAATTAAAACGCATTCTTATCTGTTGTTTATGTCGATAAAGTGAGTGAGGGCGAAGTTAAAATTTCTTTTCTCACCTAGATTATGTAGATTATAAGAAAGGCTTGCCTCGGATGTAGGCGATAGAGAAGGCCGAGCTTTTCGGCAGACAAAAAATAATGTTCGGCCCACGAGGAAATTATGCAGGGGTCTCTTCGGGAAATCGTATTCGCCAATTCGGTTTTTATAATTTCAGATCTTCCCAAAAGAGTGGTCAACTTAAATCCACAATTTCGTTAAAGATGGTCAGTCTACCATTCGTTACAGCGGTTCGTGGGAATGAGGTGCTTGAGTATTGGCTTGTGTAAACATTTCGCAGTCAAAAATAATGTTCGGCCCACGAGGAAATTATCCAGGGGTCTCTTCGGGCGGGAGATCGTATTCGCCAATTCGGTTTTTATAATTTCAGATCTTCCCAAAAGAGTGGTCGACTTAAATCCACAATTTCGTTAAAGATGGTCAGTCTACCATTCGTTAGAGCGGTTCGTGGGAATGAGGTGCTTGAGTATTGGCTTGTGTAAACATTTCGCAGTCAAAAATAATGTTCGGCCCACGAGGAAATTATCCAGGGGTCTCTTCGGGCGGGAGATCGTATTCGCCAATTCGGTTTTTATAATTTCAGATCTTCCCAAAAGAGTGGTCGACTTAATTTTGTTAAAGATCGACAGTCTATCATTTGTTACAACTGCGAATTTTATTTGTCGCGGGGGTAACAATGATTGGCTATTTATTTACAATAGCATTTTCACCCTGAACAAAGACCAGTCGAAGTAAGTGGTTACCGAGTAAGAGGTACAGTTTAGGCGCGGAAGATAACAGAATGGAACAGGTTAACATTGGGAGTCGGTTCTTCATGGAAAGAAGCTACTCGAACTTCTTCCCAGGGGAATACGAAGAGAGTGAGTATGGTTCTCTACAATGTGCATGGTATGCCGGGTCTTTGCCGTGAGGGTTAGGACTGGTGGAACAAAGGAGTTTAGTTTATCTGAACATTCACCATGGAACAGCGAGAGGCTAGCGTCGTTTCGTCTGTTAGAATGTGGTGCCAGAGTGGAAAATAATTCGTTGGGAACGCATTTAGACTCTATCAAGAAAGGAACGCGAAGACAAGGCAGCTCCGGCCCATATATGGCAGCAGTTCCCCATTTCGGTCATGGGTTCCTAGAAAACCGTTAACAGGAACTATTATATGTCCGTGTTGAGAATGAATATAGAAAAAAACTAAATAGTTGAAAGTGGAAACTGTAATAATATTGGCTTGGGAAAGCATTTCCAGTGTACAGCGGTACTCAAATGTGTAGTCAGTTTTTCACAATTTCTTTCTTTTAAAATAATTTGAAATTTTCAACACTGAATACAGGCAACGAAAGGAAAATAGCCCACCCAAATGATAGATAGATAGATAGATAGTGAACAGACTGAGATATAGATAGAAAATGAACTGACCTTGTTAGATAGATAGATAGATAGATAGATAGATAGATAGATAGATAGATAGATAGATAGATAGATAGTGAACAGAGTGAGATATAGATAGAAAATGAACTGACCTTGTTAGATAGATAGATAGATAGATAGATAGATAGATAGATTGATAGATAGATAGTGAACAGAGTGAGATATAGATAAAAAATGAACTGACCTTGATAGATAGATAGATAGATAGATAGTGGACAGACTGAGATATAGATAGAAAATGAACTGACCTTGATAGATAGATAGATAGATAGATAGATAGTGATCAGACTTAAATATAGATAGAAAATGAACTGACCGTGATAGATAGATAGATAGATAGATAGATAGATAGATAGATAGATAGATAGATAGATAGATAGATAGATAGATAGATTGATTCCTGGACTGCATTGTTATTCTAAAGAAAGCGGTAAATTGAATTTGCAAAACTGAATGAGCATCACGGTTTAATTGTTTTTATTTCATTAGCTTTTGTTGCAATAGTGACACTTTTTACTTGATCAACTCGTGGTCATTTACCACCGGCTCCAGCTATTCCAATCCCAATGAATAAAACTCACAAGGAAAGACTAATGAATGGAACGAATAAGTTATAAGGAAAAAAAAAATGATGCACATGGAAATTCTGTAAGATGTCAAGTTTTAGTTATTTCTCTTGCACACACACACACACACACACACACACACACACACTCTCTCTCTCTCTCTGTCTCTCTGTCTCTCTCTTATCGCTTTCTTTATTCTCCTCCCGGCTTTCTTTCTCAAAGCTCTTCATCATCAATAACTTTTTTTTTATTAAATTTTTTCGCTATTTTCATTCGAGAAATAAATCTCTTTCACGAAGCAATCAGGAAAAACCGATACGCGAATAACATTTTTCTTTTATAGAATTTTAACCTTTGTGCTCTCCGGGTCTCATTCAGGTGTCTGTCGACTCTGTTAACCGCCTGCGGATTTCGAACTGAATTTTTAATTTAATCTACGCTGGTCAGATTGTCCTCGCTCCGACATCTATATATCGAGATATGTTGTCTTGTTCTTTTCGTTTTTTTTTTTTAATTTATTTAGCAGAGCCCATTTATTGCTCGGCCTGTTTCCACTGAATCTGAATCTGTACTACCCATCCCAGGAATTGAACACACAATTTTTATACCGCGAAATTCATGAACCTACGATTCAAGTCCCAATGATGGTATTCCCACCTCAGCGGGTGCAAAATAAAATTTAACAAGAATAAGGTGCGAATGGTTTGTAACCATTTTTATTTGAAAAAATAGAAAACAAAGAAAAATCATTCTTACAGTCCAAATTATGATTCGGCATTTAATAACCCGTAAAGGGTTGATAATCCGTAAAAAACAAATCAATCAATCAATTCAACATATGACCTTAAAGCCTTTCAGCTTAAACTATGAATTCCATCTGTTGTATATTGCGTGTCAGTTTGTGCAACGGATAGTACTAGTTAACTGTCCAGTTATCGGAACGTTGTAATTGTCCACTCGAGAATGGAATATTTGAAATAGATTTAGAGCTATATTCGATATAAACTCCCATTTTTATTTGCCTTGTTCCATATTGCAATGAAGTCCTTCTATTTGTTCCCAGTTTGGTAGGATTTTCATCAGGAATTGACCTGGTAATTTCAAACTGGTCTGTGGTGTTTAAATTACCGTCGGATTGATGTCTTAGGTATCCCGTTTCTTTTTGAGATGCTTAACTTTCTTCCATGGAGCTTAGCTTTTGTGGTTGTTTATTGCAATCTATCCTCATCACTCCAATGCCTTTTGCATCCGGCAGTCAAGCCTCTGATGGGGAGATTGGAGGCTTTGATAAGCATGGAAGCACTTCTTAAGTGCTGTTGTTTCCAGATCCATCCTGACCTGGGATGGTAGCACCTGTTAGGATCCCATCTATGACCAAATAATATAGTCCAAAATAAAAAATGAGCGCTATAAAAGTATGAAAATACATTTTATGTTTGTTATGGTCCAGGTTAGGACCAAGGAAGAACAACACGAACACAAGAGTAGAAATAACGAAGATATATTACACGGAATATTAATACAAGATATGGAAGGTGTTAGTATGAATGTCAGTCTGGTTTGGAGTGAACTACTATCGGCTCGACTCGTCTCTCTCTCTCTCTCTCTCTCTCTCTCTCTCTCTCTCTCTCTCTCTCTCTCTCTTGAGAGGCGTAGTATACATAGTGTTAGGAAGAGTTCATTCTGTAGTTATAGGTAAGGACCCATAACAATATTAAAAATACCAGCAATACATTTTTATGCAAAAAAAGATTACCAACAATACATATTTGTAAGGAAATTACCACCAGAACCTATTTATAGAACACTTACCAAAAATTCATTTTATCTCTAGTTGAAGACGTTCAAAATATTTAGATTTCGGCATTAAATAACCCATGCAGATCTAGAGCTATATTCGATATAAACTCCCATTTTTATTTGCCTTATTCAATACTGTAATGAAGTTTTGCCATTTGTTGCCAGTTTGGTAGGATTTTAATCAAGAATTGACTTGGTCATATCAGACCCGTATGTGGTGTTTAAATTACCGTACGATTGATGTCTGTTGTTAGGCAAATGCGTATGTATCGTGTTTGGCAGTCCGAATAAGCTCAACAGTGTGTTTAAACTAGATAGTTGCTGAACTTTGAGCAATTTTATTCTTATTTAAGGTCGGATTAAATTGGTTTCCATGTCTTACGAAAATCTGTAACCCGACAAAAATGTCGTATATTACGTTGGCTTGTTGCCTTGCGACGATGCTCCTAATCCGTCTGAGTTGTCGGAATCTGTAACCACGCACTACTCTCGAGAATCCAACTTTTTAATTGGATTTGTGAGATTTATTTATTCATTTATTTATTTATTTATTTATTCATTTTTTGAATGTTGGTAGGACGACTTTTCTTTTGATTTCAAATCTGACCATGTCTTTTTCTTATACTTGGAAAAAAGCAGGAGTCCGTCACTTCACTCGCCATCTGTCGGTTAAATAACATTTCATAGTCGATTCGTTTACCATGGGTGGCAGCCAGTCTAGGTGAATGAAAACTCTGAATTAAAAGCTCCACTGCCTTTTGAGCATCTTCCAGAGAAAATAAGGCTAAGGATTAAATCCGACATTAATTCAAAAGAAGACAACATATGACAAATATTAGTAGACAATACCAAAATGTTAAACAGCACTCGTTGCAAGGAAAGACTCAGAATACACGAAGCAATTATTAGATAAAATAAATAATCCACATTAAAAAAATATATATTTCGCCAAAGGAGACGATATCTTGAAGTGAAATCAATATATTTTATTTATTTACTATTCCATGAGGTATATTCTAATTTTGTGTAGCCGAAAAAAAATCTGCTAACAGAAAACAGCATTCCTGCTTTCCCTCTCGAGTCCAGTGTACTGATTATGGTGGCGATTATGCTGATGACATAGGTATTTTTGCTTACCAATCAACTTTGATCATCAAAAATTTAAATGCAAATCGTTATCTTCTGTCTTCTTAATTCCTGTTATTGTATATTGTTCTCTCTCCTAAATAATATTTTTCTCTCTTATTTTTCACACACTGTCACCTCTTGCTTGCGGTGAAATCCTTAAAGAAAATTAAAATTACTACTGAACTTCAGTATCTGTCTATATTTCTGAGATGTGGTATGATGTACACTATTTACATTATTCGGACCATTGTCCTCATCTTTGTCGCCATATATATCCGATCCTTCAGTATCAGTCTATATTTCTGAGATGAGGTATTATGTACACTATTTACATTATTCAAACTATTGTCCTCATCTTTGTCGCCATATTTATCCTATCCTTCAGTATCTGTCTATATTTCTGAGATGAGGTATTATGTACACTATTTACATTATTCAGACTATCGTTCTCATCTTTGTCGCCATATATATCCGATCCTTCAGTATAAGTCTATATTTCTGAGATGAGGTATTATGTACACTATTTACATTATTCGGACTATTGTCCTCATCTTTGTCGCCATATATATCCGATCCTTCAGTATCTGTCTATATTTCTGAGATGAGGCATTATGTACACTATTTACATTATTCGGACTATTGTCCTCATCTTTGTCGCCATATTTATCCTATCCTTCAGTATCTGTCTATATTTCTGAGATGAGGTATTATGTACACTATTTACATTATTGAGACTATTGTTCTCATCTTTGTCGCCATATATATCCGATCCTTCAGTATCAGTCTATATTTCTGAGATGAGGTATTATGTATACTATTTACATTATTCGGACTATTGTCCTCATCTTTGTCGCCATATTTATCCTATCCTTCAGTATAAGTCTATATTTCTGAGATGAGGTATTATGTACACTATTTACATTATTCGGACTATTGTCCTCAGCTTTGTCGCCATATATATCCGATCCTTCAGTATCAGTCTATATTTCTGAGATGAGGTATTATGTATACTATTTATATTATTCGGACTATTGTTCTCATCTTTGTCGCCATATATATCCGATCCTTCAGTATCAGTCTATATTTCTGAGATGAGGTATTATGTACACTATTTACATTATTCAGACTATTGTTCTCATCTTTGTTGCCATATTTATCCGATCCTTCAGTATCTGTCTATATTTCTGAGATGAGGTATGATGTACACTATTTACATTATTCAGACTATTGTTCTCATCTTTGTCGCCATATATATCCGATCCTTTAGTATCAGTCTATATTTCTGAGATGAGGTATTATGTACACTATTTACATTATTCGGACTATTGTCCTCATCTTTGTCGCCATATATACCCGATCCTTCAGTATCAGTCTATATTTCTGAGATGCGGTGTGATGTACACTATTTACATTATTCGGACTATTGTCCATATCTTTATCGCCATATTTATTTATTTTTAATGTAAATAGTGTACTACTAAGCTTTTTAATGCTAGAACTGGCACAATAAAATGCTCGAGAGACACTAAAATGAAGGCTTACTGTTAAATTACTGTGCGCGATATGACTGCAAGAGGTAAGAAATTTTAGGTTATGAGGAAATGGAGAATAGATAACAAGAGATCACCTGACTTTAAGAGTTTATGATTCCAGGTATTCAGGAAAGCACCCCTCCAGGAGTCAGTTCCACCAAGTGGCAGTTATTGAGAAAAAGCTTTCTTTGAGACCATGGAGAAAATTGGCGTAATTCGACTCTGTGTAAACGGCATGGTATGTCGTAACATTGAAAGTTAGAACTGCTGGAACGAAAGAATGGAGCTCGTCTGAGCATTTACCATTGAAGTAGGGAGAGAGTCGCGATGTGGTTGCGAGTTTTTTTTCTGTGAGAAAGGGGTGGCTAAGTGGAGAGTAAGTCACCCTCTACATGAGTGCGTAAACGATATCGATCTCTGATGACTGAGCAGCATAGTCCTTTTCATTATATGTCATCTTTTGGTACCATGGAACCGGCAAAGGCCCCGACATTTAACTTTGCGACGAAGATAAAAAAAAAAAAGGAAACCCGTCTAAATAAGTGAATTAGTAATTGTATCGCTAACACGTCTTTAAAAACCCAACAGAATTGTTTTTTCATCTATCTCCTTTTGTCCATTTGCCATTCAACCTAATGCATGTTGTGCACGATATTCTCTCTCGTTTCTTATTACCCCTCTCTCTATTTATTTCTTCTTCCCCCCTTTTCCTTATTGACCCCGCCCTCTCTGCGTATTTAATCAAAAGTCTTTAACGAACTTCAGATAGATCTATCAGTCATGTGCCATGCGTGATACACGCTTAGGCGATCATGTATCTCTCGATACATGATTGACGAGGCAGATTTTTTTTCCTGCAATAGGTTGCCATTTTTTTCTGCGGTAGACCAGTTGCCATCAAAGGCTATAGAATCCGGCCTGTCCTGCTATTTACCCATAGCTGGTAGAGAAGAATAGGATTAATACCTTTCCCAAGGGTATTGGCACGTAAGTGAATGTAATGGATACACTCTTAGGCGATCATGTATCTTTCGATACATGATTGACAAGGCAGATTTTTCCCGCAGTAGGTTGCCATTTTTCTGTGGTAAACCAGTTGCCATCCGAGGCTATAGAACCCGGTCTACCCTGCTATTTACCCATAGCTGGGTGGTATGTGGTATACGGATATGTCAGTCAATTATGTGCCATGCGTGATACACGCTTAGCCGATCATGTATCTTTCGATACATGAGTGACGAGACAGATGTTTCCCGTAGGAGGTTGCTATTTTTTTTTTTGTAGATAGACCAGTTGCCATCCAAGGCTATAGAAACCGGTCTGTCTTGCTATTTGCCCATAACTGGGAGAAGAAGTGGATTAATACCTTTCCCAAGGGTTATAGGACGTAAGTGAATGTAATGGATTCGACAGGAATTCGAACTCGGTCCTCCGATTCCACAATCCGAGATAGATACATAAGGAATTAACTTACAGAAAACGACTGTACAACAGACTTGTAGAACAAATAATCAACTTGTTGATGCTGTTGCTGTTATTGTTCCTCTTCCTCCTCCTCCTCCTCCAACTCCTCCTCCTTCTTCTCCTTTTTCTTCTTCTTCTCTTTCTTCTTCTTCTTCTTCTTCTTCTTCTTCTTCTTCTTCTTCTTCTTCTGCTATTTACAAATTACTTTCTCCCCTCCCCACCACCGCAAGCGCTTTATTATCGTCTTTCAGTTTTTTTTTCTTTTTCTTCTTATTACTTGCGTTTTTGGCGGGAGAAATTCGATCGCTCAATGTGAAACTGAAATTAAGTGTAAAACCGCAAGAAACAACAAACACACCGTCCAAAACAAGAAGAAAAAACAACACAACAACAATCAGTAAAAAAAAAAAGAAAGAATCAAAAACATATTCACACACATACACGCATGCGCCGCAGGGTGATAAGAAATGCTGACCTCCGTTTGACCACAAAGATTTCGTTTCAAATAATCGCTTTAAAAAAAATCCAGTTCGTTTTTTGAAATTACTTACCACTTACACGTTAGAATTTCATAGTTAGTGAACGTTTCATCCAATATATCGCTTTTAACACGTCAGAAATAATAACACTACATACACACACACACACACACACACACGCACACGCACACACACATACATATATATATATATATATATATATTAGAAATAAAATAAATAATATATATATATATATATATATATATATATATATATATATATATATATATATATATATATATATATATATTCTAGAAATAAAAAAATTGATTTAGTTTTAAAGATTGAAAGTTAAAAAATTAACCAAATTGTTTTTTTTATATACTTTTGATTATAGCGAATTTAACCATGGAAATTAAATTTGACAAAGGATTTTGCGTTTTATAGTAATCTGACTGGATTTTATTTAAAAAATATAAACCGAAAATATATATGGATTTTGAAGGAACTCAGTTTTTGTGACGAATATATCATCTTCAGTAAGTGATTATGATGAGGCTTGGTTGATTTTGTTTAGCGGCATATCAAGACCTCTCTGGGTTATTTAATGCTGGAATCTAAATATTTTGGACGCAATTTTATGACTTCGACTAAATATATTTTGACCGCAATTTTATGATTTCAGCTACCGATAAAATGTATTGTTGGTCATTTTGTTTTAAATATATATTGTTGATAAGTTTACTATAAATATGTATTGATGGTTGATTGAATTTGTTTAGCGGCATATCAATCTCTAACGGGTATTTAATGCCGTAATCTAAATATTTTGAACGTAGTTGTACGTCTTCAACTACAGATAAAATGTAGTGTTGGTAATTGCGCGCTAAATAGGTTTTGGTGTTAATTTCATTACAAATATTATTGGTAATCTTTTTTTAATTATTATTCGTAATCTTATTATATTAAAATGTATTGCTGGTATCTTTAGTATAACATGTATTTTTATACTTTATATGGTTTGGAGCTTTACTATTTGCCCATAGCTAGGACCCAACAGGTGTTACCACACCGGGTCTGGATGGACCTGGAAACAACAGCACTTAAGAGGTGCTTCCATGTTCCTCAAAACCTCCAATCTCCCCATCAGAGGCTTGACTGCCGGATGCAAAAGGCATTGGACTCATGAGGATAAATTACAATAAACAACCACAAAAGCTAAGCTCCATGGAAGAAAGTTAAGCATCTCAAAAAGAAACGGGATACCTAAGACATCAATCCGACGGTATTTTGAACAACTATCTAGTTACACATTCTCTTGGGCTTATTCGGGCTACCAAACACGACACATACGCATTTGCCTGGTAACAGACATTAACCGCACACAACTTTAAACACCACTGAAAAGTTTGACATGACCAAGCCAATTGTTGGTTAAAATCCTACCAAACTGGCAACAAATGGCAAAACTTCATTACAATATTGAATAAGGCAAATAAAAATGGGAGTTTATATCCATTATAGGTCTAGATTTTTACGGGTTATTTAATGCCGAAATCTAAATATTTTGAACTCAGTTGTACGTCTTCAACTAGAGATAAAATGAATTTTTGGTAATTGTTCTATAAATAGGTCCTGGTGGTAATTTCATTACAAATATGTATTGTTGGTAATCTTTTTTTGCATAAAAATGTATTGCTGGTATCTTTAATATAAAATGTATTTTCATACTTTTATAGGGCTTCATTTTTTATTTTGGCTATATTATTTGGCCATAGCTGGGATCCTAACAAGTGCTACTACACCGGGTCAGGATGGACCTGGAAACAACAACACTTAAGAGGTGCTTCCATGCTCCTCAAAACCTCCAATCTCCCCATCAGAGGCTTGACTGCCGGATGCAAAAGGCATTGGAGTGATGAGGTGAGGATAGATTACAATAAACAACCACAAAAGCTCAGCTCCATGGAAGAAAGTTAAGCATCTCAAAAAGAAACGGGATACCTAAGACATCAATCCGACGGTAATACAGTGTGTCTAAGGCCATATGCTGGCCTCAAGAATAATTTTTCTTTGTTTTTTAGGTTTTTTCACACAAAAAGTTTAGATTTTGTGGGGAGATATAATTCCTACTATTTAACGCATAACTGGGAGAAAAGATGTATTCATAACTTTCCCAAGAGAATTTTCCAGTAAGTCATTGTAACGAACTCTACTGGAATTCGAACTCGGCTCTCCAATTTTACATTCCAGGCCACTATCCATTACAATTACACACCCCTTCCAAGTAGGTACCTCCAAAGATTCGCGATGCCTAAAGTTTAAAATGAATTTTTAAAAATGAAAAATCTTTCTTGAAGCTTTTATTTTAGCTTTAATTTCAAACTAATAGATTAAATTTAATATTTCCAATAAGCAAAATACTTTGCTGTATTTCAAAACTAATTTAAATTGATTGAAGGAGATTTGACTTGAAATCCCTAAATACCGTTGTTTATTGATCCGTCATCACATTGTAAATTTTTTTCTTAAAAATCTTCCAAAAATAAAATATACTTTCTTAAAACTTTATTTGAGGAAGATTAGCTGAGTTAAAGTTAATTAATTTGATTTAAAAATAATATTACTTACTTTAGGTTTCAAATATCGCAAAAATGCATTTTTAATTAAATGTTTATTTAAGGTGATGACAGCTTGACTGACAGACGGAAGTTTATTTGTTTTTTCTACGGTGTATATATATATCAATAAAAATGACTCGAGGAATATAAAATGAGAGCCTTTTTACCTAATTATAAACTACTCAGCAATCTTAAAAAATTAGGAATATATTCGCCATAATGTAATGTTTTTTGGCTTTGAATTTACTATAGTTGTCGATCTTTCTGATAACGTCGTGTATGGACATCCGTATTTACAGAAATCGGCTTGTTTATACGCACAAAGACAATTTTCAAAATCCTTTTTAAAATATTGGGCATCGATGAATTGTACTAAGCTTTCATATTTATGATTGTTAAATATAGATTTTACTTAATAACAATATCACCTAACCTCTGAAAAAACAGAATGTTAACAGATTTAAAATTTTATAAATCATTATAATTAAAATTTTAAAAAAATGAAAATTATTCTTGTAAAAGTTCATTATTCATCGATTTGTTTTTTCTTAAGACAATAGTGTCCTTAATATATCAGAAATGGAATTAAACTGCTTTTATAATTCAATAATATCTCAGTTTTATTGCATTTGTTGTTTTACGTTTCAGAGATTTCCGGTTGCTGGGGTTCCAGTTTTACAAAAAGAAATTGATGATTTATATACTCCAAGAAATACTGCTTTTAACTAATATAAACATTAAGCTCTGTAAAATTAATTTATCTAAATTTCGTAAAATTAAATGGTGGGTGTAATAGATTTAAAGACACGTTTCTAAACTAATTTCTGTTTGTGAATAAGTCTTGAAAGATTCATTAAAATCCGGCAATTATTTGACTTTTGCAAGAATTTCCATATCATTTTTTTTCTTCTCATCTGTCCATCCCATCCCGGCTGACGCAAAAAACAAGATAATTTCGAACGTTCTAAAAAGTTTGCAAAAATATAATATAATACCCAAGGAATGATTTGGTCTTTCCTCTTTATAATAACAAAGCTTTTGACGATAAAACTTTGTTTTTATTAAGTTTGGGTTATTTTATAATAATGGTATGCTAATCTTAACAATAACAAAGCTTTTGACAAAAAAAGACTTGTCTGTATTAAGCTTGGGGCATTTTATCATCTCTCCCTCTCTCTCTCTCTCTCTCTCTCTCTCTCTCTCTCTATATATATATATATATATATATATATATATATATATATATATATATATATATATATACATATATATATATATATATATATATATATATATTAGCTCGGATGGCAACTGGTCTACCACAGAAAGAAATGGCAAACTACTGCGGGAAAAAATCTGCCTCGTCAGTCATGTATCGAAAGATACATGATCGCCTAAGAGTGTATCCATTACATTCACTTACGTGCTAATACCCTTGGGAAAGGTATTAATCCTCTTCTTCTCACCCCCCAGCTATGGATAAATAGTAGAACAGACCGGGTTCTATAGCCTTGGATGGCAACTGGTCTACCGCAGAAAAAAACGGCAACCTATTGCGGGAAAAACAATCTGCCTCGTTCAATCATGTATCGAGAGATACATGATCGCCTAAGCGTGTATCACGCATGGCACATGACTGACAGATCTATTTGAAGTTCGTTAAAGACTTTTGATTAAATACGCAGAGAGGGCGGGGTCAACAAGGAAAAGGGGGGAAGAAGAAATAAATAGAGGGAGGGGTATTAAGAAACGAGAGAGAGAATATCGCGCACAACATGCATTAGGTTGAATGGCAAATGGACAAAAGGAGATAGATGAAAAAACAATTCTGTTGGGTAGTACCTAAAAAAAGGTAATGGCGTGCGTGTAGCGTGCTCGTCGGGGTATTAAAAAAAGAAGAAAAAAGCAGTGAATCACTTCAATATACATTCATTCGACTTACTTGGAGACACCTAAAAGTAGCTACAACTAATGAGGAAGATGTTGCTCTGCGTAACTTTTCTTCTTTTTTAAAGCATCTTCTCCTCTTTCTAGTCTCGATAGAGCCAAAAGCGTTTCCACATCCATGTGGGTGATGAATTATT
>OZ038492.1:81008282-81020782 GCA_964036315.1 Acanthosepion esculentum | reverse complement strand
GCAAGGCCTCTGATCAGGAGGTTTTGAGGAGCGTGGAACCACCTCTTAATTGCTTGTGTTCCCAGATCCATCCTGACCCGGGGTGGTAGCATCTGTTAGGGTCCCAGCTATGGGCAAAGAGTTAACCCCGAAACTGAGTAAAAAAGCATTATGAAAGTGTAAAAATACCAGAAATACTTTGTAAAAAAATTATTACCAGAAATAAATTTTTGAAGTAAAAAAACTATTACCAGCAATACATTTTTGAAAAAAAATATTACCAACAATACATTTTTAAAAATAATATTCCCAGCTATGCATTTTTGAGGAAAAAATATTCCAGAAATAGATTTTTGACAAAACAAAAATATTATCTGAAAAAAAAATTATTGTCGGCATTAAATAACCTATTGAGGCTGATATGTCGTAAAACAAACTAAACAAAAACCTAGTTCTGTCTATTTTAGAAATGTTTCTTTTTTAGAAAATCTTGGTAAAAGATTTTTTTTTTTACATCTGTTATCCATCACTTATTTAATTTTATATAAATTTCGGGAAATTAATTTTGTTACTTTTACATTAGTTATACGCATTACTTTTTCTTTTGTAAAACAGCCCCCCCCCCAGTTACTTAACAGCTGTTCTGAATCGTAAAATAAAAAAATACAATAACACTAAGTTTATTAAATTGAAAAATGATTTAATTGCTTCTATAAATAAGACGTATTTTAATGGACACTATTGCCTTAAAAAAATATTTTCGATGAATATTGAAGTTTACAGGAATTGTTTTAATTTTTTTGTTAATTTTAATTAGAATAATTTATAAAGTTTTAAATCTTCTAAATTTCTGTATTAATTTGTAAAAAAGGCGCTCATGTTATATTCCTCAAATAATGTCTCAAATATGTCCTCTACCCCGTAGTAAAAAGTAGATATACTTCCGTCTGTTACTGAAGCTGTCAACCTGTCAACACCTTAAATAAATACCTACCTCTGTGTTAAAAAGTGTATTTCTGCGATATTTTAAACTAAAAGTAAGTGATATTTGACTAAAATCAGGTTAATTAAACTTTAAGTCAGCTAATATTCCGCAAATAAAGTTTCAGAAAAGTATATTTTATGTTTGAATAATTTTTAATAACGAGAATTAGATTGCGTTGACATGGCTAAAAATGGATAAAATCTCCTTCCTGTCATTTTAAATTAGCTTTAAAATACAGTAGAGTATTTTGCTTAATAGAAATATAAAATGTAATCTATTATCTTGAAATTAAAACTAAAAAAAAAACGAAAATGTAAGGCCCAATTTGGCAACTTCTTCGTTACCGAAGCCCGTAGGTACAGTTGGTATGAGGCTTGCGTCATATCGTAACGTTCCGGGTTTAATTCTCGGTAGTGGATGCGCACTACTGATGAGTCCCAAATATAAGACGAATCGGCCGTCCAATGCTTTCTGCATTCTGTCAAGGAATCTTCTAGACTCGATGAATCAGTTAATTACATAGTATATATATATATATATATATATATATATATATATATATATATATATATATATATATATATATATATATATATATTATTATAATTTTATCATATAGACAAAACCATTTTACTCACTACAAAGATGCAACTTGGTTTCAGTGCATTTCAACTGCACATCTACGGTTGAGGGTCGAAAATGGTTATGAACAATCCTGTTTGTAGACAAGCCGGGTGTAAAACGTCACTTCCTTTTTTCCATTTTTTTGAGAAGAAAAATGTACATACAATATATATATAAAGTATCTGAGTGAAGCAATAGTGGTTGTTGATAGCAGTTTGGTGATGGGTGGACCGGGTTGATTGGTGTGTGGATATTTTTTCGCTGATAAACATCTGTCAAAGTTTAGGGACGTCAACTCACAAGCGTCCTAAGTTTGAGAGATAGGGGAGGGAAGATAGCGATAGGGGATAATATTACATTTGAGTAGGTAAAGAATTGTCGTGTTGGCTTTAGTAATAATTGGGAATGTTATTTTTTGGTTTTTCTATAAGATTTCTAAAGTTGGATTGCATTTCTTTATGTTGGGGTTATCACTATTTATTTTGTAATCAAAGAACGTGTTTTGTGGATCTCATCGCATCGGGTATATATATATATATATATATATATATATATATATATATATATATATATATATATATATGGGATTTATTAATTCAGCCATACCCTCAATCTGTTCAATTTAGAATCTGTTATTTATCAATGCTTAAAAATTAAGTTTTACCATCCCAAATGTTTTAATTGTAGTAGACATCGGAACTTGTACTTAATATAATTTCTCTCGCAATTTTCTCTTCTTTTCACAGGTTAATAAGAGTAGATAGGCTCACCTATTGTCCGGTCCGCACTCCTTCCATGTCTATTGAACAGGAGTAGAGGTTCATCCCTTGTTCCATGTTTAGGATATGGTTTACTGGTACTCTTTCTTTCATTCTCTTACCACGGTCACAATGATTTAACTCTCTTAATTTTAAAGCAAGATACCTTGGCCGTGAAAAGGCGAGATGATTTTACATGAGTCGGGTAAATTTTTACCAATTTCCATCGTTGAGAATAATGTCTCCCTGGCGAAACCAAATTTCCAGAGATTGGAATAATGCAGTGCGAGTAAGATACGTTTTTTTTAATTCTGGAATGCGTATGTTAATTATTCTTTTATTTATTTGATTTTAAACGTATGTATTTTTTATATTTTTGTTGTTTTTTGTATCTGATTCCGTGTATAACGTTGACTACATTGATATTAACTATCAAACTGCTTAGTCCGCTCCCACCCAACGTCCATTTTAATTTGCTTCATTAAATTGTGCGTGTATATATATATATATATATATATATATATATATATATATATATATATATATATATATATATATATATATATAAAACCGCTTTCGAATGTAACTGTTGACTGATACAATGAAAATTAAACAATTTAATACCCTGCCACCCCTTGTCTAGATGAATGGATTTCTCGGTATCCATGGAAACCCTCAATTATGAATCTTTGCCATGCCTTTAAAACCGTAGATTTTAAAAATAAGCTACTCCAAAATTCGCTTAACGAGGAAATGGAACTAATGTCTTTAATTTGGTGACAAAATTGAATTCAAAGGCTTTGGCTTCCATTTTCGAAACATGGTTATCACTGTGTAGCGATAAAAATCATATTTTAAATCAATTAATATAAAATATATATATATATATATATATATATATATATATATATATATATGTATAATTATTTGAAAATTGGCATTCGTTTGTGGATATCTCATCCAGATTTTTAATTGGTAGTAGACATCAGAACTTATAATAAGTCATTACTTAATATGAATCCTAGTTAGGCTCACCTATCGCCCGGTCCGCACTCCTTCCATGCTATTGAACAGGAGTATAGGTTTATCCCTTGTTTCCTGTTTAGGATATGATTTACTGATTTTCTTTCTCTTATTAGGACAACAATTATTTAACTGTCTTAATTATATCGTGATCATACTAAGTCATGGCTGTAACTTTCCATTATGAGGGTACCGGGTTGGCAGTTTGTTGACAGCTGCTTCCGACTTGTCATTAGGAGCCAGAATTCTTTGCTGACGTTTAGAGAGGCTGCTCCCATCAACAGTCGCATAGTATCGGTGTAACTATAGTGCCATGTCGCGAATGGGTATGAATTCCTGCATGTATTTACGGTGATCAACCCTGAGGCCACATTATGCTCTGCTCTCAGCCACGCAATGGCTGGTTTGTTTTACCATGGACGACAGATAGTGACAATTACGGTCGTCTTTTTCTGTCCTCAAAACATATTTCATGGAAATCACAAAAAAAAAAAAAAGAAATTAAACAAGCAAACAAAATAATAACTCCACTCAAATCTTTCTTACTCAAATCTTTCTTTCTCAAATATTCGTGATATCCGTTCCTACGTCTGCAGCGTAGAATCTTTACACCTGGAAAATTTTCTCTGTAAAACCAAATTGAATTCTTCCATTGCTACCTATGAGTTCTTCGTTTTAGGCTATCTTTGTCGAAAAGATTCCAGCATTCACATGGCTGACCTTGGGGCTTACATCCGGGATAATCTTCCGATGGCCAGGGAATTGTGTATCGAGGCCGCTAATTACACTTTCATGTGCTTCCGTCTTTCGCTATTAAACTCTGTCAGCTATGTCTTTATTCTTTTATCGCACCCATCCTCCTAATGCTGCAGTATATTAAACGCAATAGCTGACAGTATAGAAAAGGCACTTTCTCTCCGTCCACCTGCGAACATCTTTGTCTTCGGTAACTTTAATGCTCATCACGACACGTGGCTGAAGCATTCTAAAGTTACTGATGTTGCCAGTATAGAGATACTAATTTTTGCCATTGCCCAGTCCCTCGCTCAAATCATTTACTTTTCTACTTGTTTCCCTAGCCAAACCTAGCAACATGCTTCTCTATTGGATCTATTTCTTACCTCCTCTTTCCGATCTGCCAAGCTTCACAATACTGTCCTCTTGGTAACTAGGACCACTCTATGGTAGCTATTGATATCTCCTTTCAAAACAGGAACCCCCTATCCATAAAAAAAACTTCTTTCCAGTACCAGCATACTGAGTGGGACTTTTCCCGAATTTTTATCGTGACTGACATCTTCAACCTCCCAAATGAAAATTGTGCGACTGAAGTTTCTTCTTGGGTCAAAGCCGGAATCAGCGCTTTAATCTCTTCTAGGAAATACCAGGTAAAACCGCAATCCTCTCCATGGTTCATACCAGCATGCCCGGCCGCCATATCACACAGAAACCACTATTTTCGGCTATACCAGCTCTCGTCATAACTGGTGGCTATTTTCTACCGCTTGTAATAAATATAAGTGAGTCCTCGAAAATCTAAGTGCTGTTTGCTGAGAGAATGAGGCACCACATAGCCTCTAAAAACTTTGGCTCTTGTGACTCCTGGCGTATTTGTAATAGGGTACTTGTTATGATCTAGGTTAGGATCAAGGAAGAACAACACGAACATAAATTAGAAATAACGAAGATATATTACACGGAATAATAATACAAGATGTGGAAGGTGTTAGTATGACTGTCAGTCTGGTTTGGAGTGAACTGCTATCGGCTCGAATCGATTCGTCTCTCTCTCTCTCTCTCTCTCTCTCTCTCTCTCTCTCTCTTGAGAGGCGTAGTATACATAGTGTTAGGAAGAGTTCATTCTGTAGTTATAGGTAAGGACCATAACAATATTAAAGATACCAGCAATACATTTTTATGCAAAAAAAGATTACCAACAATATATATTTGTAATGAAATTACCACCAGAACCTATTTATAGAACAGTTACCAAAAATTCATTTTTATCTCTAGTTGAAGACGTACAACTGAGTTCAAAATATTTAGATTTCGGCATTAAATAACCCATACAGATCTAGAGCTATATTCGATATAAACTCCCATTTTTATTTACCTAATTCAATACTGTAATGAAGTTTTGCCATTTGTTGCCAGTTTGGTAGGATTTTAATCACGAATTGACTTGGTCATATCAGACCGGTGTGTGGTGTTTAAATTAAGTTCATTCTTTAGTTATAGGTAAGGAGCCATAACAGTACTAAATAAGTGCAAGGTCTCTATTCCCCCTGCCCAGGTGTTATGATCCTCTGTTGATAAAGCTGAATGCTTTTCCCGTAAATTCTCCTCAAACTCTACTCTTGACTCATCTGGCTAATTTCCACTTAGTACTAATTCTCTAGAGAGTGTTATGCATGTAAGTCCGTCCATGGTTTCTGCTATCATCTCTAACCTTGATTCCCACAAAATATGTGGACCCCGTAATAGTCATTAAGAAGCGTGCTCCTGAAGTAAACTCCTGTTCTCTCTGTGCTACATAATAAATACCTCGCTGCCTCCTGCTTCCGTGCTTGCTGGAAGTTATCGTCCGTTGTTCCAGTTTTTAAGAACTCTGCTGAACCATTTGATCCATCTATCGGCCTGTTAACCTTCTGCCTCTCTTTGGAAAACTCCTAGAGAGAGAATCAATGCCGAATTGGTTCATCATCTCTCGTCACAGTGTCTTTTCCCAGACAGGCAATACTGCTTTCGTGTCTCCAGATCAACTGCTGGTGTACTAAAGATACGAAAGAGACTATCGTGCTCTAGATAATAATAAAAAAAAAAGTCGAAGCCCAACTGTAGCATTGGACACCTCGAAAGTCTTTGACAGGGTCTGGCATTCAGGTCTTCTCCACAAGCTGAAATACTACGGCATCTCCGGGTACGTTTTTGAGCTAATCCAGTCGTTCCTATCCAATCGGGTAATGAAAGTTGTTTTGAACAACTATTCGTCTACATTCTTTCGTACTAACGTGGGTGTCACCCGGGACTCCATCCTTAGTCCTACACTGTTTTTAATATTCATTAACAACCTTCCCGATTACATCAGCTCTCAGCTCAGCATCTACGCTGACAACATTACATTCGATCCTGCTTCAATAGTAAGGTTGATCAGTCAGACAGGGTTAAAATGCCGGCTGATGTACATGACAGGCGCAAGATCATCGTTAACAGGGGGAAAAGATGGCTTATCAGAGGTAACGCCTCCAAATCTAAACTTCTCTGCATTAATCATCTGAGAGACGCCTCTCTCCCTTCCACTAGCATGGATGATGCTATCCCCCAAGAAAGTGACTCATTGCCCCTTCTCGGGGTAACATTCTCAGTTGACATGAGGCGGAAAACTACATTGAATCCATCGTTAGATCAGCTGCTAAGAAACTCGGTTCATTGTGTCGGATGTGACAGTTTGTCTCTCCGGAATCTTTCTTGCATATCTCTAAGTTTACCATTCTTCCATGCTTAGAATATTGCTACCACATATGGTTCGGTGCCCTTGCTATTTACTTTGAACTCTTTGATAAAATTAAAAGAAGAATCAGCAATATCATTGGTCCTGTTCTGGCGGCTCGGCTTCGGTCATTTGCCTACCGCCGTCAGGTTGCCTCTCTGTGTCTTTGGTTATCAATACTCTCATGGTAATTGTTCGGATGAACTCTTCGCTAAGGTACCGAGATTGCATGAATTTAAGCGCAACACAAGACCGGCAACCAGATCTCACCAATTTACAGTTGATCTAGCTTGATGTAGCCGTAACCCTCTATGTGAACAGTTTCTTATCTCATACTTCTCGCTTGCAGAACTCCCTTCCGGCTGCATGCATTCAAACCAACTTTAATCTGCAAACATTTAAATACAATGTCAATCGCTCCCAACTGTGCTCCTGATTGCTCTTTTCTCTTTCTCCTCATTACTAATGTTTCTGTTCCTAATTCCACCACACCCTGTAACCCTTTGCGTGCTAGTGGCGATACCGATTAAAAAAATAAATAAAAGCTCCAAGAAATAATTTTCATTTGTAAAAATTAATTTAAACCTTAAGTTTCGCGTTTCTTTGAATGCAAATACTTTATTTTATCACTTAATGTTTATATTTTTGCAAGAAGTCCCCGAAGAATTTAAATCATAATTTTTTTTTTTTTTGGTCAAGCAAGGTCCCAGTTACAGAAATTCTGCTAGAAATCGTAAAATAAAACATGCAATAAAACTAAAAGACTATTTAATACGAAAAACTGTTAATTGTTTTTAAGAATAAAAATTTATTATGGACACTATTATCTTAAGAAAAAAAATCCTTATTGAGAATATTAAAATTAATATATTAGCACGGAATTAACACTGAAATATATGCTTCAAGAAAGATTTCTCATTTTTTTAAAATTTATATATATATATATATATATATATATATATATATATATATATATATATATATATATATATATATATATATATATATATATATATATATATATATATATATATATATATATATATATATATATATATATATATATATATATATATATATATATAATTGCCATCCACAGACAAACTGTTTTGCAGCTCTTCAGTATGTCTAGACGTCCGTTAGGCTTTAGCTAGGATTGAAACCCGACTGAATTGGCAATTAGAAATTCTACCACTAAGCCGTCGGCGAACGGCAGGGGTGAAAGTGAATTTTAGCGTATTTATTTTTAGATAAACACAATGCAGTAATAATAATAATAATAATAAGAATTGAATTACAGTTGATTTGAATATGAATTGTAGCGTTCCAAAAAATGCAAGGATGTAATAAATATATATTTTCTAACCTATTGACAACGTCCAGCTCTTCATAATGAGTGATGCTGTGGAAAATGCTTGAACGAAATGTTTAAATAAATCCTTACTGCTTGAATATACTGTCTGTCTGTCTGTCTGTCTGTCTGTCTGTCTGTCTCTCTCTCTCTCTCTCTCTCTCTCTCTCTCTCTCTCTCTCTCTCTTTCTCTACATATATAGATGTGTGTGTGTATGTGTGCGTGCAGGGTGCGATGGATAAATTGCCACCATTTTATATTTTTAATTTCGTGCATGCGCGTTGTTTGATTTTTTTATTTTGTCGACTGCGCAATATAGTAGGGTCAGTTGGGCACCGTCTGTGAGGAAAAGAGCACCATGAAGCAATTCAGTCCGCTAGAAATTTGGAAACGGCATCCTGTATGCTTGACATTTTGCTAACTAAATTGAAACACGAAGAGAAATATTTTAAAGTTGGAATCTTAGGACAACATGCAGTGTTCATTCCTGCGTCTCGTCTACCATCTCTGTATCTGATGTCTGTCTGTCTGTCTCTCTCTCTCTCTTTCCCTGTCTGTCTGTCTCTCTCTCTCTTTCCCTGTGTCTGTCTGTCTGTCTGTCTGTCTCTCTCTCTCTCATTCTCTCTCTCTCTCTCTCTCTCTCTCTCTCTATATATATATATATATATATATATATATATATATATATATCAGATCCGTTAGTGGAAAGGATAATCCAAGTGCTTCTTTTTAATATAAAATATTAAAAAGATACAGTTGCGGCCAAAATGTTCAGAACGGCATTGTTTTCGTCAGAAAAGTAGGTATAAGTTTTTATCAAAGTTGTTTTATATTCTATAATTTTCACAGAAAATAAACACGATATTATTTGTTATTGTTTGAGGTGTAATTTGAGAGGATAATACAAAAGTTATGGATGATTTAGTGATTTACTGCAAAACCCGCCTTAAAAGGCCCAACTCGCCAACAGAAAAAATATTGTTTTCCTCCATGATAACGAAAAAATGTGGAACTTGATTGGTCTATTCTACCTCACCTGCTACATTCACTTGGCCCTGAACGAAATGTTTATTACCTTTTTGTAAATATACTTACACAACTTGTATGTGAATGTTGCAGTATATATTTCACTGCTCTTGTTGGAAAGTCAAAAGTCTGGTTTGCTTTCATTTACATTCCCAATAATAACAGGTTTTATGAATATCATGATTTTCTGTTCAGCCCAAACATCTGTGAAGAAAAACAAATCAAACAAATTAACAGAGATAGCAAATAATATATCAAATCAGTATGCATTTAACAATACATACAGAATAGGATAGTTGAGATCAGCATTTATATGAACATTTCTTTCCAATATTATATGAATCACCCTTTATGGATACCTTATAGTATTTAGTTCGATAAAAATTAAACTGAATGTCACCTGAGTACTATTTTTAACATGTGTAAAACTCAATGAGGTCAGGATTTTATAAGTAAATAAATTCACTGGGGTAATCGCATGAAGCATTTTATATAATATTGAATGCAGACTTCTGTAAATAATTTTCATCATTTATTGAACACTGGAAATTTTATGCACAGCCAATACTTAGTTGATTTGTATCAGATAATGAAAGCCAGATTTGTCATTTTTGTATTTATTTCCCTAAAAGATTTCTTGCTGAATATTATAATAACTATTTTATGGTAAATAACTTTTCATAATATCACATTTAAAAACGTCTTTGTTTTTATAGAGATGATACAAATATTTTTTTCTTAACTGTTTTCTTATAAGTAGGATTGTCTGATTAGAAGAAAATTAGAAATATGTGACTCTCTCCCTCTTTATCTCCATATATATATATATATATATATATATATATATATATATATATATATGAAGAAATATAGTCTTAAGATGTGCTATATTTATGGGATAAAGTGCTCAATATCAGAGATAGAGCGTGTGTAAATATAAAAGTGAACATTGAAGTCAACACTTAGAGGCGACAGGCTGTTTCATGCTAGACGAAATCGTCAGGCCACGAGTGTTGCTTTTTTTCTCAACACTCGTGGCCTGACGATTGCGTCTAGCATGAAACAGCCTGTCGCCTCTAAGTGTTGACTTCAATGTTCACTGTTATATATATATATATATATATATATATATATATATATATGTGTGTGTGTGTGTGTGTGTGTCTGTATACATACATACATATATATATATATATATATATATATATATATATATATATATATATATATACCGTGTGTAACAGCTAAATTGCCCGAATCATGTAACAGCACGGGATAATTGTCTATCCCACAAAATGTTTAATATCTAAATAACAACTAAACTAATTGGGTTCGCTTTGAGTTCCGGGTTTTCAGATGAGACGTTTAGCCATCTTGACACCATTTGTCGTAAGAATCACTGAAACACCCTTTGGCTTATTCAGCTAGAAAGAGAACAGGTTAAAATCGTTTTGTGTCAGCCCCACCGACAGAAGACAAAATTATCCAGTGCGGGATATGTCCAGTATATAAGGGTCGTCTGGCAATCCTACTTATAAGGAAACATTCGGCATTCATTGACAGATTAGCCAATGCTACAGTTGATTGAAATGTACAAAATCTTTCCACTAAGCTCAGTTTCTCATTCCCACTATTTTTTGGTTTGGTTTGTTTTATTTTACGGCATATCAACCTTAATGGGTTATTTAAGGCCGACAAGATTTTTATTGCTGGCAATATTTTTTTAAAAAAATGTATTGCCGGTAATATTTCTTTTTTCAAAAATGTATTGCTGGTAATATTTTTTTTTTCAAAAATGTATTGCCGGTAATATTTTTTTTTCAAAAAATGTATTGCCGGTAATATTTTTTTTTCAAAAAATGTATTGCCGGTAATATTTTTTTTTTTCAAAAATGTATTGCCGGTAATATTTTTTTTTTCAAAAATGTATTGCTGGTAATATTTTTTTTTTCAAAAATGTATTGCCGGTAATATTTTTTTTTTTTCAAAAATGTATTGCCGGTAATATTTCTTTTTTCAAAAATGTATTGCCGGTAATATTTTTTTTTTTCAAAAATGTATTGCCGGTAATATTTTTTTTTTTCAAAAATGTATTGCCGGTAATATTTTTTTTTTTTCAAAAATGTATTGCCGGTAATATTTCTTTTTTCAAAAATGTATTGCCGGTAATATTTTTTTTTTTCAAAAATGTATTGCCGGTAATATTTTTTTTTTTCAAAAATGTATTGCCGGTAATATTTTTTTTTTTTCAAAAATGTATTGCCGGTAATATTTCTTTTTTCAAAAATGTATTGCCGGTAATATTTTTTTTTTTCAAAAATGTATTGCCGGTAATATTTTTTTTTTTCAAAAATGTATTGCCGGTAATATTTATTTTTTTTTCAAAAATGTATTGCCGGTAATATTTCTTTTTTCAAAAATGTATTGCCGGTAATATTTTTTTTTTTCAAAAATGTATTGCCGGTAATATTTTTTTTTTTCAAAAATGTATTGCCGGTAATATTTTTTTTTTTTCAAAAATGTATTGCCGGTAATATTTCTTTTTTCAAAAATGTACTGCCGGTAATATTTTTTTTTTTCAAAAATGTATTGCCGGTAATATTTCTTTTTCAAAAATGTATTGCTGGTAATATTTTTTTTTCCAAAAATGTCTTGCTGGTAAAAAAATTCCCCAAAAAAGTATTGCTGTTATTTAAACCTATTTTTATACTTTAATAATGTTTTGACCCCTTTTGGGGGTTAATTACTTGCCCACATCTGGGACCCTGACAGATGCTACCACCTCAGGTCAGTGTGAATCTGGGAACACCAGCAATTAAGAGGTGGTTACACGTTCCTTAAAACCTTCTGATCAAAGACCTAGCTATCGCATGTAGTTTATCGTCTTACCTAGTACGCAGTATTGATGGGCGTTTCCTTCCTAACCTTTTGCTTGAAGTAGTGCGGAAAATCAACATCTTGATTATGTCGTTATTTTCTCTTCTTTGAGTTGCACGTGATATCCATTTTAGTTGTTGCCGATGTTGAAAGTCCTCAGGTGATGTGTTTTTTGTTATTTGGTACAATTATTTGTGGTTCTTTATCGACAGTCCACAAGGTTCTAAGAAGGATGGTCCTCGCTAATACCTACTGGCTTCATTCGCTCGAAATCATTTTAACCATTGATCTGAGAAGAGGCATGGCAAATAAAAAGATGTAATATTCTACGAGATTTTAACAATGAACATTTGGTTTCGCTCTTCATTTTTTTTTAAAATCTTGTT
>OZ038492.1:80968282-81005782 GCA_964036315.1 Acanthosepion esculentum | reverse complement strand
GAAACAGTGCTTGGGTATCTTTTACATCCACTGTTTCGCTTTGGATTTGAATTACAGTGCGTCACATGTTTACAAAATGTCGCTTCTTATACTGCCCCTCAATAAATCTCAACGTCTCCCGACGAAAAGCTAAGCCAACAAAAGCCAAGATTCTTGGAAGGAAGTAAGAAGAATAGTTACGATTACCAGTGGGGTCGTAGCAGTGTGGTGATGAGTGCGGATAGCAACACGCCAAGCATTGCCCACCCACTCAACTACACACCATCAGCATCAACAACAACAATAACAGATTTTTTAGGGTCACCGCACCGAACCATCCCAGTTTCGAATTCTGTGTATGCGGGAATGGGGCGAAATAAAACCTCAAAGTGAAACATGTGCGATTTATAACGGTGGTAGGGTGACGGGTAATGGAGCTCTCTCTCTCTCTCTCTCTCGACCATTCGTCATTCACATCTCAGGTCCGGTCTCTACCCTGAAGTTAGAAACTCAAAACTCGGAGATGGATAAGCAAAGAAGGGCTATATACATTGCCACCCACTTTTGCTGAACCTTCAGAAACAGGAATGTCTGAGGATAGAAATGTGGGTTTGAAAACTGTAGCGGGGGGGGGGGCGTAAAGAGCGCTACAGATGCAGAAGGACGTGTAGCTATGTTTCATAGACTATGCAAATATATTCGACAAAGTACGCCATAAGGACCCGCTAGACCTGCTCAGCACCCGTGATATATTCGGGAAAGATATCAGAATAATCAAGAACATATTACTGACAGCAAACGGCATGAATTCGCATCGAGAATAAGCTCAGCGAATATACAAAAACGGAAAGAGGCGTAAGGCAAGGGTGTGTCTTCTCACCGGACCTGTTCAACGTATACAGCGAGGCAATTCTGAGCGAACTAGAAATCCTGCCAGGAATCATCATTGGTGGCCACTACCTTACCAATATAAGATACGCAGATGACACGGTACTGATAGCAGACACAGAAAAGAAACTACAAAACCTCCTAGAGAAGGTAGCGAGGGAGAGCGAGAAGAAGGGACTAACCATAAACTACAAGAAGACAGAATGCATGGTCATCAGTAAAAGGATGTGCCCAAAATGCGATTTGCATGTCGAGGGCACTAAAATCAAACATCTGCGGAAGTTTAAGTATCTGGGAAGTGTTTTGACGGAGGAGGGTAGGTGCGACGCTGGGATCCGAAGACGGATTAGGATGGCCATAGATGCATTCCAAAAGCTAGGCAGAGTACTGCGAGGCAGGGGAATTTCTTTGGTAACAAAGAAAAGAATACTGAAATGCTACGTGACATCTGTCGTCCTTTACGGCACCGAAAGTTGGACGGTATCCTCAAGGATGAAGAAGAGACTCGAGGCGGCGATGTGGTTCCACAGAAGGATGCTGAGTATATCATGGACCGAGCATGTGGGCAACGGTGATGTCTTGGAGAGGATGCAAACAATGAGAACGCTTATACTTAACATAAGAAAGAGGCAGATGAAATTTCTGGGACACGTGATGAGAAAGGACGGCCTGGAGAATCTGATACTCACAAGTCGAATAGAGGGGAAAATAGACAAAGGAAAGCAACGCATGACACACCTAGCGAGCTTAAGCAAGTGGATGCCAGAACGTGGTCTGGAGGAGGTGGCAGAGAGACGAAACTTATTGAAAGCTACAGGGGACAGGGGGGGAGTGGAGAGCCATGATAGGCTACGTCCTGAAGGGACCTGGCACATAAAAAGGAAAAGAAAGGGGGAATTGGTCTCGGTTTGTCGGGTGCTGGGGATGATTGGCTACAAAATTGGTTAACAGGTTGAAGCAATAACTAGTAACAAGTTTAAATGTTTGACTGAATGCAAAGAACCTAATCTTATCGACGTTGACAATGGATAGGGCAGCCACTTCCTTCTAATTTCTTTTATTTATTTTTTAATAATAGACGACCCCAGCGTGCACCACAGTTAGAAAGTATTTGAAAAAATTCCAATATCTGACCCAAGCCTTATGAGTAAAATTTGGCAGACGGAACTTTTCGGAAGCTGTCGATAAATGAGTCAGCACAAAGTCGCAAGTTATTATGACCAAAGTTTTGAGCGCACTAAGTTCAATTACCGAGAACACCAGATGATTTACTTTCTCACAGTAACTAAGTTTCGCTTAAAATAGTTGACCATCTTGTCGGCTGAGGTTTCAGAATATGCCGACTGTATCTCTTCAGAGTGGTAAGACCACTCCAAATGAGACGTCCTAGGTAAGACGATAACATCCACGTCCTGGTTAAGACTAACATGCCTCTGATTAGAAGGTTTTGAGGAGCGTGTAACCACCTCTTTATTGCGGGTGTTCCCAGGTCCACTCAGACCTAGCACCTGCCAGGGCCCCAGCTATGGACAAATATTTAACCCCCAAAGTGGGGTCAAAACACTATGAAAGTGTAAAAAATAGGTTTTAATACCAGCAATACATTTTCGAAGAAAAAATTATTACCAGCAATACTTTTTTGGAAAAATATTACCAGCAATACATTTTTGAGAAAGAAATATTACATTTTGGGGAAAAAATATTACCAGAAATACTTTTACAAAAAAATATTACCGGCAATAAAAAATATTGTCGGTATTAAATAACCCAATGAGGCTGATATACAGTAAAACAAACCAAACCAAACCAATCAAAATGGTTTCAATATAAACCATTGACTGTATGCCCGAGCAAACGAGTACACGAGAAATGTTTCAGACATTATTATTAAATATAAGCATTTACATATCTAGCCGTAATTATTTCTATATACATACTCATTTCCTTATCCCCGCATATATATATGTGTGTGCTTGCTTGCTTGCTTGCTTGTCCATCTTGTCTGGCTTTCGCATGTCTGCACGTCGACAGCGCCTCTCTCGACTGAGAAAAACACTGGTGATATATAGCTCTCCCAGTACTAGACCCACGCTGACGATTGGCTAATACCTGCCCAGTATCGTTAATATGCAAATAGGCAGCGCCACCTACTCTAAGTAGAAGGTCTTCGCTCAACAACCCATTGTGGAAGGGGATGCAACTCCTGGTGCTTACGGTACCATATACAACCAACTTGGTCGACCCGATTCTCTGTTAAAATATATATATACAGGGGTTGGACAAAATAATTGGAACAGGGGCTAATTCCACTCCTATATTTCAAAGACCTATTATATTAGGAACTTTAACTAAAACTTCGTAATTGCCGTTTATATCTATTGTAAATGCGTTTATTTATCTAATTTACTGTCTTTGTCTTATTTATTTTAGAATTTAGTGAAATTTAAGCTAAATGAGTGACCTCCCCGAATTCGAAAAAGGGCAAATTGTTGGAGGTCGCATGGCAGGGGCCTTGATCCCTAAGGTTGCTGAACTGTTTGGTTTTTCAAGAGCTACCACATCAAGAACTATGACGCAATTCGAGAAAGAGGGAAAAACCTCTAGCAACCGTAGCAATTCGGGCGGGACTTGCAAACTTACTGACAGGAACCGACGTGCATTGAAACGCAATGTGGCAAAAACCATCTGACTACTGCGGCTAAAGTGACTGCTGAGTTGAATAATCATCTGAATAGTCCAATACATACCGCTTCAGTGGTTAAGAATTGGTATGAAGAGCATGAAAATGAGCTAGAACACATGGAATATCCTCCCCAATCTCCAGATACCAATATTATTGAACATTTGTGGTTCATTTTGGAGTGACAAGTTGGGAGCCGCTATCTTCAAGCGTCATGTCTTAAAGAGCTCGAGCAGGTATTAATTGAAGAATGGCTGAAAATTCCTCTGGATGAAGTCAGGAAGCTGTGTGATTCCATTCCTAGACGTATTAAAGCTGTATGTGAGGCTAAAGGAGGACCAACTCCATATTAAATAAATTTTCTTTGAATTTAACAAGTGTTTCAATTATTTTGTCCAACCCATATATATATATATATATATATATATATATATATATATATATATATATATATATATATATATATATATATATATATATATATATATATATTCTCTTTATACGTTATTTTTATGGATACATATTATTTGAGTAAATACATAAGATTATAAGCAGTAATTTGTACTGTGATAACCGGAAAGTTCTCTGTGGCTGAATGGTTAACAGCCGTCAGGCTATATGACGGTTTCCGTATGGGATACAGGTTCGATTCCAATAGGAGAATGCATATTTTCTTCGCCCCGGTATTCGTCAGATGATATAGATTGGAATTTCGAACGGAACCCCAAGGACACATGTGATACAAGAGGATAAAAACATTGGTTGAAGTAATCCAGTGATTGGAATCAAAGAGTTGTGAGTTCAATACCTGGTCACAGCAGAGGCGAGCAAAAAACTTGGAGAGTTGAGTTCCTAAAGGGAATAAACTGAAATTGAGATACCGAAAAAAAAGGCATGACACGTGGAATTAGAAAAATCTATCCCCGTGGACTGAATAAAGGTTTCAGATTGAAATTCCAACATATATCACCTGAAGATGACTGAAGCGTACAACGGCGGAAACGTCGTAAATAAGACAATAAAAAATAAGGACAATAGTCCAAACAATGTAAATAGTGTAAATAGTTACAATAACTCATCTCAGAAATATACACACACACACACACACACACACACACACATATATATATATATATATATATATATATATATGTATATATATAGTTGTATATTTAGGCAGCAATCCTTCGTTTATGCATGTTTCATTAAAAACGACAGACAAGGTACTACGGTTAAGCTTTTTATTTAATTTTTCTTGTGTTCGAACAAGAGCTTTCTTTTCTGGACAAAGAGTGTGTAAAAAGTGTCCAAATGTTTTATAGTTCCGAGCACTTTCGGCTATACCTTTAGACATTATCAAAGATGATTCAATTTTTCAGCTTCATTGAGTGTGTGCATTATGTGTATGTTTTAGTGTGTTGTAGAGTTGTTTTTAATTTCCGAATACGGTTAGCACATTGTGGCCTTGTTCGTAGTTAATATTGTTAAGAGTTGGCTTTTTTTTATTATTAAAGCTTCCATTATTTTTAATCTTTTTTTTCAGGTGGATGAAGTTATTATATTTGTATTTTCTACTAGTATCTTTCTAATGGAGTTTGGTAAGTTTCTGTGTGTGTTTAAATGGGTTCTAATGGAGTCAGGGTCAGATAGGTGTAACGTAAGGCGTCTGGATAAGTATGTAGTTGTGTAACCGATCTAATTATTTATGAGTCCAGTTTGATCAGGAACACAGTTCCTTAAGGGGCATTTGAACTCATAGATAATGTTCGTTCTTTGTAATTTTGACTTAACTGGTGTGTTGTTATTTTTGAGGATAAGGTTAGCTGTCTTAAATTTTTTATAATAGATAATTAATTTGTTTTTTTATTCGGGTAAATAATAACGATAGTGAACACACAGTCAAAAATTACATAAACATTTATTACAAAAACCAAATGCACATTAACTACAAACAAGACGAATCTTCACATATTATAAAGAAATACACTACCCCAATTGACTCGAATAAAAAATCAAATAAATATAAAACATTTGGACAGTTTTTACACACCCTTTGTCCAGCCAAGAAAGCTCTTGTTCGAACACAAGTAAAATTAAATAAAAAGCTTACCCGTAGTACCTTGTCTGTCGTTTTTAATGAAACATGCACATATATATATATATATATATATATATATATATATATATATATATATATACAAAGAAATAATCACGCATAGAATCAATCAGAAATATTAATGCGATTATTGGTGATGTCACATCGCTAGTAGAATATATTGTATGCATTAAAATACTGTTAATCCATAGAATGATGTGATCCTCATTAATAAAACTGTTGTCAGTTGTTTACATAAAAAAAACATCTTTCGGTCTACAAACAATTATTTCGTCTCCAAGTCTTAATTTTAATGGAAAAATATGCCTGAGGATGAATAAAGGATTATTCGAAAGTACTAGCATTTAAAAAAAAATATAAACTGGAAACAACAGACAACAGTTTTATGAATGAGGATCACATCATTCTATGGATTAACAGTATTTTAATGGATACATTATATTCTACTAGTGATGTGGTACCGCCAATAACCGCATTAATATTGCTGATTGATTCTATGCGTGATTATTTCTTTGTATATAAAATACATGCTGCCTAATGTTTTAATATATATATATATATATATATATATATATATATATATATATATATATATATATATATATATATTCCGTTTATACGTTATTTTTATAGATAAAATTTATTTAAGTATAAGTTGTGTGTTTTTTAATTATACAGTATTAATTGCATTTACTGGCTGAATGTTCGACAAATTTCGTAAAAAATATATGCTTCTCTGACAAGAATCGAACCTGAAACACCAAAGTGAACCATCATTTGATCCGATGTGCTGTTAACCAAGTCTGAATTTATGTTTTATAAACACACACCTTACTCTCTCTCTCTCTCTCTCTATATATATATATATATATATATATATATATAAAAGTGGACATGGAAGTCAGCACTTAGAGGCGACAGTCTGTTTCATGCTAGTGCAATCGTCAGGCGACTAGTGCTGTTATTTTTCTCGGCTATTTATATAAGGGTCAGTGGTGCATTATGGGTAGTCTATTTTGGCGGTTACTTTTACCGGAAGTGGCTTATTTGTTTATTTATTTATGTCAAATTGTTTTGCTTGTTTTTTGTTTGTTTTTTTATTTTTATTTTTATTTTTTATCTTATATATTTATTTATTTATTCTTTTATTTAGATCGGTGTTTTTGGTTAACGTAGTAAAAATTTGTTTATATAGCTTATTGTTGGTAGTCTATAATGGCCGTCATTACCGGAAATCGCTTGTTCGCTTATTTATTTGGGTCAAATTGTTTTGCTTGTTTTTATTTATTTTCATTTTTATTTTATCTTATATATTTGTTTATTTGTCATTGATTAAATCTGTTTGTTGAATTTGTGGTTTTTTCTGACTATTATTTAGGTGGGAACAGTTTTTAATTTATCTATTTAGGTTGGTTATCTTTATTTGTTTTTGTTTTGTTTTGTTTTTTAAACGGCTAGTTTATCGTAATCGGTTGTTAGTTTATTTATATATTTGGATGTATTTAGATCGATTTATTATACTTGTTGTTATTTATTTGTTACACTATATCTTTTTGGCTTTCGGTTTTTAAGTAACGTAGTATATTATGTTTTATTAATGTTTTTTTTTTGTTTTTTTTTTGTTTTGTTTTTTTATTATTATTTTTATTTGTATAACAGTTATAACTTTCGTCCGTTCTTTTGTTTTGATTTTGTTTCGTATATTCTAACAGGTGTGGTTTTATGATTTGTTTGGAGTAATTTATTTTGCTTATTTTATTGTTGTTTGTTTATATATTTATTTATTTTTCTATTTTAAGTTACGTAGTAAAAATTTGTTTTCATGTCTACATTTTGAGATTAGCTCGGATCTTTTATTTAATAATTTATTTTCATCTGGGAAGGTAATGATAGCTATTTTTTCCTCCAAGCAAAGTTTGCAGGTTTTTGATAGGTTGTTGTAGGCTGATGATTTTTTCCTTATTTTCCAAGATATTTTTGGTGTGGTGTGTGTTTTGTTTTTTATTTCCCAGATATACTTAGAAAGCATTGTGCTGTTCGCATATTTACTATTTGTGAAAGACATTTTGTGTACATAATTTCTTTGTTTCCATGGTCCTTCGGTTACTCCTATATATACTTTTTCTTCATTATCTGCTGATTTTGTCGTGGCTTGGTAGATTACGTTGTTTTGTAATGTGTGTGTGTGTGTGTGTGTGTGTAGATAGATAGATAGATAGATAGATAGATAGATAGATAGATAGATTTTATACGCTTAGATTTATAAGACACGAGATTTTAAATAAAATATAATCAATGGACCTTTAAGGTTGTCTGTTTTCTAATTAAATTAATATTTGCTCTGGTTTGACATTGAGCTCTCTAGATTACATCCTCTTTCGGATTATCCATACAGATTACCAAACATTTCATTGTTTATATATATATATATATATATATATATATATATATATATATATATATATATATATAAATGAACATTAAAGTCAAAACTCAGTGACCTCTGAGTGTTGACTTCAATGTTCGCTTTTATATTTACATACGCTCTATCCCTGATATTGAGCACTTTATTCCATAAAAATAGCATACCTTAAAACTACATTTATTCATATATATATATATGTGTGTGTGTGTGTGTGTGTGTGTGTGTGTGTGTGTGTGTGTGTGTGTGTGTGTGTGTAGATAGATAGATAGATAGATTTAATACGCTTAGATTTATAAAACACGAGATTCCACCTAAGCAAGGCGGGAGTGCCACTAGAGCGAAAGGGGTTACTGAGGATTGAGAACAAGAGTAAAGATGCATGTTTGAGGAAAGGATAGAGAGAAGGACGGGGAACAAGCTCAGGTTGTCAGATGTCGATTGACATTACACTTGAATAATTTAAGGTTATTGTGATCGGGGAAGCAAGTAAGGTGAGGAGAGTTCCACAGACGGGAAATGCAGAAGAAGCTGTTTGAGAAGAAGAGACGGTAACATTTAACCGTTTTGACAGTGAAAAGGTGGACCGAGATGCCAGCATGGTAGCTCGTTTAATCTCATGTAGTCCGGGATGACGATAAAGTTATTTTATGTTAATCTTATGTTCAGATATTTAATATTATGTTGATCAGCGCGAGTTTAGTCCTATTTTCTTATCTCCTAGATAACTTTTGTATAATAATGGAAAAAATCTACACAATACTCTGACACGCAGGGTAAGAACAAAACGCCATTTGAAACAATGCTATCAGCCATAATGAACATTCTGCAGAATAGAAGCGAACTGAACCAATTATTGGCCAACTTGGGAAATAGAACAGCTGTCCTCATCTTGTACAAAGATTACCAATAAAAAATTCTACCAATAAAAACAAAATAACTGTTCATCTTTTTAACCATATGTATTATCCAAGAGAAAGCCAAATTTCGTAATCGCTTGATTTATTTAAATGAACGCCATCTTAACAAGCAGTGATTTTCCAAGCGTACCTCAGATGTGGGACAAGGTCGAAAGTATGAGATACGCACTGAGTATCGAAATCACTACTCAGTCGTAATTGTTCTAACGATACAAGATTGCTAACTATTACACCGCCTCGAGGTGCCAAGCCGTCTTAACAAATAAGTAGATTGCGGATCTCTCAAAATATCACAATGAATAAGAAGTTGTGGAGAGCCATGATCGCCACGGTTTGAAATGACATGGCACATATAAGTAGAGGATTCAGTTGGAACGGCATCTGATTATGCCTAATTATAGTTTTAAGACAATGCTAACTTACAATTGTTCCAAGCCAAAGTTACTGATGATTCAGACTTTCGTACTACTTAAATATACTGGTCCACTTATGAAAAGAGAAATTTCTTCTTTAGAAAATAAATATTGTTGATTAGTATTATTTAGACCTTCCTTAAGCCGGTACATTTGTCAAAAGCGAAAAATATTGATTGGCTTTCGTTTTAGAAAGGGGGTTTTCATTATATTATCGATACAGTGTCAAATCGATTCCTAACTTTGATGAGTTATTCCCCTTTGGCTAAGTCACTTAGTTGTTAGTTACAAACGTCTGAAAATCTGTTAAATTTTTTGAATTTTTTAAAATATTTCTTCTTTTTTTTTTTTTAATGGATTCTATTTCCTAAGCTCATAAACAAACATTTGAAGTTCATAATTATTTATCTTAACTTACGGATACCGCATGCATAATTTCATTAATTGTTGTAAATATTTGTTCTTTACTTTAAATAAATACTACAGTTCAAAATTTTGAGGCAGGCCCTGGTATTATTTCTAAATTGCGCCCAGAAGAAGTTGTTTTGTACTTTAAATAAACCTAGACCGGTCCGACCGCGTTTTTTACGGTGTCTACGGGGAATTTTTGCCCGAGCCTATGGGCTTGGCTAGCCAACGTTAAATTCGCCCTTTTGACATCGTGGAGCGGTTGGAACAAAAAAAAAGTTTCCTTCGGCAATTAGTTGGAGATTCGTCTCCTGTTAAGCTAGTCGAACTCTCAGCCTTCGGGCAGAGAGGAACCCAGACGAGGCTATGCCGAAGGGTAGAGTCTTGTCTGGGGTGGTAGACAGCTACCCGACCCGGTTTTTACTGGGTCTACGGGGAATTTTTGCTCGAGCATACGATCTCGGATACCCTACGTTAAATTCGGCCTTGTGCCATATCTGAACACGTGAGGCGGTTAGCAAATATCTTTGTACTTTAAATAAGAGAACATTACTCTACATGGTTAAAAAAATGAGACATGATTTTTCATTAGAAATTTTATTGTGGCAAAAAGAAAAAAAAAGAAGTATTTCATGGTTAAATTTTCCTTTTTCAAAATATCCTCCTTGATTAAAGCAGCTCAAATTTTTGTCATTCGTTGCAAAAGTAAAAGCTTAATAATCAAAGTAAAAGCTTAATAATCAAAGGAAAAGCTTAATAATCAAAGTAAAAGCTTAATAATCAATTCCATTCTTTTTTCAATGAATCTAAAAGCTCTTTTTCATACAGATCCGTCAAATGATCTAAGCCATAAAAAAAGACTATCGAAGATATGTTGTTTAAAAGCAGTAATTTGGACGCTTCTTTATAGCTGAGTGGTATAGCACATCAGATCAGTTGAGTGTTCCCTCTAAGACACAGGTTCGATTCCTGTTGGAGATCGAATATTTTCTACGAAATTTCTTAAACATTCAGGCCGGTAAATGTAATTAATACTGTTTATTTAAAAGAAAAAAAAACAGCATTTACTTAAATAAACAGAAAATATAGTAAAAGTAGTTGTTTTGAACTTTGAATAACAGAAAATTACTATACATGGTTAAAAGAAAGTGAGACATAATATTTTATTATGACAAAATGAAAAAAGTATTTTATGATGAAATTTTGCTCTCGTCAGAATGTCCTCCTTTAAACTTGATTAAAGCGGCACAAATTTTTGTCATTCGTTGCAAAAGTTTCTCAAAGTATAAGTTTGATATATAAGTTATATTTAATACGTACATTTTTTTTTCAAAATCATAAATCATGGGTGCGTATTATACATGAGTAATTTTTTTTCCCAGTAAGGTGCATCGACATATTCATAACGGTATGACCAAAAGTCATTTCTTTGTTCGAAACTAACTAACGATTATCAAAGAAATCAAGTCACTATCCAAACTTGATATTTATCCTTTTTTTTTCTAATATCCATATAGATATTAAACATGGTTTAGTTTGCTTTAATGCTGTCCGTTGAAAAGAAGATGGCATAGCATATCTATAGGGAAGCGTTATTATTAGTAGTATTGTTATTACTATTGCTACTACTATTATTATTATTATTATTATTATTATTATTATTATTATTATTATTATTATTTTCTTTGATATCTGGCGTTTACACATTTCTTTCCGGGTCCTGCCCAGGGACCTAAGGTTATAAATGGCATCATGACACTTTCCACTGCAAAAAATAAAAATAAAAAAAATAAAAATAAAATAAAATAAAAAATAATTACATAGATAAAGCCCTTTTTTTAATAATAATAATAATTATTATTATTATTATTATTATTATTATTATTATTATTATTATTATTATTATTATTTTCTTTGATATCTGGCGTTTACACATTTCTTTCCGGGTCCTGCCCAGGGACCTAAGGTTATAAATGGCATCATGACACTTTCCACTGCAAAAAATAAAAATAAAAAAAATAAAAATAAAATAAAATAAAAAATAATTACATAGATAAAGCCCTTTTTTTAATAATAATAATTATTATTATTATTATTATTATTATTATTATTATTATTACTTCATTTGATTTTTGTTGTATACACATTTCCATTTCGTGTCTCAACCAGTGACCTAAGGAAAAAGACATGGCTTCATGACATTTTTCTCTAATCATTTTTGTAAAAAATATGGGGGGAGCTAAGATTATTATTATTTTATTTTATTTTCGAGTCTCAACCAGAGACTTATCGTCAGGGATAGCATGCTGCTATTTTCCACTGAGCATTTTTTTAGGAAAAAAAACAAAACAAAAACAACTTTAAGATCACAAACATTTTACATAAATAAAGACCTTCGTAAGGTGTGAGCTGTACTTGTGAGTACAATTTTTTTGCATTTCTTTAAGTCTTAGGCTAACAGGGATCAATTCAACGAGTCAATTGTAATCTTTTACAATCAACCCGAGGGCTACAACTACAACTAGAATTGTTAATGTCCACACGCGCCACAATTCTGAGATTTCGATTTCAAAGTCCTTTTCTTTTGATAGTTTTTTAAAGATACATTGCAGTCTGCACGGACTGCCATGTCAACAGACAGGTAGATTTTGTCTACGCGATCTATAATCACGATGTCAGGGCGATTAGCTTTGATTGTTTTTTGCATATCAGGTGGTTAATATTGTAAAATCTCGCTCACCTTTCTCAGAATTCTGAGTTTTCCTTCTCTTAAACTGGCTGCCATCCAAGGCTAGAGTGTTCAGTCTATCGTATTAGTGGCAGATACAGAATGAATTCCTTGACAAGATAGTAAAGTGAAGCAAGTGAAAATTACCAGCTGTAAATTCTAGGAAGACAAGATGTCGTATGGCCGTCGACAGGAGGGACAACCTAAGATGCGAGATACAGTTGTTGACCATAATAATTGGGACAGGTGCAAATTCCACTCCTATATTTTAAAAAACCTATTACATTAGGAACGTTAACTAAAACTTCGTAATTGCAGTTTATATCTAGTGTAAATACGTTTATTTATCTAATCTACTGTCTTTGTCTTATTTATTTTTAGAATTTAGTAAAATTTAAGCTAAATGCGTGACCTCTCCGAGTTCGAAAATGGGCAAATTGTTGGAGCTCGCATGGCAGAAGCCTCGATCACTAACGTTGCTAAAATGTTTGCTTTTTCAAGAGCTACCATATCAAGAATTATGACGCAATTCAAGAAACAGAGTAAAACCTCTAGCAAGCATAGCAATTCGGGTCGGACTTGCAAACTTACTGACAGGAACCGACGTGCATTGAAACGCAATGTGGCGAAAAATCATCGGACTACTGCAGCCAAAATGACTGCTGAGTTGAGTAATCATCTGAATAGTCTAGTTTCTACTAAAACTGTTCGTCGTGAGCTCCATAAGTCTGAATATCATGGAAGAGCCGCTGTAAGGAAACCTCTTCTCTCCACTCGCAACATTCAAAAGTGGTTGAAGCGGTGCAGAGATCACAATGCCTGGTCTGCAGGCCAATGGAAGCAAGTCATATTCTCAGACGAGTCCAGTTTTTCTCTTTTCCCAACTTCAGGGCAAGTTTATGTGTGGAGGCAGCCCAAAGAAGCTTACAACCCTGACTGCCTTCTTCCAACAGTGAAGCATGGTGTTGGATCAGTGATAGATTGGGCCGCTATATGATGGAAATCTCTCAGTCCAATAATTGCATTGCGTGATAGAATCAACAGCAAAGATTACCTGAACATTTTGTGTGATCATGTTCATGCAATGGCCCATATTTTATTCCCTGATCGTGACTGCATCTTCCAAGATGATAATGCTCAAATACATACCGCTTGTGTAGGTTAAGAATTGGTATGAAGAGCATGAATGTGAGCGAGAACATATGGAGTGGCCTCCCCACTCTCCAGATATCAATATTATTTTGGAGCGACATGTTAGGAGCCGCTATCCTCCACCGTCGTGTCTTAAAGAGCTGGAGAAGGTGTTAATGGAAGAATGGCTGAAAATTCCTCTAGATGAAGTCAGGAAGCTGTCTGATTCCATTCCTAGACGTATTAAAGCTGTCTGTGAGGCTAAAGGAGGACCAACTCCATATTAAATAAGTTTTCTTTGAATTTAACAAGTATTTCAATTATTTTGTCCAACCCCTGTAGGTATTGGAGACGTCAGAATCATCCTAGTACAGGAATGTAATTATCCGGGAAGTTTTACAACAGACAATGGAAAATCTGATACAGGCAACCGAAATGGCTTTAGACTTGTGAGAATGCCTTCCCGAAACTAATAAGAAATAACATGGCAACGAACGCTGGACAACTTCATCACCTATGAAGAGATTTAAAGCAAAAGAAATGTGGCTCTACAGAAGGATGCTCAGAATGCAATGAACTGAACATGTGAGCAATGACGAAATTTTAGAGAAGATAGAAACAAAAAGGACACTTTTAGATTTTTTATTCAATTCCTCCCAAGCAAGACGATAATGCCACAAAGAAGCAAGAAGCTACTGCAAATGAAAGCGAATGAGAAAACTTAAGAAGGAACAGGAAACCCAGTCTTAAACAGGAAACAAGAGATGAGCATCTACACCTGTTCAAAAGACAAGTGAGGAGTGTGAGCCGGATAATAGATTAACCTATCTACTCGTCAGAAAAAGACATTTCTAGGGCACACAATGAGGAAAGGAAGCTTGGAAAATTTAACACTCACAGGATAAGAGGGGCAGAAAAGAACAGCGCATAACCTACCTAATGAAGTTCTGTAAATGGCTGGCAGAACATGGTTTAGGAGAGATAACAAAAAGATAAAATATACTGAGAGCTGCAAAGAACAGAAAATTGGGGAGAGGCATGATCGCCTATGTCCTGAAGTGACACGGCACATAGAATACAAAAGAAAACAGTTGAAATATATCTGCTGGACAATTTCATCACAGATGAAGAGGTAACTTCAGAGATGTAGGTCTTTTATGCGAAGAATACCATGGGCGTAATATGTGTACAATAAGGAAGTTTTCAGGAAAAACGTCACTTATTCTTACGATAAGAAAGCTAAAGTTAGTGGGTTTGGAGAATCTGACACTCACAGGACTTAGGGAAGGTCAGGGGGGGAAGAGGTGAATAAGCGAGTAACATCCGTCACGCGCTTTTGTAAATGTATACCAAGAGGGAACTGACAGGAAAAGTAAAGGGACAAATATTGCTTATAGCTTCCGAGGATAAGAAGTTGTGGAGGTCCTTGAACGTCTAAGTTTTGAAGGGACAGGGCACGTAAAAGAAGAACAAAGAACCATTTTTGCCTTCCATCTGCATGATTAACGTTTGGTCTCACCTTTTCCACCGACATGGAGTCGAATGATTATATTGCTCCAGTTGTTAAGTCTGCTATGAAATTTTGTTCACTATGTGATGTAGCATACCTACAGATGATAATGGGTATGCCCCCATTCACACAAATACAGTAGTAAATACTGTATGTTGGTATACGGTTGGAGATACGTCTCCAGCTGTGCTGGTCAAACTCTCTGCCTCCGGGTAGAGAGGATCCTCAGACGAGGCTATGTTTAAGGGCAGAGTCTCGTCTCGGGAAACAGCTACCCGACCCCGTTTTATACGAGGTCTACGGGGATATTTTGGCCGAGCATACATGCTCGGATAGCCCATATTAAATTCGGCTTTGTCCCACATCTGACCGCGTGGAGCGGTTGGTAGATATCCTGCAGTTGGAGATTCATTGTGGAATTCACTTGACTCACTTCGAGCTTGCGAATCTTATATATGTTGTTCTGGTCCTAAATATTATCGTTAATTACCAATTATTCTATTCAGTAACCTCTCCTAGGTTAAAACACTATGACAATTTTACTCGCCAGAATCTATCTAGAACAACCTTTCGTCCGTGCATTGAATATTGTTGCCCTGCCTGGTGTGGTGCTTCTGTTATATATCTAGAGATTATTGATGAAATTCCTACAGCAATGGTTCTTAACCTAGGCAGATCGATCGCGCATTATCTAAGGCAATGGTTTTTAACATAGGCAGAGAGATCGGGCATTATCTAAGGCAATGGTTCTTAACCTACGGTTCGATCGAATCCCAGGTGTTCGTTTAGTCATTCTCAGGGGTTCAGCGGAAGTCAAGTTATGTCAATGATGAATACCTCGACGAAATCATTGAACTTCAGCAGAGCCAAGTTTCAACAGCAACTCTTCAGAACAACAACGTACTCAGCGTTTGGTGTCATCAAATCATAGCGTAGCCTCTTTTTGCTAAGAAAACCCTTAAGATAATCATACCGTTTGCTGCAAAGTATCTTTGCGTGCACTTCTTTTCGAGGATGGTAGATATGAAAACGAAGAAAAAGGGATAGACTTTGTTGCGAAAATTATAAGAAATTGGCACTTGTCAAGGTGGTACCACGCAGTTCTGAACTTTTCTCTGAAAGGTAACAACAAAAGTCACATTGACTTGCAGTAAATATTCATTGAGTTTTGTTTTTTGTATGAAAGTCAAGTTTTGTTGTTTTGAAAACAGCGATTTTTGGGCAACTTATAAATGGCTCATTTGTGCACTAATAAAATATATAGACCTACTATGTTTTGAAGATAATCATATTTTGTTTTTCCAATTGCGAAGGGTTCGGGGAAAGCACGGATGAAAATTGCAGGGATAAGTACCTCCAATAAGGTAAAGAACCACTGATCTGATTCTTGATAATTATCCCTAGAAGATTCGACAGGGTTATCGGTCCTGAGATCAGTACCTCGGCTTCAGCCACTTTCTCACCGCCGTAATGTATCTTTCCTTTGCTTTTTCTATTAATATTTTCATGGTAATTGTTCTGTTGAGCTCTCCTATTTTTCTTTATTTTAACTCCCCATCCCCTCCCTCGTTAGGTGGTCAGTGATGTCACTTCTCTGGTTAAGGATTGTGTTTTTGGTATCTGTCTATATTTCTGAGATGAGGTATTATGTACACTATTTACTCTTTGGGACCTGTAACTGGAGGGATTATGTACACTATTTACTATTTGGGTCCTGTAACTGGAGGTATTATGTACACTATTTACTCTTTGGGTCCTGTAACTGGAGATATTATGTACACTATTTACTATTTGGGTCCTGTAACTGGAGGTATTATGTACACTATTTACTCTTTGGGTCCTGTAACTGGAGGTATTATGTACACTATTTACTATTTGGGTCCTGTAACTGGAGGTATTATGTACACTATTTACTCTTTGGGTCCTGTAACTGGAGGTATTATGTACACTATTTACTATTTGGGTCCTGTAACTGGAGGTATTATGTACACTATTTACTATTTGGGTCCTGTAACTGGAGGTATTATGTACACTATTTGCTCTTTAGGTCCTGTAACTGGATCTAATCAACGCCTTTATCCACTGTGCCATGTTTCCTTGATGACAAAGTGCGTGAGTTCAATACTCGGTTAAGGTAGTAGAGAATTTGGACAGGGAAATTAACAGGAGATAACTGATAACTAACATCCATTAAACATGGCACGTGGAACTAGAACAGTCTACCCCAGTGAGCGAAATAAAGGATTCAGTTCGACATTCCAACCAACTGAAGAAGGCCATAGCGTACAAAGGCCGAAACTTTGTAATAAATATAGCGACAAAGATGAGGACAATAGTCCGAATAATGTAAATAGTGATTGTGTTTTTTTTTATTACTAATACTATTTTGCTTAGTTTCTTGTATATAGTTTTTGTTCATTTTTGTAAATATTCATTGGGGTTTCGATTTTTAAATTGTTATTTTATCCCCCCTCCCCACTGACAATGAATTGTACATATGGGGGATTAGTTAGAACTTTCATAGAGACAATGTGGTATTATGGTGAATGTAGTAAGAAAGATAAGTAAGAATGCGTTGGTGTTAGAAATATTGTGGGTCAGTGTTTGTGGCTAGCTAAGTATAATGATAAGACATTTTCCTCGTTCCCCTTTTTGGTCTTGGGCCATATCTAATGTGCATAGCAGAAATAAATATCGCTCTCTTATTTGATTTTAAGTGAAATACTAGATTGGCAGTTAAGCCTCAGAAATCCACTGTTGAAATAGCTAGATATAGCCGTAATTTCTGTGTTAATAATTTCTTCCCTCGCACTTCTTTCTTGCGTAAATATCATCTGGCTTTCTGTTTTCCTGTCAACTACAACCTTCAAAAATTTAAATACAATGTCACTCTTTAATATAATTCTTTTATTGCACTCTGTGTTTCCTATACTCTCAATAGCCCCTTGCTTGTAACTGGCTATCATCGACTTGCTTAAGGTAAAATGATTTTAAAAAAAATGCGATCAGTGTGATCAGAATTCGATACTTGTCACTTGTTTCATGACGTCTGCTCATAGACAAGCAGTCGTCAAGAGGAATTTATAATAATCCTTAAAATACATTTTTTTTCTAAATCTATCATTGTTTAGTGCCCGGGGGACTGGACCTGAAAATTAATTAAATAAAATAAAGAATCCAGTTCTCCAATCCAATGAGTCTGTCAGTGAGCGTAGATTATCTTGAAGGCTGAGCGCGGTTCAAGCGAGATTAAGGCTAAAGGAGGCTTTTAGCTTAGCAACCAACAAACATCCTAAATTATCCAGTCAGGATTCGCTCCACTTAGGAATCCTGGCGCAGGGTTAAGTCAGCGAGGTTTGCTCATAAACTTTAAGCCGTGGCTAGAGAGCGAACCCTCCGGGAAAAGTCTAATTAATACATTAATCTATCGAAGAGGTAAATATATATTTGCTGTACCGATGATGAGGGGAAATAACACACAGAGACACACACACACACACAGAGACATAACCACAGACACACAGTTTTTTGGTCTGTCTGAATAGCCTAAGCATTGAGCACTTTAATTTACTGCATAAGTAGACTTTGGCCATTTCGTCTTTTTTTTCTTTCCATGTTCGGGATTTTTTTTCTTGTCTAAACTTTTAGGTCTTTTAGCAAATTATCTGCTAGTTGCACTATCGTTTCTGGATTTTTGTATATATATATATATATATATATATATATATATATATATATATATATTAGTATATACATATATTTGTATATACATATATATATATATTTGTATATATATATAAATATATATATATAGTTGTGTATATATATATATACATATATATATATATATATATATATATATATATATATATATATATATGTGTGTGTGTGTGTATGTGTGTGTGTGCAAATATATAGAAAAATAGGAAAGAACACGTTAGGTTAATAATCCGAAGTTCTTTAGTATTTTTGTTTTTGAAACATGAGTACTTTTATGTAGCGATGGAATCATATTTTTAAAAATAATTCTATTTGTATATATATATATATATATATATATATATATATATATATATATATATATATTTGTATACATATATATATTTGTATATATATATATATTTGTATACATATATATATATTTGTATACATATATATATTTGTATATATATATATATATTTGTGTATATATATATATATTTGTATATATATATTTGTATATATATATATATATATATTTATATATATATCGTTTAGTTAAAAAGGATTGATAAGTTTTTTTTTATTTAATTTTTCTTATGATCTTATAATTAGTTTTTTTTTCTTTTTGGGACATAAATTATGCAGAAATTGTCCGAATATTCGCCAATATCATGGCTTATTTTTAGGTTTACGCTTGACTATATGTATGTATCTTTTATGTATATATCTAGAGTTATATGAATGTTCTAACCGTGTTTGGAGAATAAAACATTCCTATAACTCTAGATAACATACATAAAAAAATCTATTCAGTTAAATGTAAAAATAAAATCATCCTCGATACTGGCGAAAAAGTACAGCCGAAAGCGCTCGGAGGTACAAAACATTCGGATTATTTCTGTAGAACGTTACACAAAAACCTTTTCTACATTGCCATAGTTTTTTACCTAATATTATTCTTGATATATAAAAATTCATATGTATCGTTTCCTCACCTCATATATATATATATATATATATATATATATATATATATATATATATATATACAAGTACTCGATTCGAGTAGGAGAGCAGTGCTCTTCTAATCGCATAGAACCCTCCTACCTACTGATGTATTTCACATAGTAAAAACGTCAAAATTTCCCTTCCGCTCTGCGACAATATCTTGGGGTAGAATATTTGACTGATGACAAATAGGTCGGGTTTTGATCCCGGCTTGAAGCAGTCGGATGTCTAGCCACACTGATGACCTGTGATACAGCGAAAAACGTCTGTCTATGGATGACTACATATATATATTCCAACCGGTAATCCTTCATTCATCCATCAATTCCACCCAGGTTTCCGTAAAATCTGACCAATTTCCCTGTCCCTATTGAAGAAAAGTATTCCTATATCATGACGCTGTAACCACTGCGTTTCACGTTGGGGGTACTGAACTCAGGGTGATGTGCAGTGTTAGGTTTCAGCCAAATGTAGCCATGTAGCATTTTACATTAAAGCCACAAATTTCAATTTTGATCTCATCTGACAGGAAAAACAAACTTCTCCCACAAGTTTGCTGCACTTACGGCATGAATGTGTTCCCCACATAAGTTTGCTTACCACATGAATGTGTTCCCCACATACGTTTGCTTATCACATGAATGTGTTCCCCACATACGTTTGATTACCACATGAATGTGTTCCCCACATACGTTTGATGACCACATAAATGTGTTCCCCACATGCGTTTGCTTACCAGATGAATGTGTTCCCCACATGCGTTTGCTTACCAGATGAATGTGTTCCCCACATACGTATGCGTACCACATGAATGTGTTCCCCACATGCGTTTGCTTAATCAGATAAATGTGTTCCCCACATACGTATGATTACCACATGAATGTGTTCCCCACATGCGTTTGCTTGCCACATGGCTGGTGCCAAACTTCAAATGAGAATTCATATAGTTTTCTTTCAACGAAGCCAAGATTTGTGGAGTGCACGACTTATAATTGCGCAGTGACTAGATTCCCCCACCTGAGCCGTCGATCTTTACAAATTCTCCAGAGTTAACATGGACTTATTAGGTTGCTTCTCTGATTAATTCTCTCCTGTCAATTTAGGTGGCCGGCCTTGGTAGGTTGGCAGTTGTATCACACTCTTTCCATTTTCGGATGATCGATTGAATAACGCTCCGTGAATTGTTCAAAACATGCGATATTTTTCTAATAACCTAATCTTGCTTTATACTTCTCCACAACTTTATCCCGGGCCTGTCTGGTGATCTCTTTGGTCTACGTGATGACGTTTTTTCGGTAATGCTCTCCAACAAACCTTTTCACAGTACAGGTGTATTTTAATTGGAAAATGCAGAATCAATGAGTATAACACGCTTTCGATTCTTTACTTTACTCAAAAGAAATCGGCATAATCAACTGGACGCTAATTATTAATTTTTGCCCCCTCTGAAGGCAATTGGTTGCACTTGATTTTATTTAGGGATTTCACAGTACAAATAAAAATCTGCAGACTTTTCAGATTTTTATTTTTAAATACGAGAGTCATTCAATAAATAAGGTGAATTTTTCGGTATAAGGACTTCTAATACAGATAGAATCATACTTTTTTTTCAACGTAGTCTCCCAGCACTGTCACACACTTTTCCCATCTGTGCACAAGCTTCCGTATTCCCTCAGCGTAAAAATATTTGGATTGATGTCTCAGCCAGTCGCTCACAATACTTTTGACTTCATCGTCACTTTTAAACTTCGTTCCTCTCGTGAACGCTTTCAAGGGACCAAACAGGTGAAAGTCTGAAGGGGCAAGGTCTGGGCTGTAAGGGGGATGAGGGAGCAGTTCCCAGCCCAGCTCGTTGATGGTCTGCACCGTTTGGGCTGCTGTGTGAGGCCTTGCGTTGTCATGATGCAAGATGACTCTTTCTGACTGATGACCCCTGCGTTTGTCCCAACAGATAAGCTCAAAATCCTTGCAATGTCATCCACTGTCACCCTTCTGTCAGACTGAATGAGGTCATTGACTGATTCGATCACCTCAGGAGACCTCACTTCTGTAGGCCTCCCATGCCTGTCTTCATCCTCAACACTGCTCCGTCCTTTAAATAATTTAGCCCACTTGTAGACATTTTTTTGGCTGAAACATGTGGCACCATACACAGTTGACATTCTCCTATGAATTTCAACTGGTTTGCACCCTTCAGCAACCAAAAACTTGATAACTGACCGCTGTTCAATCCTGGAGCATGCTTCTTGGTCGGCCATCTTTGTTAATCGCCAAAACTCTCAAAGTTTTTTTTTTAATCTGCAGAAGAATTTAAATCCATGTGAAAAAGAAGTAAAATAAAAAAGAAAAAAAAGGAGTAAGCTTCTATCTGTATTAGAAGTCCTTCTACCGAAAAATTCACCTTATTTATTGAATGACCCTCGTAATTTTGAAAAATATACAGTATTTTCCCAAATTCCAAATGATGCACTATTTTGGGTTTCGCCCATTACGTAAAATCCAAATAAAAAAAAACTTTAATTTATGGTCGTAACAGGACAAAATGAAGAAATATTCAAGGAGGATAAATACTTATTTATGACACTGTATATAGTAAACATGAACATTGGTCAGCAATTAGTACATTTTTATACGTAGTTCCATTTTATCCGTCGCTTGACTTTATTGCTTATTACTATATACAGTGCCATAAATAAGTATATATATATATATATATATATATATATATATATATATATGAATATAAAACAAATAAATAAAAAATAATATATATTTTGATGCTATATTCCATTTGTTGTTAGGTATTTTCCTTTTCTACTTTGCTGTTGGTAGCATTTGCATTGCTAAGTTTCCTAAATTGAACAAAATGGAGCTATTTCGTGTACGCTTTGTTACCTTCTTTTCCATTGTTGTTATTAGATCGCTTTCTTCCAGTTATTTTGATGGGAATAGCGAAATTCTGATATTTAAAATGATTTTATTGCATTTAAAAAAGAAAGCTTGTAAAAAGGAATATTTTAAATTAATATAAGACCAAAAATAAAATGCTTTTGACAAAAAAGAATCTTCATGATTTCACTATAATTATGTAACAATGTGTAATGTAATGATATTCTGCAGACAAATCTACGTTTTTTGTTTACCTCATCTCATTGTATGGTTACGAAGTATAAATCTAAATTGGGCTTGAAATATTGTGAAATAGGATTTAATTTGTTGTGAAATACTTGGATATGATATAATGAATAATTTGCAGTTAAAAAAGCATTTTTTTTTTTTAATACGTTCCTCCTCCGCCGAACGCGTCATATATTACGCTCGATTTCGGAATTTCTTCTTCAGTTTCTCAAAATGGGCGTCGGTTTTCAATATGATTTCAAGAATATAAAGAATGTTTTTTACTTTTCAAATTAGCTTATATAAATATTCCGGAGAGAGAGTCCAAAATGCGAGCTACAATAATGCGAGACATCCAAATAAAATAAGCACAGAACATTAGCTGGAAAGCATTACGAAACAAAACAGTGTGTCGTTTCAGCGATGAGTAATTATCAATATTTATTTCAAGCTATTGTTCTCACTTTGGTTGGTACAAATGTTATTATAGACATGACGTTTCGACCAAGTACCCACTGGTCATCATCGTGTGTCCGATGATTGGCAGATATAGGAAATCTGCCAACAGATGTTTATTGTGACATTTTGTTCATTAGATGTACAGTTATTTTTCGTTCCTACCGAATCGTTGCTTCATGATTTGATCCACGAACTGAACACTAGACCACTAGATAACAGTATAATCAACTCCTATATCCATTACGCCACCGTCCTGAAGAATGTTGATGATGTTTGGAGTCTTTGATATTCAGTGTCAAATAGTTTTTGACATTTGTTTCTTTTTATGGCGGGTTCACAGTGCTTTTCATAATTTAGTATTTCAGTTCTGATATTGTCGATATTCTTTCAAACTATTGTACTAATCTTGATTGATAAAGATGCTATTATAGAATTCGGAATACTAAATTAAGGAAGTATCCTCAAAGATATGTGGTTCTACAGAAGGATGCTAGGGATATCAGATCGAGCGTGTGAGCAACGATGAGGTCTTAGAGCGGTTTCAAACAAGGAGGAGGATTATACTTAACATCAAAAAGAGGCAGCTGAAGTTTCTGGGGAACATAATGAGGAATGAGAGCCTGGAGAATCGGATACTCGCGGGTTGAATAGAGGGAAAGAGAAACAAGGGAAAATAACGCATGACACTTTAGCGGACTTAAGCGAGTGGATAACAGAACGTGGTCTGGGGGAGGAAGCAGAGGAAAGGAACTTGTTGAGAGCTGCAAGGTATAGAGGGAGGTGAAGAGCCATGATCACCCACGTCCTGAAAGGACATGGAACATAATAAGTAAGAAATGAAAGAAAACTTTGTTCACAAACTAAAACTCATGAAACTGAATTTATGCATTTTCTTTTTTTGTTACTGGAATTAACCATAAGAACCTCAGATTATTTTTTGTTTTAATTTTCAAGGTGGAGTTTAGCTCGCCATAATTATAAGTTGATCGTAAAATGATTATTTACATTTTGAAAATTGAACCGTCTTCGTAAAATTAAAATAATTTTTAGGGTTTTGATTTTACAAGAAACTCATATAATTTCAGATGATTGGCCATACTGTGGAATCGTCCTAAATACCTGATAAAAATTAAGCTTTCTTGGTTAATATAGAAGTTTTTTTAGGCACGATGTTTCAACCAAACACACTCTAGTCATCATCAGGTGATTGGCTGATATGGAATATCTGTTTTGTCCTTGTGATATTAGTTTAGTATATTGATCGTTCCTGCTAAATTTGTGCTTCGCTACCAGATCCAGGGATTAAACTGATGGCCACTAAATAACAGTAACACATGTATATCCGACTCCTATATCCACTACGTGTTTTTGGAGCCTTTCATATTCAGTGTCAGAGAGTTTTTGACATTTGGTTATAATGGCGGGTTCATACTGCTTTTCATAATCTAGCATTTAATTTAAGAGATGAGTAATTGTCAACATGCTGGTAGGTATATATTTTGATATAGGTAATTTATGTACACGTAATTAGCAACCTAGAGAAAGGTAAGTCCGAATTCAAAACCGTATCCTGTCGGTGCATACAGAGAACTAAGGTTCACTCAGCATATTTGGAGTATAAACAGCATGTTTGTTCTATTGGTGTTAAATAGACAAAAATGAATCTACGTATATGGTCATCCTCGGAAGCGTATAACTGCGTTGAAGATACATCTAGATAAGAACCTATACTGATTTGCAGTGTACCTTCAGATAGAAACAGCTCTGATGATGACACTCGACCGCTTCAGTCATTGCCTGTATAGTAGACTAGATACATCTAGATAAGAACCTATACTGATTTGCAGTGTGCCTTCAGATAGAAACAGCTCTGATGATGACACTCGACCGCTTCAGTGATTGCCTGTATAGTAGACTAGATACATCTAGATAAGAACCTATACTGATTTGCAGTGTACCTTCAGATAGAAACAGCTCTGATGATGACACTCGACCGCTTCAGTCATTGCCTGTATAGTAGACTAGATACATCTAGATAAGAACCTATACTGATTTGCAGTGTGCCTTCAGATAGAAACAGCTCTGATGATGACACTCGACCGCTTCAGTGATTGCCTGTATAGTAGACTAGATACATCTAGATAAGAACCTATACTGATTTGCAGTGTGCCCTCAGATAGAAACAGCTCTGATGATGACACTCGACCGCTTCAGTCATTGCCTGTATAGTAGACTAGATACATCTAGATAAGAACCTATACTGATTTGCAGTGTGCCTTCAGATAGAAACAGCTCTGATGATGACACTCGACCGCTTCAGTCATAACCTGTATAGTAGACTAGATACATCTAGATAAGAACCTATACTGATTTGCAGTGTGCCTTCAGATAGAAACAGCTCTGATGATGACACTCGACCGCTTCAGTCATAACCTGTATAGTAGACTAGATACATCTAGATAAGAACCTATACTGATTTGCAGTGTGCCTTCAGATAGAAACAGCTCTGATGATGACACTCGACCGCTTCAGTCATTGCCTGTATAGTAGACTAGATACATCTAGATAAGAACCTATACTGATTTGCAGTGTGCCCTCAGATAGAAACAGCTCTGATGATGACACTCGACCGCTTCAGTCATTGCCTGTATAGTAGACTAGATACATCTAGATAAGAACCTATACTGATTTGCAGTGTGCCTTCAGATAGAAACAGCTCTGATGATGACACTCGACCGCTTCAGTCATAACCTGTATAGTAGACTAGATACATCTAGATAAGAACCTATACTGATTTGCAGTGTGCCTTCAGATAGAAACAGCTCTGATGATGACACTCGACCGCTTCAGTCATAACCTGTATAGTAGACTAGATACATCTAGATAAGAACCTATACTGATTTGCAGTGTGCCCTCAGATAGAAACAGCTCTTATGATGACACTCGACCGCTTCAGTGATTGCCTGTATAGTAGACTAGATACATCTAGATAAGAACCTATACTGATTTGCAGTGTGCCTTCAGATAGAAACAGCTCTGATGATGACACTCGACCGCTTCAGTCATAACCTGTATAGTAGACTAGATACATCTAGATAAGAACCTATACTGATTTGCAGTGTGCCTTCAGATAGAAACAGCTCTGATGATGACACTCGACCGCTTCAGTCATTGCCTGTATAGTAGAATAGATACATCTAGATAAGAACCTATACTGATTTGCAGTGTGCCTTCAGAGAGAAACAGCTCTGATGATGACACTCGACCCCTTCAGTCATTGCCTGTATAGTAGACTAGATACATCTAGATAAGAACCTATACTGATTTGCAGTGTGCCTTCAGATAGAAACAGCTCTGATGATGACACTCGACCGCTTCAGTCATTGCCTGTATAGTAGACTAGATACATCTAGATAAGAACCTATACTGATTTGCAGTGTGCCTTCAGATAGAAACAGCTCTGATGATGACACTCGACCGCTTCAGTGATTGCCTGTATAGTAGACTAGATACATCTAGATAAGAACCTATACTGATTTGCAGTGTGCCTTCAGATAGAAACAGCTCTGATGATGACACTCGACCGCTTCAGTCATTGCCTGTATAGTAGACTAGATACATCTAGATAAGAACCTATACTGATTTGCAGTGTGCCTTCAGATAGAAACAGCTCTGATGATGACACTCGACCGCTTCAGTCATTGCCTGTATAGTAGACTAGATACATCTAGATAAGAACCTATACTGATTTGCAGTGTGCCTTCAGATAGAAACAGCTCTGATGATGACACTCGACCGCTTCAGTCATTGCCTGTATAGTAGACTAGATACATCTAGATAAGAACCTATACTGATTTGCAGTGTGCCTTCAGATAGAAACAGCTCTGATGATGACACTCGACCGCTTCAGTGATTGACTGTATAGTAGACTAGATACATCTAGATAGGAACCTATACTGATTTGCAATGTGCCTTCAGATAGAAACAGCTCTGATGATGACACTCGACCGCTTCAGTCATTGCCTGTATAGTAAACTAGATACATCTAGATAAGAAACTATACTGATTTGCAGTGTGCCTTCAGATAGAAACAGCTCTGATGATGACACTCGACCGCTTCAGTCATAGCCTGTATAGTAGACTAGATACATCTAGATAAGAACCTATACTGATTTGCAGTGTGCCTTCAGATAGAAACAGCTCTGATGATGACACTCGACCGCTTCAGTCATAGCCTGTATAGTAGACTAGATACATCTAGATAAGAACCTATACTGATTTGCAGTGTGCCTTCAGATAGAAACAGCTCTGATGATGACACTCGACCGCTTCAGTCATTGCCTGTATAGTAGACTAGATACATCTAGATAAGAACCTATACTGATTTGCAGTGTGCCTTCAGATAGAAACAGCTCTGATGATGACACTCGACCGCTTCAGTCATTGCCTGTATAGTAGACTAGATACATCTAGATAAGAACCTATACTGATTTGCAGTGTGCCTTCAGATAGAAACAGCTCTGATGATGACACTCGACCGCTTCTGTCATTGCCTGTATAGTAGACTAGATACATCTAGATAAGAACCTATACTGATTTGCAGTGTGCCTTCAGATAGAAACAGCTCTGATGATGACACTCGACCGCTTCAGTCATTGCCTGTATAGTAGACTAGATACATCTAGATAAGAACCTATACTGATTTGCAGTGTGCCTTCAGATAGAAACAGCTCTGATGATGACACTCGACCGCTTCAGTCATTGCCTGTATAGTAGACTAGATACATCTAGATAAGAACCTATACTGATTTGCAGTGTGCCTTCAGATAGAAACAGCTCTGATGATGACACTCGACCGCTTCAGTGATTGACTGTATAGTAGACTAGATACATCTAGATAGGAACCTATACTGATTTGCAATGTGCCTTCAGATAGAAACAGCTCTGATGATGACACTCGACCGCTTCAGTCATTGCCTGTATAGTAAACTAGATACATCTAGATAAGAAACTATACTGATTTGCAGTGTGCCTTCAGATAGAAACAGCTCTGATGATGACACTCGACCGCTTCAGTCATAGCCTGTATAGTAGACTAGATACATCTAGATAAGAACCTATACTGATTTGCAGTGTGCCTTCAGATAGAAACAGCTCTGATGATGACACTCGACCGCTTCAGTCATAGCCTGTATAGTAGACTAGATACATCTAGATAAGAACCTATACTGATTTGCAGTGTGCCTTCAGATAGAAACAGCTCTGATGATGACACTCGACCGCTTCAGTCATTGCCTGTATAGTAGACTAGATACATCTAGATAAGAACCTATACTGATTTGCAGTGTGCCTTCAGATAGAAACAGCTCTGATGATGACACTCGACCGCTTCAGTCATAGCCTGTATAGTAGACTAGATACATCTAGATAAGAACCTATACTGATTTGCAGTGTGCCTTCAGATAGAAACAGCTCTGATGATGACACTCGACCGCTTCTGTCATTGCCTGTATAGTAGACTAGATACATCTAGATAAGAACCTATACTGATTTGCAGTGTGCCTTCAGATAAAAACAGCTCTGATGATGACACTCGACCGCTTCAGTGATTGACTGTATAGTAGACTAGATACATCTAGATAGGAACCTATACTGATTTGCAATGTGCCTTCAGATAGAAACAGCTCTGATGATGACACTCGACCGCTTCAGTCATTGCCTGTATAGTAAACTAGATAAATCTAGATAAGAACTTATACTGATTTGCAGTGTGCCTTCAGATAGAAACAGCTCTGATGATGACACTCGACCGCTTCAGTCATAGCCTGTATAGTAGACTAGATACATCTAGATAAGAACCTATACTGATTTGCAGTGTGCCTTCAGATAGAAACAGCTCTGATGATGACACTCGACCGCTTCAGTCATAGCCTGTATAGTAGACTAGATACATCTAGATAAGAACCTATACTGATTTGCAGTGTGCCTTCAGATAGAAACAGCTCTGATGATGACACTCGACCGCTTCAGTCATTGCCTGTATAGTAGACTAGATACATCTAGATAAGAACCTATACTGATTTGCAGTGTGCCTTCAGATAGAAACAGTTCTGATGATGACACTCGACCGCTTCAGTCATTGCCTGTATAGTAGACTAGATACATCTAGATAAGAACCTATACTGATTTGCAGTGTGCCTTCAGATAGAAACAGCTCTGATGATGACACTCGACCGCTTCAGTCATAGCCTGTATAGTAGACTAGATACATCTAGATAAGAACCTATACTGATTTGCAGTGTGCCTTCAGATAGAAACAGCTCTGATGATGACACTCGACCGCTTCAGTCATTGCCTGTATAGTAGACTAGATACATCTAGATAAGAACCTATACTGATTTGCAGTGTGCCTTCAGATAGAAACAGCTCTGATGATGACACTCGACCGCTTCAGTCATTGCCTGTATAGTAGACTAGATACATCTAGATAAGAACCTATACTGATTTGCAGTGTGCCTTCAGATAGAAAAAGCTCTGATGATGACACTCGACCGCTTCAGTCATTGCCTGTATAGTAGACTAGATACATCTAGATAAGAACCTATACTGATTTGCAGTGTGCCTTCAGATAGAAACAGCTCTGATGATGACACTCGACCGCTTCAGTCATTGCCTGTATAGTAGACTAGATACATCTAGATAAGAACCTATACTGATTTGCAGTGTGCCTTCAGATAGAAAAAGCTCTGATGATGACACTCGACCGCTTCAGTCATTGCCTGTATAGTAGACTAGATACATCTAGATAAGAACCTATACTGATTTGCAGTGTGCCTTCAGATAGAAACAGCTCTGATGATGACACTCGACCGCTTCAGTCATTGCCTGTATAGTAGACTAGATACATCTAGATAAGAACCTATACTGATTTGCAGTGTGCCTTCAGATAGAAAAAGCTCTGATGATGACACTCGACCGCTTCAGTCATAGCCTGTATAGTAGACTAGATACATCTAGATAAGAACCTATACTGATTTGAAGTGTGCCTTCAGATAGAAACAGCTCTGATGATGACACTCGACCGCTTCAGTCATAGCCTGTATAGTAGACTAGATACATCTAGATAAGAACCTATACTGATTTGCAGTGTGCCTTCAGATAGAAACAGCTCTGATGATGACACTCGACCGCTTCAGTCATTGCCTGTATAGTAGACTAGATACATCTAGATAAGAACCTATACTGATTTGCAGTGTGCCTTCAGATAGAAACAGCTCTGATGATGACACTCGACCGCTTCAGTCATTGCCTGTATAGTAGACTAGATACATCTAGATAAGAACCTATACTGATTTGCAGTGTGCCTTCAGATAGAAACAGCTCTGATGATGACACTCGACCGCTTCAGTCATTGCCTGTATAGTAGACTAGATACATCTAGATAAGAACCTATACTGATTTGCAGTGTGCCTTCAGATAGAAACAGCTCTGATGATGACACTCGACCGCTTCAGTCATTGCCTGTATAGTAGACTAGATACATCTAGATAAGAACCTATACTGATTTGCAGTGTGCCTTCAGATAGAAACAGCTCTGATGATGACACTCGACCGCTTCAGTGATTGACTGTATAGTAGACTAGATACATCTAGATAGGAACCTATACTGATTTGCAATGTGCCTTCAGATAGAAACAGCTCTGATGATGACACTCGACCGCTTCAGTCATTGCCTGTATAGTAAACTAGATACATCTAGATAAGAAACTATACTGATTTGCAGTGTGCCTTCAGATAGAAACAGCTCTGATGATGACACTCGACCGCTTCAGTCATAGCCTGTATAGTAGACTAGATACATCTAGATAAGAACCTATACTGATTTGCAGTGTGCCTTCAGATAGAAACAGCTCTGATGATGACACTCGACCGCTTCAGTCATAGCCTGTATAGTAGACTAGATACATCTAGATAAGAACCTATACTGATTTGCAGTGTGCCTTCAGATAGAAACAGCTCTGATGATGACACTCGACCGCTTCAGTCATTGCCTGTATAGTAGACTAGATACATCTAGATAAGAACCTATACTGATTTGCAGTGTGCCTTCAGATAGAAACAGCTCTGATGATGACACTCGACCGCTTCAGTCATTGCCTGTATAGTAGACTAGATACATCTAGATAAGAACCTATACTGATTTGCAGTGTGCCTTCAGATAGAAACAGCTCTGATGATGACACTCGACCGCTTCTGTCATTGCCTGTATAGTAGACTAGATACATCTAGATAAGAACCTATACTGATTTGCAGTGTGCCTTCAGATAAAAACAGCTCTGATGATGACACTCGACCGCTTCAGTGATTGACTGTATAGTAGACTAGATACATCTAGATAGGAACCTATACTGATTTGCAATGTGCCTTCAGATAGAAACAGCTCTGATGATGACACTCGACCGCTTCAGTCATTGCCTGTATAGTAAACTAGATACATCTAGATAAGAACCTATACTGATTTGCAGTGTGCCTTCAGATAGAAACAGCTCTGATGATGACACTCGACCGCTTCAGTCATAGCCTGTATAGTAGACTAGATACATCTAGATAAGAACCTATACTGATTTGCAGTGTGCCTTCAGATAGAAACAGCTCTGATGATGACACTCGACCGCTTCAGTCATAGCCTGTATAGTAGACTAGATACATCTAGATAAGAACCTATACTGATTTGCAGTGTGCCTTCAGATAGAAACAGCTCTGATGATGACACTCGACCGCTTCAGTCATTGCCTGTATAGTAGACTAGATACATCTAGATAAGAACCTATACTGATTTGCAGTGTGCCTTCAGATAGAAACAGTTCTGATGATGACACTCGACCGCTTCAGTCATTGCCTGTATAGTAGACTAGATACATCTAGATAAGAACCTATACTGATTTGCAGTGTGCCTTCAGATAGAAACAGCTCTGATGATGACACTCGACCGCTTCAGTCATAGCCTGTATAGTAGACTAGATACATCTAGATAAGAACCTATACTGATTTGCAGTGTGCCTTCAGATAGAAACAGCTCTGATGATGACACTCGACCGCTTCAGTCATTGCCTGTATAGTAGACTAGATACATCTAGATAAGAACCTATACTGATTTGCAGTGTGCCTTCAGATAGAAACAGCTCTGATGATGACACTCGACCGCTTCAGTCATTGCCTGTATAGTAGACTAGATACATCTAGATAAGAACCTATACTGATTTGCAGTGTGCCTTCAGATAGAAAAAGCTCTGATGATGACACTCGACCGCTTCAGTCATTGCCTGTATAGTAGACTAGATACATCTAGATAAGAACCTATACTGATTTGCAGTGTGCCTTCAGATAGAAACAGCTCTGATGATGACACTCGACCGCTTCAGTCATTGCCTGTATAGTAGACTAGATACATCTAGATAAGAACCTATACTGATTTGCAGTGTGCCTTCAGATAGAAAAAGCTCTGATGATGACACTCGACCGCTTCAGTCATTGCCTGTATAGTAGACTAGATACATCTAGATAAGAACCTATACTGATTTGCAGTGTGCCTTCAGATAGAAACAGCTCTGATGATGACACTCGACCGCTTCAGTCATTGCCTGTATAGTAGACTAGATACATCTAGATAAGAACCTATACTGATTTGCAGTGTGCCTTCAGATAGAAAAAGCTCTGATGATGACACTCGACCGCTTCAGTCATAGCCTGTATAGTAGACTAGATACATCTAGATAAGAACCTATACTGATTTGCAGTGTGCCTTCAGATAGAAACAGCTCTGATGATGACACTCGACCGCTTCAGTCATAGCCTGTATAGTAGACTAGATACATCTAGATAAGAACCTATACTGATTTGCAGTGTGCGTTCAGATAGAAACAGCTCTGATGATGACACTCGACCGCTTCAGTCATTGCCTGTATAGTAGACTAGATACATCTAGATAAGAACCTATACTGATTTGCAGTGTGCCTTCAGATAGAAACAGCTCTGATGATGACACTCGACCGCTTCAGTCATTGCCTGTATAGTAGACTAGATACATCTAGATAAGAACCTATACTGATTTGCAGTGTGCCTTCAGATAGAAACAGCTCTGATGATGACACTCGACCGCTTCAGTCATTGCCTGTATAGTAGACTAGATACATCTAGATAAGAACCTATACTGATTTGCAGTGTGCCTTCAGATAGAAACAGCTCTGATGATGACACTCGACCGCTTCAGTCATTGCCTGTATAGTAAACTAGATACATCTAGATAAGAACCTATACTGATTTGCAGTGTGCCTTCAGATAGAAAAAGCTCTGATGATGACACTCGACCGCTTCAGTCATTGCCTGTATAGTAGACTAGATACATTTAGATAAGAACCTATACTGATTTGCAGTGTGCCTTCAGATAGAAAAAGCTCTGATGATGACACTCGACCGCTTCAGTCATTGCCTGTATAGTAGACTAGATACATCTAGATAAGAACCTATACTGATTTGCAGTGTGCCTTCAGATAGAAACAGCTCTGATGATGACACTCGACCGCTTCAGTCATTGCCTGTATAGTAGACTAGATACATCTAGATAAGAACCTATACTGATTTGCAGTGTGCCTTCAGATAGAAACAGCTCTGATGATGACACTCGACCGCTTCAGTCATAGCCTGTATAGTAGACTAGATACATCTAGATAAGAACCTATACTGATTTGCAGTGTGCCTTCAGATAGAAACAGCTCTGATGATGACACTCGACCGCTTCAGTCATTGCCTGTATAGTAGACTAGATACATCTAGATAAGAACCTATACTGATTTGCAGTGTGACTTCAGATAGAAAAAGCTCTGATGATGACACTCGACCGCTTCAGTCATTGCCTGTATAGTAGACTAGATACATCTAGATAAGAACCTATACTGATTTGCAGTGTGCCTTCAGATAGAAAAAGCTCTGATGATGACACTCGACCGCTTCAGTCATTGCCTGTATAGTAGACTAGATACATCTAGATAAGAACCTATACTGATTTGCAGTGTGCCTTCAGATAGAAACAGCTCTGATGATGACACTCGACCGCTTCAGTCATTGCCTGTATAGTAGACTAGATACATCTAGATAAGAACCTATACTGATTTGCAGTGTGCCTTCAGATAGAAACAGCTCTGATGATGACACTCGACCGCTTCAGTCATAGCCTGTATAGTAGACTAGATACATCTAGATAAGAACCTATACTGATTTGCAGTGTGCCTTCAGATAGAAACAGCTCTGATGATGACACTCGACCGCTTCAGTCATTGCCTGTATAGTAGACTAGATACATCTAGATAAGAACCTATACTGATTTGCAGTGTGCCTTCAGATAGAAACAGCTCTGATGATGACACTCGACCGCTTCAGTCATTGCCTGTATAGTAGACTAGATACATCTAGATAAGAACCTATACTGATTTGCAGTGTGCCTTCAGATAGAAACAGCTCTGATGATGACACTCGACCGCTTCAGTCATAGCCTGTATAGTAGACTAGATACATCTAGATAAGAACCTATACTGATTTGCAGTGTGCCTTCAGATAGAAACAGCTCTGATGATGACACTCGACCGCTTCAGTCATTGCCTGTATAGTAGACTAGATACATCTAGATAAGAACCTATACTGATTTGCAGTGTGCCTTCAGATAGAAACAGCTCTGATGATGACACTCGACCGCTTCAGTCATTGCCTGTATAGTAGACTAGATACATCTAGATAAGAACCTATACTGATTTGCAGTGTGCCTTCAGATAGAAACAGCTCTGATGATGACACTCGACCGCTTCAGTCATTGCCTGTATAGTAGACTAGATACATCTAGATAAGAACCTATACTGATTTGCAGTGTGCCTTCAGATAGAAACAGCTCTGATGATGACACTCGACCGCTTCAGTCATAGCCTGTATAGTAGACTAGATACATCTAGATAAGAACCTATACTGATTTGCAGTGTGCCTTCAGATAGAAACAGCTCTGATGATGACACTCGACCGCTTCAGTCATTGCCTGTATAGTAGACTAGATACATCTAGATAAGAACCTATACTGATTTGCAGTGTGCCTTCAGATAGAAACAGCTCTGATGATGACACTCGACCGCTTCAGTCATTGCCTGTATAGTAGACTAGATACATCTAGATAAGAACCTATACTGATTTGCAGTGTGCCTTCAGATAGAAACAGCTCTGATGATGACACTCGACCGCTTCAGTCATAGCCTGTATAGTAGACTAGATACATCTAGATAAGAACCTATACTGATTTGCAGTGTGCCTTCAGATAGAAAAAGCTCTGATGATGACACTCGACCGCTTCAGTCATTGCCTGTATAGTAGACTAGATACATCTAGATAAGAACCTATACTGATTTGCAGTGTGCCTTCAGATAGAAACAGCTCTGATGATGACACTCGACCGCTTCAGTCATTGCCTGTATAGTAGACTAGATACATCTAGATAAGAACCTATACTGATTTGCAGTGTGCCTTCAGATAGAAACAGCTCTGATGATGACACTCGACCGCTTCAGTCATTGCCTGTATAGTAGACTAGATACATCTAGATAAGAACCTATACTGATTTGCAGTGTGCCTTCAGATAGAAACAGCTCTGATGATGACACTCGACCGCTTCAGTCATTGCCTGTATAGTAGACTAGATACATCTAGATAAGAACCTATACTGATTTGCAGTGTGCCTTCAGATAGAAACAGCTCTGATGATGACACTCGACCGCTTCAGTCATTGCCTGTATAGTAGACTAGATACATCTAGATAAGAACCTATACTGATTTGCAGTGTGCCTTCAGATAGAAACAGCTCTGATGATGACACTCGACCGCTTCAGTCATTGCCTGTATAGTAGACTAGATACATCTAGATAAGAACCTATACTGATTGCAGTGTGCCTTCAGATAGAAACAGCTCTGATGATGACACTCGACCGCTTCAGTCATTGCCTGTATAGTAGACTAGATACATCTAGATAAGAACCTATACTGATTTGCAGTGTGCCTTCAGATAGAAACAGCTCTGATGATGACACTCGACCGCTTCAGTCATTGCCTGTATAGTAGACTAGATACATCTAGATAAGAACCTATACTGATTTGCAGTGTGCCTTCAGATAGAAACAGCTCTGATGATGACACTCGACCGCTTCAGTCATTGCCTGTATAGTAGACTAGATACATCTAGATAAGAACCTATACTGATTTGCAGTGTGCCTTCAGATAGAAACAGCTCTGATGATGACACTCGACCGCTTCAGTCATTGCCTGTATAGTAGACTAGATACATCTAGATAAGAACCTATACTGATTTGCAGTGTGCCTTCAGATAGAAACAGCTCTGATGATGACACTCGACCGCTTCAGTCATTGCCTGTATAGTAGACTAGATACATCTAGATAAGAACCTATACTGATTTGCAGTGTGCCTTCAGATAGAAACAGCTCTGATGATGACACTCGACCGCTTCAGTCATTGCCTGTATAGTAGACTAGATACATCTAGATAAGAACCTATACTGATTTGCAGTGTGCCTTCAGATAGAAACAGCTCTGATGATGACACTCGACCGCTTCAGTCATTGCCTGTATAGTAGACTAGATACATCTAGATAAGAACCTATACTGATTTGCAGTGTGCCTTCAGATAGAAACAGCTCTGATGATGACACTCGACCGCTTCAGTCATTGCCTGTATAGTAGACTAGATACATCTAGATAAGAACCTATACTGATTTGCAGTGTGCCTTCAGATAGAAACAGCTCTGATGATGACACTCGACCGCTTCAGTCATTGCCTGTATAGTAGACTAGATACATCTAGATAAGAACCTATACTGATTTGCAGTGTGCCTTCAGATAGAAACAGCTCTGATGATGACACTCGACCGCTTCAGTCATTGCCTGTATAGTAGACTAGATACATCTAGATAAGAA
>OZ038492.1:80922193-80968082 GCA_964036315.1 Acanthosepion esculentum | reverse complement strand
CTGTATAGTAGACTAGATACATCTAGATAAGAACCTATATGATTTGCAGTGTGCCTTTAGATAGAAAACAGCTCTGATGATGACACAAAGTATGCCTGTATAGTAGACTAGATACATCTAGATAAGAACCTATACTGATTTTGCAGTGTGCCTTTCAGATAGAAACAGCTCTGATGAAGACACTCACCGCTTCAGTCATTGCTGTATAGTAGACTAGATACATCTAGATAAGAACCTATACTGATTTGCAGTGTGCCTTTAGATAGAAACAGCTCTGATGATGACACTCGACCGCTTCAGTCATTGCCTGTATAGTAGACTAGATACATCTAGATAAGAACCTATACTGATTTGCAGTGTGCCTTCAGATAGAAACAGCTCTGATGATGACACTCGACCGCTTCAGTCATTGCCTGTATAGTAGACTAGATACATCTAGATAAGAACCTATACTGATTTGCAGTGTGCCTTTAGATAGAAACAGCTCTGATGATGACACTCGACCGCTTCAGTCATTGCCTGTATAGTAGACTAGATACATCTAGATAAGAACCTATACTGATTTGCAGTGTGCCTTCAGATAGAAACAGCTCTGATGATGACACTCGACCGCTTCAGTCATTGCCTGTATAGTAGACTAGATACATCTAGATAAGAACCTATACTGATTTGCAGTGTGCCTTTGATAGAAACAGCTCTGATGATGACACTCGACCGCTTCAGTCATTGCCTGTATAGTAGACTAGATACATCTAGATAAGAACCTATACTGATTTGCAGTGTGCCTTCAGATAGAAACAGCTCTGATGATGACACTCGACCGCTTCAGTCATTGCCTGTATAGTAGACTAGATACATCTAGATAAGAACCTATACTGATTTGCAGTGTGCCTTTAGATAGAAACAGCTCTGATGATGACACTCGACCGCTTCAGTCATTGCCTGTATAGTAGACTAGATACATCTAGATAAGAACCTATACTGATTTGCAGTGTGCCTTCAGATAGAAACAGCTCTGATGATGACACTCGACCGCTTCAGTCATTGCCTGTATAGTAGACTAGATACATCTAGATAAGAACCTATACTGATTTGCAGTGTGCCTTTAGATAGAAACAGCTCTGATGATGACACTCGACCGCTTCAGTCATTGCCTGTATAGTAGACTAGATACATCTAGATAAGAACCTATACTGATTTGCAGTGTGCTTTCAGATAGAAACAGCTCTGATGATGACACTCGACCGCTTCAGTCATTGCCTGTATAGTAGACTAGATACATCTAGATAAGAACCTATACTGATTTGCAGTGTGCCTTTAGATAGAAACAGCTCTGATGATGACACTCGACCGCTTCAGTCATTGCCTGTATAGTAGACTAGATACATCTAGATAAGAACCTATACTGATTTGCAGTGTGCCTTCAGATAGAAACAGCTCTGATGATGACACTCGACCGCTTCAGTCATTGCCTGTATAGTAGACTAGATACATCTAGATAAGAACCTATACTGATTTGCAGTGTGCCTTTAGATAGAAACAGCTCTGATGATGACACTCGACCGCTTCAGTCATTGCCTGTATAGTAGACTAGATACATCTAGATAAGAACCTATACTGATTTGCAGTGTGCCTTCAGATAGAAACAGCTCTGATGATGACACTCGACCGCTTCAGTCATTGCCTGTATAGTAGACTAGATACATCTAGATAAGAACCTATACTGATTTGCAGTGTGCCTTTCAGATAGAAACAGCTCTGATGATGACACTCGACCGCTTCAGTCATTGCCTGTATAGTAGACTAGATACATCTAGATAAGAACCTATACTGATTTGCAGTGTGCCTTCAGATAGAAACAGCTCTGATGATGACACTCGACCGCTTCAGTCATTGCCTGTATAGTAGACTAGATACATCTAGATAAGAACCTATACTGATTTGCAGTGTGCCTTCAGATAGAAACAGCTCTGATGATGACACTCGACCGCTTCAGTCATTGCCTGTATAGTAGACTAGATACATCTAGATAAGAACCTATACTGATTTGCAGTGTGCCTTTAGATAGAAACAGCTCTGATGATGACACTCGACCGCTTCAGTCATTGCCTGTATAGTAGACTAGATACATCTAGATAAGAACCTATACTGATTTGCAGTGTGCCTTCAGATAGAAACAGCTCTGATGATGACACTCGACCGCTTCAGTCATTGCCTGTATAGTAGACTAGATACATCTAGATAAGAACCTATACTGATTTGCAGTGTGCCTTTAGATAGAAACAGCTCTGATGATGACACTCGACCGCTTCAGTCATTGCCTGTATAGTAGACTAGATACATCTAGATAAGAACCTATACTGATTTGCAGTGTGCCTTCAGATAGAAACAGCTCTGATGATGACACTCGACCGCTTCAGTCATTGCCTGTATAGTAGACTAGATACATCTAGATAAGAACCTATACTGATTTGCAGTGTGCCTTTAGATAGAAACAGCTCTGATGATGACACTCGACCGCTTCAGTCATTGCCTGTATAGTAGACTAGATACATCTAGATAAGAACCTATACTGATTTGCAGTGTGCCTTCAGATAGAAACAGCTCTGATGATGACACTCGACCGCTTCAGTCATTGCCTGTATAGTAGACTAGATACATCTAGATAAGAACCTATACTGATTTGCAGTGTGCCTTCAGATAGAAACAGCTCTGATGATGACACTCGACCGCTTCAGTCATTGCCTGTATAGTAGACTAGATACATCTAGATAAGAACCTATACTGATTTGCAGTGTGCCTTCAGATAGAAACAGCTCTGATGATGACACTCGACCGCTTCAGTCATTGCCTGTATAGTAGACTAGATACATCTAGATAAGAACCTATACTGATTTGCAGTGTGCCTTCAGATAGAAACAGCTCTGATGATGACACTCGACCGCTTCAGTCATTGCCTGTATAGTAGACTAGATACATCTAGATAAGAACCTATACTGATTTGCAGTGTGCCTTTAGATAGAAACAGCTCTGATGATGACACTCGACCGCTTCAGTCATTGCCTGTATAGTAGACTAGATACATCTAGATAAGAACCTATACTGATTTGCAGTGTGCCTTCAGATAGAAACAGCTCTGATGATGACACTCGACCGCTTCAGTCATTGCCTGTATAGTAGACTAGATACATCTAGATAAGAACCTATACTGATTTGCAGTGTGCCTTTAGATAGAAACAGCTCTGATGATGACACTCGACCGCTTCAGTCATTGCCTGTATAGTAGACTAGATACATCTAGATAAGAACCTATACTGATTTGCAGTGTGCCTTCAGATAGAAACAGCTCTGATGATGACACTCGACCGCTTCAGTCATTGCCTGTATAGTAGACTAGATACATCTAGATAAGAACCTATACTGATTTGCAGTGTGCCTTTAGATAGAAACAGCTCTGATGATGACACTCGACCGCTTCAGTCATTGCCTGTATAGTAGACTAGATACATCTAGATAAGAACCTATACTGATTTGCAGTGTGCCTTCAGATAGAAACAGCTCTGATGATGACACTCGACCGCTTCAGTCATTGCCTGTATAGTAGACTAGATACATCTAGATAAGAACCTATACTGATTTGCAGTGTGCCTTTAGATAGAAACAGCTCTGATGATGACACTCGACCGCTTCAGTCATTGCCTGTATAGTAGACTAGATACATCTAGATAAGAACCTATACTGATTTGCAGTGTGCCTTTCAGATAGAAACAGCTCTGATGATGACACTCGACCGCTTCAGTCATTGCCTGTATAGTAGACTAGATACATCTAGATAAGAACCTATACTGATTTGCAGTGTGCCTTCAGATAGAAACAGCTCTGATGATGACACTCGACCGCTTCAGTCATTGCCTGTATAGTAGACTAGATACATCTAGATAAGAACCTATACTGATTTGCAGTGTGCCTTCAGATAGAAACAGCTCTGATGATGACACTCGACCGCTTCAGTCATTGCCTGTATAGTAGACTAGATACATCTAGATAAGAACCTATACTGATTTGCAGTGTGCCTTCAGATAGAAACAGCTCTGATGATGACACTCGACCGCTTCAGTCATTGCCTGTATAGTAGACTAGATACATCTAGATAAGAACCTATACTGATTTGCAGTGTGCCTTCAGATAGAAACAGCTCTGATGATGACACTCGACCGCTTCAGTCATTGCCTGTATAGTAGACTAGATACATCTAGATAAGAACCTATACTGATTTGCAGTGTGCCTTCAGATAGAAACAGCTCTGATGATGACACTCGACCGCTTCAGTCATTGCCTGTATAGTAGACTAGATACATCTAGATAAGAACCTATACTGATTTGCAGTGTGCCTTCAGATAGAAACAGCTCTGATGATGACACTCGACCGCTTCAGTCATTGCCTGTATAGTAGACTAGATACATCTAGATAAGAACCTATACTGATTTGCAGTGTGCCTTCAGATAGAAACAGCTCTGATGATGACACTCGACCGCTTCAGTCATTGCCTGTATAGTAGACTAGATACATCTAGATAAGAACCTATACTGATTTGCAGTGTGCCTTCAGATAGAAACAGCTCTGATGATGACACTCGACCGCTTCAGTCATTGCCTGTATAGTAGACTAGATACATCTAGATAAGAACCTATACTGATTTGCAGTGTGCCTTTAGATAGAAACAGCTCTGATGATGACACTCGACCGCTTCAGTCATTGCCTGTATAGTAGACTAGATACATCTAGATAAGAACCTATACTGATTTGCAGTGTGCCTTCAGATAGAAACAGCTCTGATGATGACACTCGACCGCTTCAGTCATTGCCTGTATAGTAGACTAGATACATCTAGATAAGAACCTATACTGATTTGCAGTGTGCCTTCAGATAGAAACAGCTCTGATGATGACACTCGACCGCTTCAGTCATTGCCTGTATAGTAGACTAGATACATCTAGATAAGAACCTATACTGATTTGCAGTGTGCCTTCAGATAGAAACAGCTCTGATGATGACACTCGACCGCTTCAGTCATTGCCTGTATAGTAGACTAGATACATCTAGATAAGAACCTATACTGATTTGCAGTGTGCCTTCAGATAGAAACAGCTCTGATGATGACACTCGACCGCTTCAGTCATTGCCTGTATAGTAGACTAGATACATCTAGATAAGAACCTATACTGATTTGCAGTGTGCCTTCAGATAGAAACAGCTCTGATGATGACACTCGACCGCTTCAGTCATTGCCTGTATAGTAGACTAGATACATCTAGATAAGAACCTATACTGATTTGCAGTGTGCCTTCAGATAGAAACAGCTCTGATGATGACACTCGACCGCTTCAGTCATTGCCTGTATAGTAGACTAGATACATCTAGATAAGAACCTATACTGATTTGCAGTGTGCCTTCAGATAGAAACAGCTCTGATGATGACACTCGACCGCTTCAGTCATTGCCTGTATAGTAGACTAGATACATCTAGATAAGAACCTATACTGATTTGCAGTGCTGCCTTCAGATAGAAACAGCTCTGATGATGACACTCGACCGCTTCAGTCATTGCCTGTATAGTAGACTAGATACATCTAGATAAGAACCTATACTGATTTGCAGTGTGCCTTCAGATAGAAACAGCTCTGATGATGACACTCGACCGCTTCAGTCATTGCCTGTATAGTAGACTAGATACATCTAGATAAGAACCTATACTGATTTGCAGTGTGCCTTCAGATAGAAACAGCTCTGATGATGACACTCGACCGCTTCAGTCATTGCCTGTATAGTAGACTAGATACATCTAGATAAGAACCTATACTGATTTGCAGTGTGCCTTCAGATAGAAACAGCTCTGATGATGACACTCGACCGCTTCAGTCATTGCCTGTATAGTAGACTAGATACATCTAGATAAGAACCTATACTGATTTGCAGTGTGCCTTTCAGATAGAAACAGCTCTGATGATGACACTCGACCGCTTCAGTCATTGCCTGTATAGTAGACTAGATACATCTAGATAAGAACCTATACTGATTTGCAGTGTGCCTTCAGATAGAAACAGCTCTGATGATGACACTCGACCGCTTCAGTGATTGACTGTATAGTAGACTAGATACATCTAGATAAGAACCTATACTGATTTGCAGTGTGCCTTTAGATAGAAACAGCTCTGATGATGACACTCGACCGCTTCAGTCATTGCCTGTATAGTAGACTAGATACATCTAGATAAGAACCTATACTGATTTGCAGTGTGCCTTCAGATAGAAACAGCTCTGATGATGACACTCGACCGCTTCAGTGATTGACTGTATAGTAGACTAGATACATCTAGATAAGAACCTATACTGATTTGCAGTGTGCCTTCAGATAGAAACAGCTCTGATGATGACACTCGACCGCTTCAGTCATTGCCTGTATAGTAGACTAGATACATCTAGATAAGAACCTATACTGATTTGCAGTGTGCCTTCAGATAGAAACAGCTCTGATGATGACACTCGCCCCGTCTCTCTCAGTGCATTGCCTGTATAGTAGACTAGATACATCTAGATAAGAACCTATACTGATTTGCAGTGTGCCTTCAGATAGAAACAGCTCTGATGATGACACTCGACCGCTTCAGTGATTGACTGTATAGTAGACTAGATACATCTAGATAAGAACCTATACTGATTTGCAGTGTGCCTTCAGATAGAAACAGCTCTGATGATGACACTCGACCGCTTCAGTCATTGCCTGTATAGTAGACTAGATACATCTAGATAAGAACCTATACTGATTTGCAGTGTGCCTTCAGATAGAAACAGCTCTGATGATGACACTCGACCGCTTCAGTCATTGCCTGTATAGTAGACTAGATACATCTAGATAAGAACCTTTACTGATTTGCAGTGTGCCTTCAGATAGAAACAGCTCTGATGATGACACTCGACCGCTTCAGTCATTGCCTGTATAGTAGACTAGATACATCTAGATAAGAACCTATACTGATTTGCAGTGTGCCTTCAGATAGAAACAGCTCTGATGATGACACTCGACCGCTTCAGTCATTGCCTGTATAGTAGACTAGATACATCTAGATAAGAACCTATACTGATTTGCAGTGTGCCTTCAGATAGAAACAGCTCTGATGATGACACTCGACCGCTTCAGTGATTGCCTGTATAGTAGACTAGATACATCTAGATAAGAACCTATACTGATTTGCAGTGTGCCTTCAGATAGAAACAGCTCTGATGATGACACTCGACCGCTTCAGTCATTGCCTGTATAGTAGACTAGATACATCTAGATAAGAACCTATACTGATTTGCAGTGTGCCTTCAGATAGAAACAGCTCTGATGATGACACTCGACCGCTTCAGTCATTGCCTGTATAGTAGACTAGATACATCTAGATAAGAACCTATACTGATTTGCAGTGTGCCTTCAGATAGAAACAGCTCTGATGATGACACTCGACCGCTTCAGTCATTGCCTGTATAGTAGACTAGATACATCTAGATAAGAACCTATACTGATTTGCAGTGTGCCTTCAGATAGAAACAGCTCTTATGATGACACTCGACCGCTTCAGTGATTGCCTGTATAGTAGACTAGATACATCTAGATAAGAACCTATACTGATTTGCAGTGTGCCTTCAGATAGAAACAGCTCTGATGATGACACTCGACCGCTTCAGTCATTGCCTGTATAGTAGACTAGATACATCTAGATAAGAACCTATACTGATTTGCAGTGTGCCTTCAGATAGAAACAGCTCTGATGATGACACTCGACCGCTTCAGTGATTGCCTGTATAGTAGACTAGATACATCTAGATAAGAACCTATACTGATTTGCAGTGTGCCTTCAGATAGAAACAGCTCTGATGATGACACTCGACCGCTTCAGTCATTGCCTGTATAGTAGACTAGATACATCTAGATAAGAACCTATACTGATTTGCAGTGTGCCTTCAGATAGAAACAGCTCTGATGATGACACTCGACCGCTTCAGTGATTGCCTGTATAGTAGACTAGATACATCTAGATAAGAACCTATACTGATTTGCAGTGTGCCTTCAGATAGAAACAGCTCTGATGACACTCGACCGCTTCAGTGATTGCCTGTATAGTAGACTAGATACATCTAGATAAGAACCTATACTGATTTGCAGTGTGCCTTCAGATAGAAACAGCTCTGATGATGACACTCGACCGCTTCAGTGATTGCCTGTATAGTAGACTAGATACATCTAGATAAGAACCTATACTGATTTGCAGTGTGCCTTCAGATAGAAACAGCTCTGATGATGACACTCGACCGCTTCAGTCATTGCCTGTATAGTAGACTAGATACATCTAGATAAGAACCTATACTGATTTGCAGTGTGCCTTCAGATAGAAACAGCTCTGATGATGACACTCGACCGCTTCAGTCATTGCCTGTATAGTAGACTAGATACATCTAGATAAGAACCTATACTGATTTGCAGTGTGCCTTCAGATAGAAACAGCTCTTATGATGACACTCGACCGCTTCAGTGATTGCCTGTATAGTAGACTAGATACATCTAGATAAGAACCTATACTGATTTGCAGTGTGCTTTCAGATAGAAACAGCTCTGATGATGACACTCGACCGCTTCAGTCATTGCCTGTATAGTAGACTAGATACATCTAGATAAGAACCTATACTGATTTGCAGTGTGCCTTCAGATAGAAACAGCTCTGATGATGACACTCGACCGCTTCAGTCATTGCCTGTATAGTAGACTAGATACATCTTGATAATTGTTATTGCAAAATTGCGACATAAAAAATCCGAAGGCGCCTAGGAATAGAGAAAAATGCATTCTAAAATCAAAACAAAACCCAGTTCACACTCCTCCTCGGTCTTATGAACAGGAGTAGGTTTATTTCTTGTTCTCTGTTTAGGATTGCATTTTCGGTTCCTTCCAAGGTGTTATCATTCTCTTACACCCTTTAAATCCTTTAAATCTGTATGGCATTATCGCCCTCCTTGGGGTTAAAAGTTTAAAAAAAATATTAATATTTTGTTGGAAATAAAGATAAAAATACTGTTATGCAATATCAGGCCTTTTACAGGGCAGTGAATGCTGGGCAATTTCATTACAGATAAAGAGGAGATTTGAGGGAACGGAATTGCGGTTTCTGCAGAAGGATGATGAGAATAACATAGACGGAACATGTGATCAACGAAGGAGTTTAAGTGAAATTTGGAAAAAAAAAATAAAAAAAATAATCATAAATAGACAGTTGGAATTGCTGAGATACATACTGAGGAAAGAGGGTTTGGAGAATTTGAGACTCACAGGACATATTTTAAGCAAGAGAAGACGGAGGAAATAGCGAGTGACCTACTTGACGAGCGTGTGTGAATGAATATCAGAACATGGACTAGGAGTGATTCCTAGGGATACAAAGCATAGGAAGCTGTGGAGAGTCTTGATCGCGGCAAAGGATCTCAGAACATTAAAGAAGAATAAATTGATAACTTGTTGCATGATGTAGGGAATATTAAAATGGTTCAATTTTAACCGTTGTCATGATATAATTTATTGTTAAATTCACGCAAAAGTCATCATTGCTAATTGGGAAAATATGAAATCAATCTCATAAAAATGTTTTACTAAACTTAAAAGTGTTCAAGCGGCTCAGTCTTAAGCAAGAAGTTGTATTCTCCTTACTGCAACCTTTTTTCTCACAGGTGGAATGTTGCAAGCGTCTCTCTACTATATCGCTATTTCCATGTTAGATATTCAGATGAGCTTCATTCTTTAGTTCCGCCTGTTCGGATCTATACACGTAGGACACGCCATGAAGTCAATAAAAACACCGATCAAAAGAAAAATAATAAAGAAATAATATATAAGATAAAAAATAAAGATAAATAAAAACAAGCAAAATAATTTGACCCAAATAAATAAATAAACAAATAAACGACTTCCGGTAAAATAACCGCCAAAATAACCCATAATAAACTATATAAACAAATTTTTACTACGTTAATATAAACACCGATAAAAATAAAAAAAATAAATAAATATATAAGATAAAAATAAATAAAAACTAGCCAAATAATTTGACCCAAATAAATAAATAAACGACTTCCAGTAAAATAACCGTCAAAATAGACTACCCACAACGCACCACTGACCCGTATATATAAATAGCCGAGAAAAATAACAGCACTCGTGGCCTGACGATTGCATCTAGCATGAAACAGGCTGTCTCCTCTAACTGTTGACTTCTATGTTCACTTTTATATTTACATACGCTCTATCTCTGATATTGAGCACTTTATCCCATAAATATAGCACACTTTAAGACTATATTTCTTCATATATATATATATATATATATATATATATATATATATATATACTATTCGCCCATTCTTAGAATATTGCTGCCACATATAGTCCGATGCCCCTGAGATTTACCTTGAACCCCTTGATAAAATCCAAAGAAGAATCAGCAATATTATTGGTCCTAATCTGGCTGCTCGTTTTCAGTAACTTTCCCATCGCCGTAAGACTACCTCTCTATGTCTTTTTTATAAATATATTCATGGTAATTGTTCGAACCTAGAATTCTGGAATTTACGCGGAGTACAATTTACAGTTAAGTTGACTAGATGTAACGGTAAATTCTATGCTATCAGTTTATTTTCTCGCATTTGTCGTTTGTGGAACTCCATTACAGCTCCATGCTTTCTAACCAATTTTAATGTACAAAAATTTAAAGGCAATGTCAATCGCTATCTACTGTCCTTCTGATTATTATTTTCTCTTCCCGCTCATCATTAATGTTTTTGTTCCTAATTCTTCCACACCCTGTAACCCATTGTGTGTTAGTGGCTTTACTGCCTTGCATGGGGTGATACTGATAAAAAACAAGAATATATATATATATATATATATATATATATATATATATATATATGATTTATTCTTTTTGTTTGCCTGAAGTAGGCCACGAGACCGGAAACCCGTGTAGGAAAAATATGACGAATAAAATATTATATATACACTAAAACAAAACACATTATAACCTAAAACGTTTGCGGATTCTCTCTTTTTTAAAATATACATTTTTCTCTCGTTGGAATAACTATAAACTTTTCCATATATTTATATATATATATATGAATAAAGACAAAATTAAAAAAATTCTTTACCAACACCTTTCTTCCTCTGATGGACATTATCAAAGCAAATGGTGGGATTTTATTTTGTAACATTTGACTTGATAAAATCCACCACAGAAAAAAAAGGCATCGGTAAAAAAAAGTTTGTCTTTTTTCATATTGTCTTTTTACAGATATATTATTTATTTATATCTGAACATATAGGTCTGTGTTTATGCGAGTATTTTGTACTTAGGTTTTTGCGTGCACGCGTATGAATAATCTTGCAGTGAAATTTTTCATTGTCCTTGGGTACTAATTAAGTTGGATTGGTAGGCGGGATAAGTTTTATTGTATTTTAACCCGTTTCCATCGACCCGCCTGCCGTTTTATGAGAATTAAAATGAATATAATTCTATAATACATTTAATGCGTCAGTGACTTGATACGATTTGGTGTCTTACCTTCCTGTGTGGTCTTTCAAATCTAGAAACATTGTGTATAAAACCAAAAAAAAACTATGAAATATTGAAATCATTTTTATATTATTTATTGCATATTTTCAGTCCTTACTTATGTTTAAATGCTTTGCATCTAACTTACCCGAAAACGGTTTTATGTTTAGAAATTTTACGTTTAACTCTTACGAAAACAGTTTTATGTTTAAAGATCTTACATTTAACTTGCGTGAAAATGGTCTTATGTTTGAATTTTCTTACGTTTCACTCTTCTGAAAACGGTTTTATGCTTAATGATCTTACAGTTAACTTGCGTGCAAATGGTCCTACGTCTAAATTTTCTTACATTTTACACTTTCGTATATGATCTTATGTCTCAGGGTCTTACATTTAACTTGCGTGAAAATGAACCTACGTTTAAATTTTCTTAAATTTTACCCTTTCAAAAATGATCTTATGTTTAAATATCTTACATTTACCTCGTTAATAAATGTAATTTTGACTAAGAAATCTCATTTTTTTTCTCATGACAATATCAACAACACGAGTCTGACGAATGAATCAAAAACAAGGCAATACATTTTGGGAGAATGTATGAATTTCTTCATATCAGAAGAATGTTATGCAATTGAATGATAAAGTGGAAAAAATCCATGTAACATGAATTAAGAAGTTATTTCACCTTCAACAAATCCCCTTGTGAGATATTTAAAACAAAAATAAAACTGTGTCGAAACCGAATGAGATCAGCTGAGATGTGAGTCTAGACACGTCGAACGCAAGAATTTTCAAAATTTGTAAACTTAGCCTTCTTACATCATCAGCCTTTCGCCTCGGTCCATAATTATAACCGACATTTACAAATCCTCCTCCCCGACATATACATCATTCCATCGATAATAATATTCGATGACATACTTTTAGAGATAGACATTTTTTTCATTGTACTTCAATTACGCAACAAATTTCATTTTTCTTTAACGTATTTCGATTTACTCATTCATTTTTAATCCCAAACATGTAAATATAATCAAACCAAAGACAGAAGTCTAGTGTACGGGTATGATGAGACTGTGTGTCTGCAAATGTTAGTGCAGACAGACAGGTGCGAGAAGTGGTTGTGTTAAAATGAATAACAAATTTGAAAGGGGATTAGACGGGAATTAAACGGGAATGACTGGCACAGCTTCTTTCTACAGCTTGCATTTGGCCCTGGGCCCATTTTGGCTAAGCCTAGCAGCAATATATATAAATATATATAACATATTCCATGCGTATATATATATATATATATATATATATATATATATATATATATATATATATATATATATATATATATATATATATATATATATATAATAAAAAGAAGAGAGAAACCGCAAAAGTTTTTGGTTGTAATGTGGATTTCTTTAAAAAAAATATTATGCTTTATTTTCCATAATTTTGCTACACGTGATTCCGGTCTCGCGATCGTCATCAGGCAAAGGGGCCAGTTCAAGAAAGACATTTGGGTCACTAACACACAAAAAAGAGAATGTCTTATATCGATAATATTTAACATCGAAAAACATAAAAAGAAAATTAATTATTTTTAATAATATGTGAAAATCTCCACCCTTTGCCTAATGAAGGTCGCGAGACCGGAAACTCGTGTAGCAAAATTATGGAAAATAAAGCATAATATATTTTTTTTTTTTATATCGACATTACAACCAAACACGTTTGCAGTTTCTCTCTTCTTTTTAATATACAATTTTTTCTCTCGTTGGAACTACTATAACCTCTTCCTTTTATATATATATATATATATATATATATATATATATATATATATATATATATATATGTATGTATGTATGTGTGTGCGTGTGGATTAAGTAGGCTGATGAAAAAAATTCGAGATAAAAAAATAACAAAAATGCCGTAATTCCCCATGTATTATACGTCTTAATCCATAATACTCACACCTAAAATTGTGCTGAAAGTGTGAGAAAATGCTTCTGATCATGCATAATACGTACCCCTTGTTTGGTAATCAAACCCTATAAATTGTACCTCTTCAATTTCATTACGGCCAGCGTTTCATACTCTTATTTAAATAATAAAAAAATTATTTATTTAGTTTTATGATAATTCTGATTTTATTTTACGGCAATTTTTTAAAGATTATTTGTAACTCTGCATAACACGAACCCCTGATTTTGCTTATTATTTTTAGAAAAAATACGCGTATTATACATGCGGAATTACGATAATAATATTGATAATAAGACATATATTGTACCGGGTGGTCCGAAAGATTTGTCACTCCTATCTCACTCTCTATCTCTATCTCTATATCTATATCTATATCTATATCTATATCTATCTATCTATCTATCTATCTCTTCCAAAGTGTATGCGCTTTTGTCAGCCATCTAAAAGAGAAAAATAGATTATTTAGAAGTGACAAGACTTTCAGACCACCCTGTATATTAGTAGGTCTTTTGACCAAATAAAAGTATGATGAGAAAAGCTATGTCCTTTCTCAACGAGAAATAAAAATGAAGTTGGACTCTTTTTGTGGTTATGTTTTCCGGTGTTAAATTACTGATGGTATCTCGCAGTTTTGGACTAGTTGTTTGGCACAATTAACGTTGCAGAGGTTTTCTAGATTTTTCACATTTTTCTCATCATCATTCTATTTGGCATCATAACGTAAACAAATGACAACATATATTATGAAATGGTCTAAGTCCGACAGTTATTTTAATATATTTTCTGTTTATATCTTATTTTTATAGGTATAATTACTTAAGTAAATGCTATGTTTATAATAAGATCGTGGGAAATTTGTTGTTTAAAAACAGTAATTTGACTCTACTAACCGAACGCTTCTCCTGTAGTTAAATGGTATAGCACGTCAGACTATATGACGTTTCCGTGTAAGATGCAGATTCGATTCCTGTCAGAGAACACATATTTTCCACGGAATTTCTCGGACATTCAGGCCGGTAAATACAATTAATACTGTTTATTGTAAACAGAACATTTCGTTATATAATTGTATCTATAAAAATAACGTATAAACAGAAAATATGAATAACTTTTTATTATAAGAGTTTTCTGAGAATAATAATAGTATATTGGTCTACTTTATATTGAGCAGTTTTTTAAAAGTAAATGCTACGAACAGTGGAATTGTACTCCATCTGTTCTTTCTCTGATTTGGCTATATATATATATATATATATATATATATATATATATATATATATATGTATATATATATATATATGAATAGGTAGGATAACAAAAAATACATACATCCACATATACTTGCACGTATGTATAAATATATTTCTTCCATAGGTGTTATAAATACAGAGCTCAATGTTATGAAACAGAGCTATATATATATATATATATATATATATATATATATATATATATATGTGTGTGTGTGTTATGAAACAGAGCTACTATATATTAGTGAATATACTTAATATCTAACGTCGCTAACATGACAATGAGTTTCATGCAGTTCTTGCAATCTTCAGATTATATTTGCACCTGAATATTGCAAAGAACTGCTTGGAATTCCGAGTCGTACTATCGACGTTGGATATTATGTATAATCACTATATATATATATATATATATATATATATATATATATATATATATATATATATATATATATATGACATGCTCCTGAAATAAAATTGAGCTCTTGAGCTTTTGGGGAGAAAAGTGCATTTGTAAACAGTGACTATGCAAGACTCTTCGTTAAGACGAATCGTGTTCTCCAGTCACTGGCGTGTTTATCTAAAAATGAATACGTCTAAATCAGTAGCGTTTCGATCCCAGTTTGAGGCACATCGATGATCTGCGAAACTGTCTGTGGATGACAATATATATATATATATATATATATATATATATATATATATATATATATATATATATATATATGTCTGTGTGTGTGTGTGTATATGTGTTGTATATGCATATATATATATATATATATATATATATATATATATATATATATATATATATATATATATATATATATATATACACACCAACACACACACACACACATATATATATATATATATATATATCTGTGTGTGTGGGGGGTAGAGACTTGGATTGAGGAATCAGAGAGCTGAGTTCGAATTCCAATCGAATTCATTATATTCACTTACGTGCTAATACCATTGGGAAAGGTGTGAATCCTCTTCTTCTCCCACCAGCTATGGGTAAATAGCAGGACGGACTGGGTTCTATAGCCTTTGATGTCATCTGTTCTAGGAGAAGGACAACTCTGAATTCAAAACCTGCGAATGGTCATTTGGGGACCCTGTAGTGCACCAAGTATTCGGCCCTTCAAAAAGGTGGATGGTTCGCACTAAACCTTCACCACTATAATCAAATTTCATGTGCTAGCGTCGGGCTGTCAGTTTCCTAGGAACTGATCCGCTTGACCCTCATACGTCGAATTCGACGGGAGAGTCGAGTATATATATATATATATATATATTCACTGCTGGCCAAAATCTTAAGGCCAATAAAAATGAAGAAAAAAATATTTTTCGTTGTTAGACTCAACCATTTATTTGAGTAGAGCTTCAAAAAATGGAAAAAACGAAAAGGAAAAATAAAGATTAAATTTTTTTTAACATTTAATAGGGAAAATTTGAGTTCTAACAACTTAGCTTAAATAATAGCTGGTTAAAAGTTTAAGACCATATTTAAACAAAGCTTTAATTGATAAACACGTAACTAATTCATTCATTCGTGTTCTTATATTAGCGCAGTCCAAATCTCCCACGTTACATTAGGTAAAAAACATGGCAAAGGCTGAAAGGTTGGCAGTGTTTGGATGCGGAAAAGTTGTTGAGCTGCAAAAGCAAGGTCTCTCTTAACGTGCCATCGCCGGTAAGATTGGACGTAGGAGAATTGCTGTTGCAAATCTATTAAAATATCCTGAGGGAAACGGAACGAGTATATCAAGTGTTTGGACGTGGAAGAATTGATGAGCTGCAAAAGCAAGGTCTCTCTTAACGTGCCATCGCCGGTAAGATTGGACGTAGGAGAATTGCTGTTGCAAATCTATTAAAATATCCTGAGGGAAACGGAACGAGTATATCAAGTGTTTGGACGTGGAAGAATTGATGAGCTGCAAAAGCAAGGTCTCTCTTAACGTGCCATCACCGTTGAGATTGGACGTAGGAGAATTGCTGTTGCAAATCTATTAAAATATCCTGAGGGAAACGGAACGAGTATATCAAGTGTTTGGACGTGGAAGAATTGATGAGCTGCAAAAGCAAGGTCTCTCTTAACGTGCCATCACCGTTGAGATTGGACGTAGGAGAATTGCTGTTGGAAATCTATTAAAATATTCTGAGGGAAACGGAACGAGTATATCAAGTGTTTGGACGTGGAAGAATTGATGAGCTGCAAAAGCAAGGTCTCTCTTAACGTGCCATCGCCGGTAAGATTGGACGTAGGAGAATTGCTGTTGCAAATCTATTAAAATATCCTGAGGGAAACGGAACGAGTATATCAAGTGTTTGGACGTGGAAGAATTGATGAGCTGCAAAAGCAAGGTCTCTCTTAACGTGCCATCGCCGGTAAGATTGGACGTAGGAGAATTGCTGTTGCAAATCTATTAAAATATCCTGAGGGAAACGGAACGAGTATATCAAGTGTTTGGACGTGGAAGAATTGATGAGCTGCAAAAGCAAGGTCTCTCTTAACGTGCCATCACCGTTGAGATTGGACGTAGTAGAATTACTGTTGCACTGTTAGATTGACTGACCTTTTAGATCTTGCTCTCGTTTCTTGAAGCCGTTTCAAACAAGCAGATTCAATACTGCTGAGTCCAGTAAAATGTGTTTAACTCCATTCTACCCGCTCCAAGGCTAAGCGCTCGAGGGTGTTATATATGATATATCGGAACTCTTTCGTAGCGCTGAGAGAGGCTGCTCTGATCAACAGTCGCATAACATCGACGTATTTGTAATGCCATGTCGAGCATGTGTAAGTATCCCAGCATGTATTTCCAGTGGGCAACCCTGAGGCCACAAGATGCTCTATTCCCAGACACGCTCTTGCTGGCCAGTGTTACCAGTGACAAGAGATAGTGACAATTACGGTGGTATTTTCTCTCTTTCCTCGAAACGAATTTCATGGAAAACACAACAAAAAGAAATACAACTAAAGAAGTCAACAAGAAATCACCTATCTCCTCCACCTCCGCCTTTCTTTCACTAATATTCGTGGTATCCGTTCCATCTTTAGCAGCGTAGAGTCTTTCCTCTTGGAACGGTCGTCAGCCATCTTTACCCTTTGTGAAACGAATTTAAACTCTTCCATTGCTACCAATGAAGTCGTGGTTCAAGTCAGTCTTCCCCCTTGCCGAAAAGATTCCAGCATTCACATGCATGGCCTTGATGTTTACATCCAGGATAATTGTCTCTCGAGGTCGCAGACTTACCCCTTCGTCACTAAACTTTGTTAGCTATCTCTTTTGTATTTATCACTCAGTCTCTCCCCAGGACTGCAGTATATTCTACAGTATAGAAAAGGCACTTTCCCTCCACCCATCGGCGAACATCATTGTCTTTGTTGACTTAAATGCTCACCACTATACGTGGCTTAAGCATTCTAAAGTGATTGATGCTGCTGATGGTAGTAAGGAGACCGAACACTTTGGTAACGCTTCGAGATCCTGCTCTGATCAACGGTCGCATAATGTCGAGATAATTGTAATGCCTGTCGCTCATTGGTAGGTGTCCCTGCATGTATTTCCGGTGGGCAACCCCGAGGCCACATTATACTCTGTTCCCAGCCATATTCTAGTTAGTTTGTATTGCCATAGACGACGGATAGAGATAGTTATGGTAGCCTTTTCTCTTTCTCCTCAACGCAAATCTCATGAAAAATACAATGAAAAGATATAAAAGTAAACCAGTAAACAAAAACAAAAAATAATCACCGTCGAAGCACCCCCCCCCCCAGCAAAAAAAAAACCTGTCTTTCTGAAATATTCTTAGTATCATTTCCAACTTCTGCAGCTTAGAATCTTTTCTATTGGAACGGTCACTAGATATCTTTGTCCGTTATGAAACGAATTTAAAAGTTACTTTCTCTTCATCCATCTGCGAACTCCTTTGTCTTCAGTGACCTTAATACTTAACCACGACACGTGGTTGAAACATTCTTAATGTACTGAGGTTGCCGGTATACAGACATTAAATTTTTCCATTACGCAATACCTTAGACACATCTTTTCTCTTGGAACGGTCACCAGATATCTTTGTCCGTTAGGGAAAGAATTTAAATTCTTCTATTGCTACCAATGAATTCTTGGTTCAAGTATATCTTCCCCTTTGCCGTTCATATCCGGGATAATCTTCCTATGACCGGGGAATTGTCTCTCGAAGCCCCAGACTACACTTCCATGCTCTTCCGTCTTTCGTGATTAAATTTTGTTAGCTATTACTTTTTCCTTTATCGCCAACCCTCTTTCCAGGACTGCAGTATATTATACGTAATAGCTGACTGTATAGAAAAGGTACTTTCTCTTCCTCCATCTGCGAACTTCTTCGTCTTCACGACAAATGGATGAAACATTCTGAAGGTACTGATGTTGCCGGATATTAAATTTTTCCATTGCGCTATACCTTACTCAAATCGTGAACTTCTTTACTCGTTTCCCTCGCAAAAAAACGAACAACAAACTTCCCTACTTGATTTATTTCTTACGTCCTCTTCTCGCTCTTGCTCAGCTTTGCAACACTCCCCTCTTCGTAATTCAGACCACTTTTTGGTATCTATTGATATACAATATTTCATTCCAATCATCTATTAACCAGGAACTCCTCCCTATCCATAAAACCTCTTTCCGTTACCAGCATGCTGACTGGGACTCACTCTGTGATTATCTTCGTGACGATCCTTCGACTAGCATCTTTAACCTCCCAATTGAAAATTGCGCCTCTGAGGTTTCTTCTTGAGTCAAAGCCAACACGGACGCTTTCATCACATCTCGGAAATAACAGATAAACCTCAATTCTCTCCATTGTTCCCACCAGCATGCTCAGCCGCGATAGAACAAAGGTACCACTATTTTCGGTTATACCAGCATGACAACTCTTGTCACAACAGGAAACTATTTGTTGCTGCTCGTAATAAACGCAAGCGAGTACTCGAAGAGGCTAAGTTCCTCTCTGTTGAATGAGGCACCGCATGACCTCTAATAACTTTGCACCTCGTGATTACTGGCAGCTCTGAAATAGGGTATTAAATAAATGTAGTGTCTCTATTCCACTTCAATCAATTTGAGGTGCTATCATCCTCTTCTGACAAAAGCTGAATGCTTTCTCGCAAATTCTCCTCAAACTCTGCTCTTGACTCACCTGGAGCATCCCTACCTAACTTCCCACTGAGAACTGAGTCTCTGTTGAGTGATATATATATATATATATATATATATATATAACCTTCTCCATAGTTTCTGCTATCATCTCTAACGTAGATCCCCACAAAGCATGTGGACCCGATGGTATCCCTGTAATAGTCATTAAGAAATGTACCCTCGAACTGGCTCCTGTTCTCACTAAACTCTATAATAAATGCCTCTCTGCCTCCTGCTTTCCTGCCTGCTGGAAGTCATCATCTGTTGTTTCCGTTTTGAAGAACTCTGGTGAACAGTCCGATCCTTGCAACTATCGACCTATTACTTTCTACCTCTTTTTGGGAAATTGTTTTATGGTTCTCTTTCCTTAATATATTCTTCTCATATTCCCTAACATTCAGTTACCCTCTTGCATCTTAGTGACTTTATTGCCTTGCTTGGGTGAAATGATTAAATATATATATATCACCAGCTTAAATCATCGGGTATATAAGATTAGTTTTGTATTCGAGTTTTTCTTCGTCTTTACTTATGTTGGTATTTGTTGGAGAAAATAAAATGTATGTTTACAAATATATGCGTGTGAGAGAGGGGTGTGCGTGTGAGAAAGAGTGTGTGTGTGAGAGAGAGAGAGGTGAGAGATTGAAAATGTAAGACAGAGTGAGAGAGAAGATATGTGTGTGGGGTGGGTGCGTGTTCGCGCGTGAGGCAGAGCAACCTCTCTAGCCAAAAGAACGTGCAGAGTGGAGCTGGGGCTCCTTTGGGATTCGGGCACTCCACAAGACATGAGAAACATTGATTTTGACCTGATTTTGCTTATGCTATGACGTCATAGATGGTTGGTAACCTGATAATCAGCAATGCCATGAATAACTGTAGAAATATCGTCATCATTTGTTCACTCATATGAAAGGAAAATATGGTTTCCTTTACATGAAATATATGTTCGCAAGAGTGCTGAAAAAAACAAAACAATGTTATTGTCTTTAGGATGTAAATCATTAACCATGAGTAGATAGATAGATAGATAGATAGATAGATAGATAGATAGATAGATAGATAGATAGATAAGACAGACATGCAAAAATAGATTTGTGAACAAACTCAGATATGAATAGTCATAGATAGATATACAGACATGCATATTTATAGACAAGTTCAGATTCGATATATATATATATATATATATATATATATATAGAGAGAGAGAGAGAGAGAGAGAGAGAGATAGATAGATAGATAGATTGACATACGTATCATCGACATATGAATATTAATTATCTAACTCTCGTATTATTACAGCATAATGCGAGAGTTAGATAATTGATAGGTATAAATGGATTGAAGGAAAGACTAAAATACTAGTCATATACATACATATATATATATATATATATATATATATATATATATATATAAGGCAGGATGTGTGTGTGTTTGTGTGTGTGTGTGTGTGTGTGTGTGTGTGTGTGTGTGTGTGTGTGTGTGTAACGAATGCACGGCCGCAATTTTCGACGGATTTGCACTAAAATTTACAGACACATGCTCCAAGTTAATAAGAAGGCCAAGACCGACGTTACATTTCCCAACTCCCATCGATAGTGGAAATAATCGATTTTTTTCATGCTTCTACGGTAGTTCATGTAGTTTGCGGCCATTTTCTATTGGCCAGAATGAGAGCCTATAGCTAGCTGCCACGAATAGGCAGGAAGATTCTATTGGCCAGCTGACTGACACGAATATTAACTAGCATGCTAGCATGCAAAAAAAATCGATAGCTGCATTCGTCACACGTGGGAGAAATTTCAATCTGCATGGCACTTTACTCGAATTGGCTCATTCGCTTGCTTTTGATTCCGAAGAACTGGGTTGGGTGTGAAAATATATTTGTTGTTAACATTCTTTCTTCATTCGCTTTTTCCAGTTACGAGTCCTTTTTTAAAGCTGATCGTTTTGTGTTCATTTTGTTTAGTTCTTTTGTCGTAACAGATTTAATGTTTAGTATAGAGCTTAGAAAAAATTCGTAGTGTAAGATAGTCAAGAAGTAAGGCATGTAGCAACATCAGCACGGCAAAGGGCACTCCTTTAAAGGCAAGGAAGGGCAAAAATATTTTAAGTCAAGTGATAGCGATTGCTGTATGAGTCGTACGCTTTTTTAATCAAGCACGGGCAACGCCGGGCCATGCTGCTAGTATATATATATATATATATATATATATATATATATATATATATATATATATATATATATATTATGTGGCAATGAGTGTTCGTTGACCTCACAAAACTCTGATTACATTTTTATGGTCTATCATTCCAGGCAGTTAAGAGGAGTTTGATGTCTATGAGTTTTATTTCCAGCTAGATACCTTCACACTACTATCGTGATATCAGGGCCCATCTTGATGATATTTTGCCAAACAGGAGAATTGGACGAAGAATTTCAATGGAATTCATTCTACGTTCACCAGACCTCACAACACTAGATATAGTTTTTTATGGGGATACGTAAAAGTGAATGTTTACGATACACAACCTAAAGACGTCGACAAACTGACGGCAGCCATTGAACGAGAAGGCACAGAAATACTGAAGGAAATGATTCTTGATGTTGATATATATATATATATATATATATATATATATATATATATATATATATATATATATATATATAAAAGAGGGGCATATATATATATATGAAAAAATTATTATTATTATTATTTTCGGTCTGTGGATGATAATATATATGCTCCTGAAAAATTTATTTCGGTTGAGCTCTCTAGGGAGGATGTGCGGGTTTGTAAACAGTGACTATTACGGCTAATAATGCAAGACTCTTCGGTAAATCGAATCGAGTTCTCTCAGTCACTGTGTGTTTATCTAAAAATAAATACGCTCAAATTCACCTTCTTCTCTGACGTGCGCCAACGGCGTCAGGGTAAAATTCCGACTGACGAGAATTCAGCCGGTTTTCGATTCTAACCAGAGGCAACCGGACGTCTAGCCACGCTGATGAGCTGTGATACAGCGAAACAGTCTGTCTGTGGATGACAATATATATATATATATATATATATATATATATATATATATATATATGCCGAATCCATTACATTCACTTACGAGCTAATACCGTTGGAAAAGGTATTAATCCTCTTCTTCTTCCTCCAACTATGGGTAAATAGCAGGACAGACTGAGTTCTATAGCCTTGGATGGCAACTGGTCTAGGAGAGGGACAACTCTGAATTCAAAACCTGCGGAAGATCGTTTGGGGGCCTTGTGGCACATGGTGCACCATGTCTCTGTATTCGGCCCTTCAAAAAGTGTGGTTGGTTCTGTACAAAGCCTTCACCACTATAAACAAATCATATGTACTGGTGTTTACGCTGTCGGTTCCTATAAACTCAGCTGCTTGACCCTCATACGTCGAATACGACGGGAAAGTTCACCATATATATATGGTGAGTAAATTGACGCCATTTTATATTTCTAATTTCGCGCATGCTCGTTGTGTTATTGATTTTGTCGACTCCACAGTATAGTAGGGTCTGTTATGCAGCGTCTGCAAGAAAAAGAACAACATGACGCAATTCACTCCACCAGAAATTTGGAAACGACGTTCTGTACTGCTAGTCATTCGCGCCGGAAACTTCAATGCAAATATTTCAGAGAGTTTGGGTGTCAATCTGTGCAGTGGATTCGGAAAGAATTGGATAAGTCTAATGGTGATTACGAAGGTGTTTGGAGTGATCACTAGTGATGGCGTCGTTATGCCGCCATTCATCTTGCCACAGGTCCTCAGACTCAACAGGGAGGCCTACTTCAAGTGCATTAAGGATGAGGTGCTGCTCTAGGCCAAGAGGGTGACTGCTGGAAGACCCTACGTTTAGAAACAGGACTCTGCAGCATGTCACACAAGCAGGAGAACTCACTCATGACTGTCAGACTATTTCTGCTACGACAACACCCCTTACATCTAGCCACCTAACACCCACACTGCACTCACTTGATTATTATGTGTGGGTCCCAGTTGAGCCACAGACCAATACCTTCTAACACCAAAGTTGAAATGAAGCAAGGATTATGGCATCATTCACCAACTTAAACAAGGAGACCGTCCAGAAGATACGTAAGAGATTCCGAGGTCGTCTGGAGGCCGTGGTTGAAGCCAATGGCGATTTTATTAAAGAAATTCACCCTTTAGTATTTCAAGATATACTTGTGTACGTTTTGTAAATATATCTTTTAAAATGAGATGTCAGTATTATTTTCATTGTTGCGTAATTTAGACGACAATTTATCCATCGCATTCTATATATGTGTATGTGTGTGTATATATATATATATATATATATATATAGAGAGAGAGAGAGAGAGAGAGAGTGAGAGAGGGAGGGAGAGAGAGAGAGTTACATAGATATTACTTCAAACATTACTCCAGGTGACACTTTGAAATTAACGCCTGTAATAAGCTTGAAGTAATAAAATTGTCGGATTAAAAATAAATCCATTAAATATATATATATATATATATATATGTATATGTGTGTGTGTGTGTGTGTGTGTGTGTGTGTGCGCGCGCTTGCGTGTGTGTGTGTGTGTGTGTGTGTGCGTGTGTAATTGGAATGGCAAAACAGAGAAAAAAATTAATAAAAATTCAATAACAAGCAACGTAAAGAAAAATTATTCCTCCCGACAGGAATCGCACCTGTATAGGTTTTTCCATCAGGGAAACCGTCCCTCTAGCTGAAGTGTGTCTTTTGGAGACCGTCTTGCTAAAACGCATTTCAATTTACTTATTTGCTTATAGGCCAATTTCTATGTTTAAGACAATTAAAAGAAAAACATGTATAGCAAGTCAAACACGTGTATCCATACGTTTATAGCAATAAGAAATAGATGTAGGTATAGATAGACGTGCGTGTGTTTGTGTAAAGAACAATCTGATATTGTCGACGTCAACATTTGATCCAGGTTGTGGTTGTGGGTGGACTGTTAGTATATTATTACTGTAAATATTCTACACGTGAAGATACAACTTGACAGGGAAAGCTAGAAAAAAGTTGCGAAGAGGCTAATAAAATTTCGACTGTCATGGCGGAAAAAAGAGGTTTATTCGATGGGGCAACCAACAAGCAAGTCTGTGATACTGTCGCTGGCGTTACATACGTCGTGTGTTTCTGTTAAGAAAAACACGTATCACCTGGAATAACCATAACGAAAATGGCGGAATCGGTATGAGTCCACGGGAAGAAATCCAAAGAAACAACAAGAACCGATATATATGTACAAAAAAATGAATATATATTAACAAGAAAGTTATACAAGTGACAAAGACAATGATGTGTGTAACAAAAGAAAGTGAAAACCTTTTTTGATCCAACGGATGGGAAGTGAGTGGATGTGCATACGTACGCGTGTTGTGTCTGTGGGTTTTGTTCATGCGTTTCTCAATGAGAAATGCGTTTTTCCGCGAGAGACTTACATGTTAACGTGTAAGCGGAAAAGTAAGAGCAAAGTGAGAAAATATATTTATAGTCCGGAGAGCGTCCCCTAGTAGTGGTTTCAGCTTTCGTCCCCTCCAGGAAATTCAAGGTCAAACCTCGCTCCTCTCCCTGGTTCACAGCTGCTTGCTCAGCCGCCATTGCCCATAGGAACCACTTCTTCCACCGTTTTCGAAGTGATATGTCCGACTCCAATAGACGTCTATTTACCTCTGCCCGCAACGAGTGTAAGCGTATCCTCGACGATGCCAAGTCACTATTTGCTGCTCGGATGAAGGAACGTATTGCATCCCGCAAATTTGGCTCCAAAGATTATTGGCGCCTCTGCAAGAGCGTCCTGAACAATAACAAACCCTCCATTCCTCCCCTGTTCAATCAGTTTGAGGTCCTGACCACCTCTGCTGACAAGGCCGAATGCTTCGCTCGGAAGTTTTCTTCCAATTCTACGCTAGATTCTTCCGGGGTGCCCTTGCCCGATTTCCCTCCCAGAACTGAGGCCCTCCTGGGCGGATTGCACATAACCCCGTCGTCGGTATTGGGCATTATTTCTAACTTAGATGACCACAAGGCTACTAGTGGTGACGGAATACCAGCCATTGTCCTAAAGAAATGCGCACCTGAACTGGCGCCTGCCCTCTCTAAATTGTACAACCGCTGCCTCATGGAGTCCTGTTTTCCTGACTGCTGGAAGACTTCAACCATTGTCTCTGTCTTTAAGAATTCTGGTGACCCCTCCGACCCTTCCATTTATCTTTTATTTATGAGAAAATTGTCCAGCATTCACTGTCATTCAGGAAGACTGATACAAGTTCAGCACTCTTTTCTTTGTTTCTAACGGTTGTTTTTTTCTCTATTTCTTATTACTTTGCTTAGAGTTTGGAAAACATTTTCGCTATGCCAATGCGCCTTCGGATTTTGGGGGTAGCTACAGCAAAGTAAAGAAAGATCCTACAATGAAAACGAAACGCAAACTGTCACAGATCCTAATCAAGAACAAGGATCACTTCGTACCTAAAACATACAGGAAGTTGTCACAGCGCTACACCAAGCTACCTCTCAAATACGGTCTCCCAAAAATTCACAAAGACGGTATTCCGATCAGGCCGATTGGTAGCTGCCAAGGCTCTGTGTGCCACTCTCTGAGTCGCTTCCTAGTAGATATAATCTACCCATTAATAGGAAAGTCACCATCGTATGTCCGAAACTCCGCCCACTTCGTGCAAATAATTAAAGATGCTCCCATTAAATCCAACCTAATGGTGAACCTAAACCTGGTGAGTTTGTTCAGCAAGGTACACATGGAGGAGGAACTCTCGGTAGTAAAGGCCTGAATGGCCATGGACTCATTCCTAGGAGAACGGACCAGCATACCAATAGATAACCTGATGGAGATGCTGACTTTCTGTACGCAAACAACAGTGGTCTGGCGCGGCATTTTTTTTTTAAATCAACGCATGCAGTTGGTTCTCATCAAACTGAACAGGCCGACCAGAACACGTTTATCCTTCGAGATCATTTCCAGAACATCACAAAAAGAAACTAATATATGTAAGAACCGTATTCCATTTGTAAAGAGGATGTTCCACTTAGATTTTTCTTGCTACTTTCGAAACAGAAAAGGAATGCTACTCTGAACACTACAACATACTTATTTTTATGTCAAGCTTCAATCGTTATCTATCGTCATCAGCTTCACTTCTTTCTACGTTCTCTCACACTCGTTTCCTCATCTGTAACACTCCACCTTCAGTAATTCAAGAGAAATAGTGTTGTATAACTTCTTATATAAGTATTCTTCACATGCAGCAGTTTTATCATCGACAGGCCTGAAAAGTTGTTTAAAAAATGAAGAGCAGTTTAGAACAGCGGTTGCCGGAAAATCGTTGGTTTTATGCATAATTTATGTAAGGAATATTATGATGAATACTAATTGTTACGTATTTTATTTCAGAATGCATGGTTTCATGAAGACTGTCATAACCGTGGTATTGATGGTCAGGGTGAATATTTACGAGTGCAGTTATTTCAGCCAAATTACAGAGGTTGAAACATTTAGAACTGATGCACTGTTACGACGCCGTAAAAAAAGCGTACACCGTCGACAGCACCACTTGCAAAATACCAAACGTGGAACCATTTGACGTTTCCGTGTCAGTATTTTTTTTTTTTCACTTTGCCAGATATATAAATTTCTGTACTTCCTTGATTTTATCATCAATTCTATGCTTGCATCTTGGGCTCTTCATCTTGATATACATTCTCCCTTCTTATAATTGACGGTTAGTCCTTTCTTCCACCTTTCCTTGTCTAGGAGTTCTCGCAGTCTTCTTTCATTGCTTGCTATCAATATGGTATCATCTACATATCATATGTCAAGATTATGCCAGTAATAAATCCTGGTAGGTCTTCTAGTTCGTTTAGAATTATTTCGCTATATATGGTTTCAGACGCATCCTTAACTTAGGCACCTTTCTATTTTTGGTAGTTACTCAATTCCATTTTCTACCCGCATGCAAGCCTTGCTCTCAAATACGTATTTTTCTACTAACAAAAATAATTAACCACATGACGTTCACTTCTTGCGTAATCTTACGCTCATACAGCACCACGCAGTAACCCTCTACTTTGAGTGGCTCTTAGGCCTTGTATTTGGTAAACAGTGGTATAAAAACAAGACCGTCCTGGGTATGACAATAAACTACATCCAGCAAAATCGAACTTCAGTACCAAGAAAACTAGTAAAGCAGCCGACAGCAAGGATCGGGAGATTGGAGGTTTTTTGAGGAGCGTGGAACCACTTCTTAATTGCTGTTGTTCCCAGTTTCACCCTGAACCGGAGTGTTAACACGTGTTAGGGTCCCAGCTATGGGTAAATAGTTAACACCCAGACTCGGGTCAAAACACTATAAACATTTTTATAGTTAAATTACAAGAAATACATTTTCTTATTAAAAAAATTACCAGTTTTGTAAAAAAAAAACATAATAATGTCAGCAATACATTTCTGTAATGAAAAAGAAATATTACCAGCGATAAACAAAAAATTATTACTACTTCCAAGAAAATTAAATTTCGGCATTAAATGACCCAGAAAAACATACTCACTATTAAAAATAAGGTAAACGTTTCCGATTAAGAATTTTTAAAAATATGAATCAACAGAGGTTATTTAGTTTTAAAATATACGGGAAAATAGGAAATATACGTGATAATACGTGTTAATAGGAAATATACGTGAAAATACGTGTTAATAGGAAATATACCCGAAAATACGTGTTAATAGAAAATATATCTGAAAATACGTGTAAAGAGGAAGTATATATTAAAATACGTGTTAATAGGAAATATACGTGAAAATACGTGTTAACAGGAAATATACGTAAAAATGTGTTTTAAAAAGAAATATACGTGAAAATGCGTGTTAATAGAAAATATACCTGAATATGCATGTTAATAGGAAATATACGTTAAAATACATGTTAATATGAAATATACGTGATAATACGTGTTAATTGGAAATATACGTGATAATACGTGTTAATATGAAATATACGTGATAATACGTGTTAATAGGAAATATACGTGATAATACGTGTTAATAGGAAATATACGTGAAAATACGTGTTAATTGGAAATATACGTGATAATACGTGTTAATAGGAAATATACCTGAAAATACGTGTTAATAGGAAATATACGTGATAATACGTGTTAATTGGAAATATACGTGATAATGCGTGTTAATAGAAATATACGTGATAATACGTGTTAATAGGAAATATACCTGAAAATACGTGTTAATAGGAAATATACGTGATAATACGTGTTAATTGGAAATATACGTGATAATGCGTGTTAATAGAAATATACGTAATAATACGTGTTAATAGGAAATGTACGTGATAATACGTGTTAATAGGAAATATACCTGAAAATACGTGTTAATAGGAAATATACATGAAAATGTGTGTCAATAGTAAAAATTAAAAATGTGCAAAATATAAACATCATAAAAGCAATGTTTCCTCCTAAGAAAATCAAATTCAAAATTTCATTTAGCAAAATTATCCGAAATACGTCGAATCTCCAATCTCTCAAATGGCGAATGCTTAACCTGTCTACTTGGCACAGATGTTTGCTTTTGGCTAAAATCGGAGTAAACTCTTCTCTTTATTTTAGATGGGAGAATCCCAATTTCGCCAAAACACCTTCCTCATTTCATTAAGAGAAGTGGAATCGGTGTAATATCAACGCCAGCGTGACAGTGGTCGCCGGGAATGGGCATTTTATCTCCTTTTAGCCATATGCATATGCATGAGTTCCCCACATATTTACAAAATAAAACGCAATTAAGACTAACTTCTTATTTTATCTGAGTCCATGCTATAAAGACTTGAAATTAAATTGCACATTAAAAGAGCTCGCGGTAAAAATCAAATCATATGAAGGTAGATATTGTATCAGAATTCTGCACTCGTCATCAGCGAAAACATAGAGGGCACCAGGTCACGCATGTATCAGAACATTCGAGCGGGAAAAGAAAAGAAAATTCACCAGTTTGGAAAGCTTCGATTGCATATTTGTCATCTGAGCCAGTGAACTCTGTTCTAGGACCCGAACGCTGCTGCTTTTTTTATTTTAATACATACGGCAAACTCTTCCCGATGGATATAGGCGCTATACAATCCACTATTTATTTTAATACATACGGCAAACTCTTCCCGATGGATATAGGCGCTATACGATCCACTATTTATTTTAATACATACGGCAAACTCTTCCCGATGGATATAGGCGCTATACGATCCACTATTTATTTTAATACATACGGCAAACTCTTCCCGATGGATATAGGCGCTATACGATCCACTATTTATTTTAATACATACGGCAAACTCTTCCCGATGGATATAGGCGCTATACGATCCACTATTTATTTTAATACATACGGCAAACTCTTCCCGATGGATATAGGCGCTATACGATCCACTATTTATTTTAATACATACGGCAAACTCTTCCCGATGGATATAGGCGCTATACAATCCACTATTTATTTTAATACATACGGCAAACTCTTCCCGATGGATATAGGCGCTATACAATCCACTATTTATTTTAATACATACGGCAAACTCTTCCCGATGGATATAGGCGCTATACAATCCACTATTTATTTTAATACATACGGCAAACTCTTCCCGATGGATATAGGCGCTATACAATCCACTATTTATTTTAATACATACGGCAAACTCTTCCCGATGGATATAGGCGCTATACAATCCACTATTTATTTTAATACATACGGCAAACTCTTCCCGATGGATATAGGCGCTATACAATCCACTATTTATTTTAATACATACGGCAAACTCTTCCCGATGGATATAGGCGCTATACGATCCACTATTTATTTTAATACATACGGCAAACTCTTCCCGATGGATATAGGCGCTATACGATCCACTATTTATTTTAATACATACGGCAAACTCTTCCCGATGGATATAGGCGCTATACGATCCACTATTTATTTTAATACATACGGCAAACTCTTCCCGATGGATATAGGCGCTATACGATCCACTATATATTTTAATACATACGGCAAACTCTTCCCGATGGATATAGGCGCTATACAATCCACTATTTATTTTAATACATACGGCAAACTCTTCCCGATGGATATAGGCGCTATACAATCCACTATTTATTTTAATACATACGGCAAACTCTTCCCGATGGATATAGGCGCTATACAATCCACTATTTATTTTAATACATACGGCAAACTCTTCCCGATGGATATAGGCGCTATACAATCCACTATTTATTTTAATACATACGGCAAACTCTTCCCGATGGATATAGGCGCTATACAATCCACTATTTATTTTAATACATACGGCAAACTCTTCCCGATGTATATAGGCGCTATACAATCCACTATTTATTTTAATACATACGGCAAACTCTTCCCGATGGATATAGGCGCTATACAATCCACTATTTATTTTAATACATACGGCAAACTCTTCCCGATGGATATAGGCGCTATACAATCCACTATTTATTTTAATACATACGGCAAACTCTTCCCGATGGATATAGGCGCTATACAATCCACTATTTATTTTAATACATACGGCAAACTCTTCCCGATGGATATAGGCGCTATACAATCCACTATTTATTTTAATACATACGGCAAACTCTTCCCGATGGATATAGGCGCTATACAATCCACTATTTATTTTAATACATACGGCAAACTCTTCCCGATGGATATAGGCGCTATACAATCCACTATTTATTTTAATACATACGGCAAACTCTTCCCGATGGATATAGGCGCTATACAATCCACTATTTATTTTAATACATACGGCAAACTCTTCCCGATGGATATAGGCGCTATACAATCCACTATTTATTTTAATACATACGGCAAACTCTTCCCGATGGATATAGGCGCTATACAATCCACTATTTATTTTAATACATACGGCAAACTCTTCCCGATGGATATAGGCGCTATACAATCCACTATTTATTTTAATACATACGGCAAACTCTTCCCGATGGATATAGGCGCTATACAATCCACTATTTATTTTAATACATACGGCAAACTCTTCCCGATGGATATAGGCGCTATACGATCCACTATTTATTTTAATACATACGGCAAACTCTTCCCGATGGATATAGGCGCTATACGATCCACTATTTATTTTAATACATACGGCAAACTCTTCCCGATGGATATAGGCGCTATACGATCCACTATTTATTTTAATACATACGGCAAACTCTTCCCGATGGATATAGGCGCTATACAATCCACTATTTATTTTAATACATACGGCAAACTCTTCCCGATGGATATAGGCGCTATACAATCCACTATTTATTTTAATACATACGGCAAACTCTTCCCGATGGATATAGGCGCTATACAATCTACGTTCATCCAATTCTTTCAGCTTTTTATCTACCGTATTAAGCTTCGTAAACAGTGGGGTTTCAAGCAATCAGAATTTGAGGTCACTTAGGAGACAAGATTAATATGTTTGTGTTTTTGTGTGCATGCGCGTGTGTGTGCGTGCGAGAGAGAGAGAGAAGGCAAAACTCAAAGTTAATGTGAGGAGAATTTATTTTTATCTTTAATTTTATTTTTATTTTTGTACTTGACAATTTATCGAACTTCCTGAAGTAAACTTTTAACGATTGTTATAATACTTTAAAAGATATTATGAAATACAACAAAGTCAAAGAGTTTTCCTAAGTAGTAGTAGTAGTAGTAGTAGTAGTAGTAGCAAGACCAAGATTACTCACAAGTAATCTTCATAGATTTAATACCGTTTAATTGTGTGCTAAAGATAAATATACATTTTCCTATATCACTCTCTCTCTCTCTCTCTCTCTCTCTCTCTCTTTCTCTCCCTCTCAATCTTTTTTGGGGGCTTTACTTTTTAAAATATTTAAGGACATCCACTCGTTTCGAATGGTGCACAAGGTCATTTTTAACGTGCTTCTCTCCACGCGTACATCAGCCAAAAGTTAAAAAATGGTCCAGTTTATTCCTAAGTTATATGTTTGTAAGGTTGATCAATCCCAAATCTTTTTTCATTCTTAGCTCTAGGTATTGTAATGTATTTCAAATAGAAAGACCTATTTTAATTAATGGTAATAACTCACAGGACTAACTCTAAACTTAACAGGGATTAATCATGTTTATTTTATGCAAAGAAGCACCCAATACAAGTCTCACTAGCCACGTAAGGCAGACGGATACTATATGGTGTTGTATGAGAGTAAGGAAAGACAAGACATGAAGGAGTAGTAGCAAGGACACTGTTGTAGCATACTCACGGACGATAAAGGGTATGTCCACATTCACACAGATGCAGTAGTAAATACTGTATGTTGGTCTGCAGTTGGAGATTCATGGGGCGATTGGTAGATAATTTGCAGTCGGAGATTCGTCTCTACCTGTGCTGGTAAAACCCTCTTGCCTCCTGGCAGAGAGGATCCCCAAACGAGGCTATGTCGAAGGACAAATTCTCGTCTGGGGAAACAGTTACACGACCTCGTTTTCTAAAGGGTTTACGGGTAATTTTTGGCCGAGCCTACGGACTCGGATAACCCACATTAATTTCGGGTTTGTGCCACATCTGAACGCGTGGGGCGGTTGGTAGATATTCTGCAGTCGGAGATACGTCTCCAGCTGTGCTGGTCAAACTCTCTCGCCTCTAGACAGAGAGGATCCCCAGACGAAGGGCAGAATTTCGTCTCGGGAAACAGCTACCCGACCCCGCTTTATATGGGATATACGGGGAAAGTTTGGCACTGACAATTCTGTAGACGTAACGAGTAACAAAGAGGTCATAAAATTGCAACAGAAAAAAAAAAAACACTTCTACTCAGTATCAGGAAAAGACAGCTGAAATTCCTTGAACACATAATGAGGAAAGACGGCTGGGAAAACTTAACCCTCTCGGGGGAGCCAATCGAGGACAAGAGAGATGGGGAAAGGCAGCAAACCACTGAAGCACTTGAGTGTACGAATGGCAGCAAAAGGAGAAAAAAAATCCTCTAAGAGCCACGCAAGATAGACAGTGGAGAGCCATGATTGTCTCTGCTCTGAAAGGACGATGCACATAGAATAATATGTTAAAGATTTGATCCTAGACCCCCGAGCGTAATGCTTCATAAGCCAGAGGAAATTATCATTATAACAGTCTGTTATGTGCAGCAAAACTATTGTTTATTGGCGCACTATAATCTTCTTGCACTATTTGGTATTGTTTTCAGATTAAGTTAATTAGATATCTTCATTCATATCTCTGTAAGATTCGAGTTTAAATTCGGATTCTGGATTCATTCACAAGTTTTTGCTTAACAATGAATGCATTGTGTGTGGCACAAGATAAAAGCTGGTCATCACTATCTATCCTACACACCTGGCGAATTCGATTCACAAACCATTCATTGTAATTATCGATACAAACACCACAAGAACTTATCCCTCTCTATCCAATCCAAACAAGCACCAAAATACCGCATTTTCACCGGAGACTTAACAAAGAAAAAAGTGCTAGTCTTTGTTTTTTATTTTGTTATTTCTGGATATATATTATATATATGTACAAATATATATCACGGCAAAAAATCCCAAAATTATCTCATGTGGGTATAGCCTATTCAACCAGCGGAACTTTGTGCAAATCTTCTTCAACCCGAGACCGAATATGTCTCGGAATCAGAGATTTAGAATTTAATTTATATAGCACTCAAGGAAAGAATACCAAACCTACGCAAAATGACACCTCCGCTCTTTTTATCTAGCGAACGCTAAGTCCCTGATTCCGAGAAAAATTCAGTCTAGGGTTGAAGAAGACTGGCGCAAGGTTGCGCTAGCTGAAATAGGCTATACCCCCATTAGGTAATTTTTGGATTTCTCTGCTGTGTAATATATATGCTCTGTTATAATAAATACATTCTAGTCTTTTTGTGGATCAGTTTTAATATTTGATATTATTAGGATCCACTTGGATTATATACCAACGGATCTATTAACTGTACTATATATATATATATATATATATATATATATATATATATATATATATATATATATATATATATGTAATTTTTTATTCAAAAATTATAACATAAAATATTTCTACAAAAATAGCCATTTTGTTTCAACACTTCTGGTGTCTTATCAAGTAATGGTGTTGAATGTAGAATAAAGGGTTTGAAAGGGTTCAAATCAAGCTATATTGGCTGTACTCTGTATTGAGCACTCTTTTAAGAATAGTAATATTTGGTTATTGGAATTTATTACGTATACACCAATCCTATACTTGGATACATATATATATATATATATATATATATATATATATATATATATATATATATATATATATATATATAGCCAGCGTATCTTGTTTCAAACATCATTGAATAATATAGACATATTGTGTATATTTATTTTATATTGATCCTTTCCAGTTGTCTAATCTTGATGTTAAGATGAAATTCATGAAGGAAGGCGCCGTAGTTTTTTCCAACCCAAGGACTTTCGATCGTTTCCAAGATCATCTTCAGGGGTGAATTAGAAAGACAAACTTATTGTAACTTCAATAAAATCTGCACTCCGTTGTAATGGAGATTTTTAAGAACGCACTCTGTTATTTATATTTTAGAATTTAAAAAAAAATTATCCGTTGTAGTTATGCAAGGTTTGCAAAACATGCGTTTCAATATAAGGGTGCTGACCGGAAATTGGTAGAAATGCAAAATGGTATTAAATTTTTGTTATATGCACTTTAATATGTTGTTGCTATATTCGTAATAAATTTTGTTGAGTTATTTGGCTACTTTTGATATAGAGGGCCTCGATCTTTTTTTTATTATTTTCGTGGTGTAGTATATTGGTGTTGTCAACAAGTATTTTCTTGTAGTGTGAAGGTGGACAGGAATGTGTTTTTAGATGCTTTGCAATAAAACTTTTATCCTGCAAATGAAGTGTATGACTATACTATTACAAAAATATATAAATATATACAATGACAAGAAAAGGAAACGGGTAAAACCATTTAATCGAAATAAAAGATAGACTAAATATTTAAAAGAAGTTAAGTCCGTGTTATTTAGGACCAGTCCAACCCACAAAAAATGAGAAAGGCCGCTGTATTGTGCAGCATTAAATGCCGGATTAATTCGTAAGTCATATAGGATAGGCGTAACCGAATAATAATTTTTCATTGACATGACACAATGTCTGGACTTATCTGAACTGAGCTAAACTTAGTCAATACCTAAATGATATTTACCGGCATTGAAACGATATCAGTGTATATATTCTGTATGCTACTAATATATATTTGTTCGTGTGTGCGTGTGTGTGTGTGTGTGTGTGTGTGTGTGTGTGTGTGTGTGTGTGTGTGTGTGTGCAGGATGCGATGTGTAAATTGTCGCCATTTTATATTTTGAATTTCGCGCATGCGCGTTGTTTTTTTATTTTTATTTTAACAACTACACGTTATAGAAGGATTAGTTGCGCACCGCCCGTAAGAAAAAAATAGCACCATGATGCAATTCACTCCGTCAGAAATTTGCAAACGACGTTCTGTAATGCTTGTCATTCGCACCGGAAGCTCTAATACGAACATTTCAAAGTGTTTGTGTTTCAATCTGAGGACAGTGCAGAGGAAGTGGAAAGAGTTGGATGAGTCTAATGGTGAATACCGTTGAAGAGTGGGATGAGTCTAATGGTGAATACCGTTGAGGTGTTGGATGAGTCTAATGGTGAATACCGTTGAAGAGTTGGATGAGTCTAATGGTGAATACCGTTGAGGTGTTGGATGAGTCTAATGGTGTTCGGAATGATCACTAGTGATGGCGACGTTATGCCACCATTCTTCTCGCCACAGGACTCAACACGGAGATCTACATCAAATGCCTTGAGAAAGAAATGCTATCCTGGGTCAAGAGGGTGGGTGCTGTAAGACCCTATATCTGGCAACAGAACTCTGCACCATAACATACAAGCAGAAGAAACCAGTCATGTTGTCAGACAATTTCTGCGACCACATTACATTTTACATCTGGCCACCTAACTCCCCAGACTAAAATATCCTTGACTATTATAGGGTGCAGTTGAGCGAAAGACTAACAAAACTCTTTGTAATACCGAATATAAACTGAAGGCAATGATTATGGCACCATTCACCAACTTAAACAGGGTGACCGTCCAGAACAGATACAGAAGTCGTATGGAGGCCGTGGTTGAAGCCGATGGCGATTTTATTGATTGAATTTACTCTTTGGTATTTCAAGATATTCTTGTGTAATTTTGACAAATATATCTGTTAAAAGGAGATGTCAGTGTTATTTTCATTGTTGCGTAATTTAGACGACAATTTATCCATCGCTCCCTGCATTTATCAGCAAATAAATACTGGATCATTTTATTTTCTTATGCATTTAGTATTCTCCAGTCTTTTCTCTTTTCAAGCCTCTACAGTTTCAATCAGGCCAGACGTTGTTTGTCACTGGTTCTCTCGTGTACAAATATGGGACGTCGCTTGCTTTTTTTTTTTTTTGCTTTTTTCTTTCTTTTTTGTAAGAGTAGCGGGGAGCGGAGCCGGGTTGAGTGGGATAATAATTTTCATCGAGTGGGTTGGGAAGAAACTTTAAACCATCGTCTAGCCACAGAGATAAACACTAGCGTGCATAAACACTTAAAATCAGTCTTATTTTTTTTATAACACCCTGCCATCGCATGCACACTCGGTGCCTTGCCATGGAGTAGTGATTACTGCGGTAATCTCACTGATTATTAAAACAAAAGTTCGATCCAGTTCTTCTCTGCGAAGCTTAATTAAATTGCCCATGCCCTTTACTATGATTGGCACATTTAAACTAACTACCTCCACAAAATGTCGTTGTAGGATGCACACTTAGGCGATCATGTACCTTTCGATACATGACTGACGAGGCAGATTTTTTCCCGAAGTAGGTTGCTATTTCATTCTGCGGTAGGCCAGTTGCCATCCAAGTCTATAGAACCCGATCTGTCCAGCTATTTACCCGGCCGCTATCCATTACCCCACCGTGCCTCTGGTACGGTGGAATAATGGATAGCGGCTCGGATTGAGGAATTGGAGAGCAGAGTTCGCATTCCAGTCGAATCCATTACATTCACTTACGTGCTAATACCCTTGGGAAAGGTATGAATCCTTTTCTTCTCCCCCTAACTATGGGTAAATAGCAGGACAGACCGGGTTCTGTAGCCTTAGATGGTAACTGGTCCACCGCAGAAATAAATGGCAACCTACTACGGGAAAAATCTATCTCTTTAGTCATGTATTGAAAGATACATGATCGCCTACGTGTGTATCACGCATGGCACATAAGTGACTGACATCCACAAAAAAGCAATAAAAAGCGTTACGATTTGAAAAGTTTAAAATGCACTTTTAAAAATTTAAAATGCACTTTTAAAAATTAAATATCGTTTTTGAAGATTTTATGTTAGTTTTAATTTCAAGTTAATAGATAGAAATTTATATTTCCAATAAGCAAAATACACTAATGTATTTCAAAATGAATTTAAATTGACTGGAAGAACGTTTTTTTTTCAAACGTTAAAATGCTGATTTCAATCATTTTTAACTCAGCACATTTCTTTCAAAATTAAATAATCTGTCAGCACAAATCTTTCAAAAATAAAATAATCTGTCAACACAAATCTTTCAAAAATAAAATAATCTGTCAACACAAATCTTTCAAAAATAAAATAATCTGTCAGCACAAATCTTTCAAAAATAAAATAATCTGTCAACACAAATCTTTCAAAAATAAAATAATCTGTCAGCACAAATCTTTCAAAAATAAAATATACATTTGTGAGAATCTGTTTGAGGAATATCAGCCGAATTTAAGTTTACTTAATCTGATTTGAACAAAATATAACCTACTTTTTGATTAAAATATCCTAGAAATGCATTTTTTAACACAGTGGTAGATGTTTTTATGTGATGTTGAAAATTCTATTGACAGCCTGATCCCTCTGTTGACAGCCGGAAATTTAACTATTTTTTCCTACGGATTTTAAAATGGATATATGTAGGTATCTCCAAAAAGGCGATAAGTAAAGTTTAAAATGCATTTTATAAATGAAAACTTTTTCTTGAAGCTATTATTTTAATGATAATTCTAAGCCAATAGACGAAATTTAATATTTCCAATTCTAATTGAGTGTAATGATTTTTTATTATCAATAAAACCACTAAAATCATCGATATTGACAAATCTGCCAACACAATACAATTCCCTTTATAAAAAAAACTTTCACAAATAAAATACACTTTTCTGAAATTAGTAATATTAGTTGATTCAAAATTTAGTTAATCTGATTTTAAACAAATATTACTTACTTTTAGAATAAAATATGGTAGAAATACATTTCTTAACACGGGGTAGGTGCTTATTTAAGGTATTGACAGGTTAACAGTTTGACAGACAAAATGAAGTTTATATAATTCTTTTCTACAGTGAACGTATCTGCAAAAATTACTTAAGGAATATAACGTGAACGCTTTTTTATATGATTTTAAACAACCCAGTAATATTAAAAATTTAGGAAAATATTCTCTGTAATCTAATGTTTTACTGAATTTTAAGTAATTTGGATTTAAATTTACTATAGTTACCGCTCTTATTTTCTGATACTGCCGTGTATGGACGTCCGTATTTACAAAAATAAGTACGTTTATACCCACGAAAAATAATTAAAATTTTTTCTTAAAATACTGAGGTTCACTGAATTGTAGTAAGCTTTTCCATTTATGATTAGTAAATTTTTTAGGAATCGAACCGCTAGGATGCCACCACTATATATATATATATATATATATATATATATATATATATATATATATATATATATATATATATATATATATATATATATATATATATATTATAATAAAAACAAAGAACAGTAAGATATATAATCCGGTGTTCTTATTGATTTTTTTGTTGATTTTTTTTATTTTACAAAACAGTGCTCAATGTAAATTTACAGAGTATAAATACTATAAATTATCTTATTTAAAATATGTTTTTTTCACTACACAAGAATTACCAAGTTTCAAAAACTGAACTTCAAATTTAATTATATAATTAAATTAAAAGCATTAGTTCTGTTTTATCTTCAAGCGAATCTTGAAAGTTTTTGAAAACATATTTTTAAATTTACTGAATTTTAAACGCACATACAATTCATAATTTCTTGTTTCCAAAGATACAGAGAAATCCAGTCATTTAGCCAGGGGCTATAGCGTGTTCATTTTTATTAACTATTATTATATCAATTTTGAGTTACGTTCGAAATATATATATATATATATATATATATATATATATATATATATATATATATATATATATATATATATATTAACCGTTTCACCCCAAGCAAGGCGGGGAGCCACTAGCACGCAAGGGTTTACAGAGTGTTGCAGCGAGAGCAAAGAGGAGTGACAGAGAATAGGATGACGAGAAGGATAGGAGATAGATCAAAGGAATCTGGAGACGTCGATTGACATTACATTTAACTTAAATGTGCGTGTCTGTGTGAGTGTATATTCTGCCTTTTTCTCTGTGTGTAATATAAGAAACTAGTAATTTTTTCTTAACCCGAGCTTATTTCTTATGCTTATAAAGGCTACTTGTACTGCGTACACTTGTCTGAGGAAAGATACATTCTTTTAAACAGTGAAATTAACGTCTATCGGCCTAGGTAATCGAGAATCTTACTAAAACTCTATATCTCTGATTGGGATTCAAACCTGTATCTTCAACGGGAGGTGTACAATTCTCAAAAAGGATAATTAACTCTTATATTACCCTGCGGACCTCGATAAGCGAATCGTTAACGACTCCGCTGGCTAAAAGCTAAGTTACGCAACTAAAAGGCTATACATTATCCCTTCCAGAAGAGCGTGAGTTTCAGAAAAAGACCCTGTTTAATAGCGTTTTACACTATTTCGAAAATATGTCTTCCTTCAAGCTATATACAAATATATATAACTGTTATGGGATCTTACCTGTAACGATAATGAACTCTTCCTATAAAGAGAGAGAGAACGGAAGTGGAACGAGTCGAGACAATAGTATTTCAGTCTAAACCAGACTGACAGTCATACTAACACCGTCAACTTCTTGTATTATTATTCTGTTTAATATATCTTTGTTATTCCTACTTTTGTGTTCGTGTTGTTGTTCCTTTGTCCTAACCTTGGACCATAACAATGGTGCGAGGATATTGACCCATAACAATAAGTTTTAACGATTTTGTCTGTCAAATCAACAGTGTTTGGTTGATCACCATTGCGTGGGTGACCGAACAGATTTTTAATCTGCTGCACAGGCAATCAGTTTGTAATATTCAGTATCTCCAAAGCCATAATCCGTAAGGTTCCAACATTTCATAGCAGGCCCCGAATTTTCGCTTAACCTACTCAACGATGAAAACAAAAAGGAAACGTATACTTAACACCAGGAAGAGACAGTAGGGGTTTCTGGGGTACATAGTGAGGAAGGAGGGCTTGGAAAATCTGATACTCACAGGACAGATAGAGGGCAAGAAGCATAAAGAAAAACAATGCATAACTTAGTGAGCTTGGGTAAATGGATGGCTGAACAATGTTTAGGAGAAATAAGAGAAAGACAAAATTTATTAAGAGCTACAAGGAACAGGAAGTGGTGGAGAGTCGTGAGCGCCATGAACACAGTGCATAAAGAAGAAGAAGAAGAAGAAGAAGAAGAAGAAGAAGAAGAAGAAGAAGAATGATTATTCTCTGAGGAAGGGTGCCTGTCTTGACCGATTATTGGGACACAGATCATAAGTGTAACTCGTATACCGTGTGTAACAGCAAATTTGTCCAAATCGTGTTACTGCAAAATTGTCCATTTTTCAGATTAAAGATTTAAATGATTAAAGATATCTTACTGGAATTCTCAGAGGTTTTTATAGCACTATTAGACTTTGAGCAATAAGAATGTATAATTACTCTTCAAGATTAAGAGAAGAACCGTAATGAAATCAATCATAAACGAAAATGACATTATCATTAATTAATCATAGCTCATGAAGGATTGAAATAAGTTCAAATATATATATATATATATATATATATATATATATATATATATATATATATATATATATATTATTCCAGGATCATTTTTTAACTTATTCAATATGATCTTCGCTCTCTCCAACATTCTAACTTTCGGTCCTGGAGTAACAAGGTGCCTCACACGTTTCACGTAGGATTTCATTTTGATTTTTTTCACTGCTGTTTGGACTATCATAGCTAAAACTCCTCTCTCATTTGCAAAACGTCTTATGGATTGAGTTGAATCTTTTTTAATTGATCTCTTTAACTCTAACTTGAAATGATGATCCCTCTTCCTGTTGTGACCTCCTGATCCAGTTTTCCTCTTTACTCTTCCCTCTTTTTTAAATTTATTCACCGTTCTCTTGATGGTTCTTGTATGGATTTGAAGATGGAAGCCATGGTATAAATGTTGGTACCATCACTGAAGGCCTGAATGATCTTTTTTCTCTCACCATTGCTCAATTGGGAAGAGAGTGTGGCTGACGCAAAATTATTTTAACCTGTTCTCTCTCTAGCTGAATAACTCAAAGGGTTCTACAGTGTTTCTTACGAGAAATGGTGTCAAGATGGATAAACATTTTATCTGATAACCTCGATAAAAGAAACACAATTAGTTTAGTTTTTTTTTTTTTTTTAGATATTAAACATTTTGTGGGGTGAACAATTATCCCACGCTGTTACAAGACAATTTTGCTGTTACACTCGGCATATGTTCCATCGTTAAAGATGTGTTTCTTGTACCGCTTCAGTAAGCGGTTTATTACATCTGCAGTGGTTTATTTCTACAAGAGTCAGATCTGACCAAATATGGAGTATTGCTGCCACACTTGGTTTGGAGCTGCACAGTAACTCACTTTCCAGTCTTGATAGAGTTTAAAAGCATCTACACGGCCTTGTAGGTGATGAATTCTTTCCCATTCCACTTTCCCAAAGACGAAACGTCGCTATCCTCTCGCTACACTGTCGCTATTTCCATGGCAAATGTTCTGACAAGCTACGTTCCATTGTTGCACTCGTTCTGACCTTTACAGCAACGATCCGCCATGTAGACTCTAACGAAGAGTGAGATGTTCCATTCCGACATCTTATTTTGCAAGAACGGCTACCGTGGGAAACAGACTCCCGAGATGATGCTTTTCCGCTCACTACAACATTAACCTCTTCAAGTTTGGGGTCAACCGTTATCTTTTCTATATAACCTTATAAAGTGCACTTCTTCTTTCCTTTGTTTGTTTGTTTGTTTGTTTGTTTGGGGTTTTATGGCATATCAACCACTATGGGTTATTTAATGCCAGATCCAATATTTACTAGATATATCAAAAACGTATAGTTGGCAACATCATTGTTTCAAAAACGTATAGCTGGCAACTGTTTCGAAAACGTATAGCTGGCAACATTATTGTTTCAAAAAAATGTATCCCTGGCAACATCATTGTTTCAAAAACGTATAGTTGGAAAAATCATTGTTTCAAAAACGTATAGCTGGCAACATCATTGTTTCCCATCACATTTTAGGGGTAAGGTGTTAGTATATTTAGTGTAGGGTTTGAGAGGGAAAGTTAATTGTAAGTTGTAGTTGTTTTAGGATGGGTTAGATGTGATGGGGCATGACATGACCAGCCGATTGATCGGATCGACGGCTTTTTGGTTGGACGTAGTTTATCGTCATACCCAGGACGCGGATGTAGTTTATCGTCATACCCAGGAAACGAACACACCTTGGGATTTCGCTATTTTCCCCATAGCTGGGACCCTAACAGGTGCTACCACCCCGGGTCAGGGTGGGCCTGGGAACATCAGCAATTAAGAGGTGGTTCCACGCTCCTCAAAACCTCCTGATCAGAGGCCTTGCTGTTGGATGTAGTTTATCGTCTTACCCAGGACTCGGATGCAGTTTAACGTCATACCCAGGACGTTCTTCTTTCCTCCTCTTACGCTCACACAACAGCCTCATTCAGTAACCATCTACTTTGAGTGGCTCTTAAGCCTTGTATTGGGCAAACATTTACGTAAAACTAAAAAAAAATACAATTTTTGAACAGTTAAATTAATTTTATTTATAAAAAATTGATCCGTATCGATCCACATTTAAGACTATTTAATACTAAATGTCACTTAGCACATGGTTTGAGAGCAACCCATGGTTGAGTGGCATTGTTAAAACGGTTATGATGTCATTACTTCTGATTACACGTTGACATATAAGCATAACACCTTTTTTTCTGTATTTTTTTTTTTGGTATTTACTCAAATGACATATACACACATGAAGAGAGCGAGCCTTAGGGATTCATGGGTATACAGACGCACCCACTCCTGTAACAGAAACACCCATACGCATGCACACATATAAATCCCTTTGCACACATTTAAATTGGTTAAGACAAACAAAGAGGAAAGAATATCTGAATATATCACTTAGATATTACCAAGCAAACATATGCGCCATCAGTCAGACTTGCTTTCCAGCCAATGAAAATGCTCTTTTTGCGTCATTAATCGTAAGTATTACAAAGACAGTATCCAAGATGGCGACTGAAATTTCAACCAATGTTTACTGAAATCAGACTCTGAGCGGTGCTAATGTCTTTTATCATACTGTCCTTCCTTACAGACTTTCCTTATTTAATTTTTGGTAAATGAGTTCTTTTATTTTCTTTCTTTCTTTCTTTCTTTTGCTTAACTATTTATTCCTTGTTTCTTTGTTCCTTTCTTTCGCTTAACCAATTCTTTCTTTCTTTCTTTCTTTCTTTCTTTCTTTGCAGACTTCGTACATATTTTTCTTTTCTGTCGAATCATTTATTTAGGATTACTTTTTCTATGTGTCGTGCCACTTCAGAACGTTGGTGATGACGGCTCTCCACAATTTCTTGTCCTTTTTTTACACTTAATAAATGGCGTCTTTTTGTTATCTTTCCTAAACCCTTGTTCTGCCATCTATTTAAACAAATTCGCTAGGTAGGTTACGCATTGTTTTCGTCTGTGCTTCTTGCCTTCAATCTGCCCTCTGTGTACCAAATTTTCCATGCCTTCTTTCTTTATAATGTGACCTAGAAATTTCAAATTTTATCTTCTTGACGTTAAGCATAAGTGTCCTTTTTGTTTCCATATTCTACAAAATTCCCCATTGCTCACATGTTCGATCCATGATATTCTCAATATCCTTCTGTAGGACAACATTTCTGTTGTTTCGTCTCTTCTTCATCTCTGAGGAGACTGTCCGGTATTCACTGACATATACGAGGAATGATATTACATAACAGTTCAGTACTCTTCTCTTTGTAACGATTTTTTTTTTCAGTTAGATAACAATTTGTTTAGAAATTTCACATGTCATTTTCTGATGTCCTGACCTAGCACTCGCAACTCGGTAGGGGAAAAATCGCTGGTCATATTCAATATCGCAAAACCCAAACAAGTGACCTTCCACCATCGGACCCAGAACTTTCACCGATAATGATAACCAGGGAGGCCACCGTCCCTCAGCGGCTAGTATAATTTGTAACATATCCGTTAATGCCCATGCTGTTAGAATGATATAACAGTCCTACTCATAATGCCCCATTGACCAGCATATACAAATAGTCGAGCCAAAACACAACACACATGGCCTGAAAAT
>OZ038492.1:80899693-80919693 GCA_964036315.1 Acanthosepion esculentum | reverse complement strand
GATAGATAGATAGATTATTTTTAATCTGTTGACTGGCTTGCTGTAAAGTATACAGTCACAGCGTCACCATTTCCGTTCGTAGCTCCACATCCAACCAATTTTAGAATTATTCGTGCAAAAGCAAACGCAACATCTTCGGTTGTAATTTGAACTCGGTCGCCAATTCCGCTTTCCGTGCCGATAACCGCTACATCATACGAAGACGCACACACGCACGCACTCACATAGACATGCGCACACATACACGCTCGTACGCACACATACATAAACATACATACAAACACGTATATACATGCACACACACACTCATATATGTATATATATGTGTAAAAGTTGGCATACAATAATGAAATACAAAACGTTCACACAATACATATTGTATTGATTATACGAACATATCAATACTTCGTGAGTCTAATCACACTGATGAGCTGTGATACAGCGAAACAAGCTCTCTCTCTCTCTCTCTCTCTCTCTCTATACATACATATATATATATATATATATATATATATATATATATATATATAAGACATTTTTATGTTTATATATTCTTTTTTATAGATACAAATATTTAAGTAAATGCTCTGTTTATAATAAACAGTATTAACAAAATTTACCGTCCTGAATGTCCGAGAAATTGTCTCGGACATTCAGACCGGTAAATGTTTTTAATACTGTTTATTATAAACAGAGAATTTACTTAAATATTTGTATCTATAAAAAAGAATGTATAAACATAAAAATATCTTAAAAGTAATTCTCGGACTTTGTCCATTTCATTATACATATATCTATCTATATATATATATATCTATATATATATATATATATATATATATATATATATATATATATATATATATATATAGAGAGAGAGAGAGAGAGAGAGAGAGAGAGAGAGAGAGAGAGAGACAATATTAGTGGTAAATATGCACATACATATGCAATTATATATACACATAAATATATATGTATAAAAATAATTCCAAGAGGATAGAATCCAGGTAGAACTCAATGTCCAGGACAGAGTAAGGATATATTAAAAATATTTGAACACTAATATTCCATGGTCATAATTTATTCCATTGGAATCGTAAAAACGATCCAATTCATCAGACCTACAGATTCAAAAAGAAAACAGAAAAAACAACTCCGGGAAAAAATTAGTAATAGTATATGTGTGAGAGTGTGGGAGGACATGAGATCTATATAGAGGGGTAACAGACGAGAGAGGCAGGGAGGTCCAAAGATGGAGGGGGCATTAAAATTTAACAGAAAGATTTAAAGAAGGGTTTCAGTGAGAAAAATATGCGTATTTTCAAACGTCTGAAGATATACCGGAAGAGTGTATACATTTCTTGGCGACATACACACCCCATAGGCGATAAAATCTTATACTCCCACCCAGACACCTACAACACACACATACACACACACACACCTATATATATATATATATATATATATATATATATATATATATATATATATATATATATATATATATTACATATACATACACACGCCTAGAAAAACCGATTTCAAAACCCATGCTAAATTCGCTATAATTGAGAGAATGGAAAGGTTTAGAGAAGATAACATTAGAAAGATTTTAGGATTCCATGAAACTAAGTGGAGACGACGCTCGAAAAACCCATTGTCCGGCAATTTTTTCCGGAGTTGTTTTTTCTGTTTTCTTTTTGAATTTTTAGGTCTGATGAATTGGATCGTTTTTACGATTCCAATTGAATAAATTATGACCATGGAATATTAGTGTCTAAGTCTTTTTATTATATATATATATATATATATATATATATAATTTATTAATTTAATTTAATTGAAGAAACTACGCTGAAGCAGAAGAACAAGAAGGTGAAAATACAACTTTGTGTAAGTGCAGAAATAAAGAAAATTTAAATGCTGTAAGCGAGGGGTGGTGTATTGCGCTGAGGTTGAGAGCGATAATGATACAGTCAAGAAATATATTTGTTGTACAGTGGGCCAATTCAAAAAGAGATGGTATAATCATACTTCCTCGTTTAGAGCCCATCATCACCGATTCAACACAACGCAACCGCGACATCATACGAACACACACGCATAGACACGCGCATAAGCACACATGCATACACATACACACACGCACACATACATACACACACATGCACACACATGTATATATATATATATATATATATATATATATATATATATATATATATATATATATATTTGTGTATTTAGGCAGCAATTCTTCTTTCATGCACATTTCATTAAAAACGTCTGACAAGGTGCTTTTATTTAGTTTTTTATATAATTTCTCGTGCGATCTAATAAAGTTTTTTGTTTTCAGAGGATAAATTATATAAAAACTGTCCGAATGTTCTTTTTATCCGATCGCCTTCGGCTATACATTTAGCCATTTTCAAGGATTATATTTCAACTGTTAGAATTAGAAATAGAAATAGTTTGTTATATGTATGTTTTATAAAGTGATTCATTTTTTTTGTTTGTTTCAAAACACGGTCAAGATATTATGTCCATGTTCAAAGTTAATATTATTAAGCGTTGGTTTATTAGATAGCACGAGAAATTATACAAAAAACTAAATAAAAGCACCTTGTCAGTCGTTTTTAATGAAATGTGCATATATATATATATATATATATATATATATATATATATATATATATGCAATAGTGGGCATACAGTTATGAAAAACAAAACATGCACACAAGACGTATTGATTATACGAACATAGCAATACTTACTTACACATCATACTTTTGCATACCCCGTTATGTGCACTCGTTATAATGCATCATGATACTTATAAAAACCAGTAGACAGTGGGGCTGGCACAAATCGATTTTAACCTGTTCTCTTTCGAGCTGAATAACTCAAAGGGTTTTGTAAGTCATTATAACGACAAATGGTGTCAAGATGGCTAAACGTCTTATCTAAAAACCTGGAAAAAAGCAATCAGTGAGTGTTTTTTTTTTTTTTTTAGATATTAAACATTTTTTGGGGATGGACAATTATTTCAAACGACAGACGTCTTTATACAGTAGTTTTAAATTTTTGTTGGTAAAAATTAACAAAAATTCACCAATAGATCTATCGTCATTGATACAAAGCCGAATAATTTTGTTATATATAATATATGTAATATATGATATATATAATATATAAAATATATAATATTTCATGATAATATAATAATAATTATAATCTCGTTGAGACATTTACAAACGAATATAGGTACATACACGTCCAGCGCTCACGCGCAAACACGACCACATATATATCAAATCCGTAACTGGAAATGATCATTCCAGTAGGTTTTTAATATAAATATTAAAAAGATAGATCCATGAAGAGAGCTCAGTGTATTGTATGCAGAGCAATATGATATATATCAAAGGAAAAAAAACTTAACAAATCTCGAAAGATCCGATAAATTTATTTCGACATATAAGGTTTCAATACATGCCTCATCAGACCGGGATTACAAAATGGTTTAAATTTTTCCTGAAAATATGTTTAAAAAGTTTTTAAAAAATGAATCACAAGAGAACTGGAGGTAACTCAAAACTGCTTGATCTAAAAAAAGATTTTCTGCGGATTTATATTATTGAAGAGTGGGTAGGAAAATGTGAACACAATGAACAGGGGTGGGAGGGGAAAGTGCAAATGACAGCTAGTGAAATACATTGGAAACAAATAAAAATTTATATCCTCATCATCTAATTTACGTCAAATAATAACCATCATCATCACATATATAAATAATCTTTCCGATCCTTCGAGATGTGTTAAGTTTTTTTCCTTTGAAATATAAAGATAGCATGATGTCTCGAGATGGCGGAACACATCTCATTGTCGCCTCTCTCGAAAAAGAGATCAGGGTTCTTTGGGAGGTTTTAGAAAATTAATCCTAAAGCATGGACTACGAAAAAATCCAACAGGCTTTTAGATGAATTGATATAGATATATATATATATATATATATATATATATATATATATATATATATATATATATATATATATATATATATCCTTCCACTTCCCTCCAACCAAGAACCTTCTACTAAGAGAATATCTTTTTGTTATCAACGAGCAAACTGTTAATCGTTCCGTGATCTCCTTCGCGACGTCCCTTGGAATCTGGTTTTTAATCACCCCCTTTTATCCAGGTATCCTCCTGTATAAAAGCTGGCATCGAGGCATTCATCCCAACAAGAAAATACAAAGTTTAATCGCGATCATCACCTTGGTTTTCAGCTGCTTTCTCGGCTGCTACAACCGACAGGAATCATATATTCCGTCTGTACCGAAGCGACATGTTTGATTTCAATATACATCTCTTTGTCTCTGCTCGTAACGAGTGCAAGCGTGTCTTCAATGAAGCAAAGTTACTATTTGCTGATAGAATGAAGCAACGTATCGCATCTTGCAAGTTTGGTTCTAAAGATTATTGGCGGCTCAGCAAGAGTGTGCTGCACAACAGCAAATCCACAATCCCACCTTTATTCAATCAATTCGAAGTTTTAACTTCCTCAGCTGATAAGGCTGAATGCTTTGCTCGGAAATTATCATCCAACTCTCTACTAGACTCGTCCGGAATACCCACACCTGATTTTCTCCCTAGAACTTAAGCTCTATTGAGTGAAATGAGCATAACCCCGTCAATGATATTGGACATCATCTCTAAATTAGACTCCCATAAAGCAAGTGGCGATGACGGGATAGCAGCCGTTGTCTCAAATAAATGTTCTCATGAGCTGGCTCCAGTTCTCTCCCAACTATATAACTATTGCTTCCCTGACTCTTGTTTTTGGATGTCCTCATCTGTTGTCCTTGTTTTTAAGAACTCTGGAGACCCTTCTGACCCATCTAACTACCGTCCATATCAGTCTCCTTCGGCAAAGTCTTCGAGGCTTTAATCAATGCCGATGTGGTTAAGCACCTTACATCCCATAATCTACTCTCTGACAAGCAATATGGTTTCCGCTTTGCACAGTCTACCACTGACGTGCTTACGACCATAACTGAATTTATATAGCAAGTTCTTGATAATAACAGCGCAGCTCGAGCTGTGGCTCCAGATATCTCAAAGGCGTTTGATAAGGTTTGTCATGCCGGCCTTCTTCGCAAGTTTCAGGGATACAGTATTACTGGACGATTATTTGATTTAATCCAATCATTCCTATCAAACCGTGAAATGAAGGTTGTCCTAAACGGTCTCTTCTCCAGTTCCTTTCATACGAACGCTGTTGTTCCCCAAGACTCTATCCTGGGTCCTAGACTACTTCTGATCTTCATCAACGATATTTCTGGTGTCATCAGTTCTCGTGTAGACGCAGACGACACTACCATTTACTCCTGTATCGATAGTAAATCCGGCATTGCCTGACAAAGTTAACCTGGCCGTTGGTCTCGAAAAGGACCTCCAATCTCTGGTTGACTGAGACAGAACCTGGTTTGTAAACTTGAATGTCTCCAAAACAAAACTGCTCTCATTTACCCACCATAGAGAACCCCTCGCGCCTCCGACTTCTATCAGCAATGCTGATGCTCAACTTCACAAGAACGTCCTTTTTCCGCGTTCTTGGTCTCACGTTTTCCACTGACCTGAGGTGGAACAACGACATTGAATGAATAGCTGCTTCATCTCCCGCAAGAACAGTTGGTTCTCTGTGTCGCACCGGAAGGTTTTTCTCGTCTGAGTTCATCCTTCAAATCAACGAATCTACCATTCGTCTTTGCATGGAATGCTGTTGCCATATATGGCCTGGTTCCCCGCTGTTCATCTCGAGGTTCTCGACAAAATCCAAAGACGAATATACAATGTGATTGTTCCTGATCTGGTATCTCGACTACAGTCACATTCTCACAGACATGATATGGCTTCCTTCTGTCTTTTGTACAAATATTTTTCTGACGTGCTACTTTCACTGGTACCCCAACTGCATGAATTTAAGCTTGCAACTAGGCTCAAAGGCATTCTTGTTATTTAATGAGCGTGCCTTAACAATAGTACAAGGCTATAAGTATGGAGCATCTAGTGAGTATCTACATCGCTTGTAATTGGTCTATTAGTCTAGTTTGCTGGTCATTTAGCCACTACGAGGCGCTACTGATATGTAGACATGTCCACGCAAAGAATAGCGGTGTGTTTTTATCTAGCGTACGACTTTAGGGTAAAAGATTTCTTAGGGAATGGTACTTCAAGAGAAAATCACTTTTCGCTTTCCTTACTTTCGAGTTGAGGGACGAGCAGTGGCAGTAATGGTGAGGGGCGTCTTATGTATTTGCATTTATATAAAAGTCTACAAACTTACACGTTTTTATAAACGAGCCACGCATAGACTGTGATTCAATTCTGAGATTCGCCAGCGGTTTCTCTTTTGTCTCTGTATTTAAATGATTTTTTCCACCCATTATTACTGCGTTGGCGAGCTGAATAAACCAATTCCCGGCAAAGTGAGCTTGTCGGCGTCGGGCATTGAAAAGACAGCTTTCAAAATGGCAATTATGCCATCGTGATAAATCTAATGTGACATCGGTTAAATTTTTCGCTTGTCTCCACACCCACTCATAAATTGTCATAATTTCTCCACATACCCACACATACGTGTGGGTGTGTTGTGCGTATGTGGATGTGTTGGATGTTCAGATTGCGTAACGTATATTAACGCGGAAAGTGGAATCAACGAGCCGAGTTCACATTCCGGTAGATTCTGTTTGGTACAGTTGAGTGAATCCACATTCCTCCAGCTACAGGTTAAATAGAGATGCGAAATGGACGCCCTTGGCTTGGACGAGAGCCAAATCTACTTGAAGGTTTGGAAGCTTCACGGAACACTGTGCGCCAGTTATCTGTTATCAGTTCTTCTGTAAAGTTTGGCTGGTTCTGTACAAGTCTTCATCACTATAATCAAATATCTGTATGGGTAAGCTATCGTTACAGTTAGTTGTAAACCTGAACTCGACAGGAGAATCGATCTAGCTGTGACATTATGCTTCATACTTAAATACAGTCTTCAGGCCTGAATAATACGTTTAAGCATGAAATGGATTGTCGCCGCTGGGAGGGTGTCGACTTCAATGTCCACATTTATATTTACATACTCTCTATCGCTGATATTGAGGACTTTCGCCCATACATATTGCATACCGTAAAATTATAGTTTTATCATTATATAGGCACGATGGGGTAGTGGATAGCGGCTCGAATTTAGAAATCGGAGAGCTGAGTTCGAATTCCAATCGAATCCATTACATTCACTTACGTGCTAATAACGTTGGAAACGGTATTAATACTTTTCTTCTCCCGCCAGCTATGGGAAAATAGCAGGACAGAACGGATTCTATAGCCTTGGATGGCAACTGGTCTAGGAGAAGGAAAACTCTGAATTCAAAACCTGCGGGGGGGTCGGTTGAGGACCTTGTGGCACGTAGTGCACCGGGTCTCTGTATTCGACTCTTCAAAATTGTGGTTGGTTCTACACAAAACCTTCAGTACTATAATCAAATTATATGTGCTGGTGTCTGGGTTGTCGATTCCTAGGAACTGAGCTGCTTGACCTTCATACGTCGAATACGACGGGAGAGCCCACCATATATATATATATATATATATATATATATATATATGAAGAAATATAGTCTTAAAGTGTGCTATATTTATGGGATAAAGTGCTCAATATCAGAGATAGAGCGCGTATAAATATAAAAGTGAACATAGAAGTCAACACTTAGAGGCGACAGTCTGTTTCATACTAGATGCAATCGTCAAGCCACGAGTGCTGTTATTTTTCTCGGCTATTTATATATACGGGTCAGTGGTGCATTGTGGGTAGTCTATTTTGGCAGATATTTTACCGGAAGTCGTTTATTTGTGTCAAATTATTTTGCTTGTTTTTATTTAATTTATTTTTGTTTTTTATCCTTTATATTTATTTTATTTTTATTTTTTATTTTGATTGGTGTTTTTATTAACGTAGTAAAAATTTCTTTATATAGCTTATTGTGGGTAGTCTATTATGGCGGCTATTTTACCGAAAGTCGTTTATTTGTTTATTTATTTGGGTCAAATTGCTTTGCTTGTTTTTATTTATTTTTATTTTTATTTTTTATCTTATATATTTATTTATTTATTATTTTTATTTTGATCGGTGTTTTTATTAACGTAAAATTTATATATATATATTGTGTTATTTTTCAACTTATCAAGAACCGTTATAGTGTCTGTATTGTACTTAGAAAACCTTTGTCTACATCCTGATAATCTTCGGAAAGCTGGAAGTCTGAAATAGTATTTTTCGAATAAAAACTTTGGTACAGTGCTCTAAGTTGTGCATAAACTAGCCGAAGCTCATGTGTTCAAGGGCATTCGACGCTATCAATCATTTTCAAGAACCAATTTGGTGTCTGTGTAGAAGTTAGGGCTCCTTTCTCCACTTTCAAGTCTTCTTTGGAAAGCTACCACATATTAAACATATACTATTAGTTCGATAGTTTATTTACTACATATTTCTTCTCTTATTTCCTTGGTAATTTTAGTGTGTGTATCTTACTTATCGTTTCTCTTATTTCATTGGTTTTTCTTTTTTTGCCGACAATTATTTTAATATATTTTCTGTTTATACGTTATTTCTATGGATACAAATATTTAAGTAAACGCTCTGTTTATAATAAACAGTATTAACAACATTTACCGGCCTGAATGTCCGAGAGATTTCATAGAAAATATGTATCCTCCGACAGGAATCGAACCTGTATCCTACACAGAACCGTCCTATGACCTGACGTGCTATATCATTTAGCTACAGAGGAAGCGTCCGGTTAGCATGGTAAAATCATTATTTTATTATAAACAGAGCATTTCCTTAAATATTTGAATCTATAAGAAATAACGTATAAACGGAAATACATATTTAATAAATTGTCGGATTTAGTCCATTTCATAATATATGATGTCATGTGTTTACGTTAAGATACGCTTCGAGCAGATATGAGCGCTCGAGAGAAATCGTGGGAAATTTGTTGTTTAAAAGCAGTGATCAGACCGTGCTAACCAGACCAGAATTTACGGGCGTACGCTTATATGGACTTTTGTTGCAAGGAACCCGCCCCCATTGTTTGTAAGTGTATTTTTGATACACACACTATACACACATACACACACACACACACACACACACACGCATATATATATATATATATATATATATATATATATATATATATATATATATATGCGTGTGTGTTAGTTCTTATCACTAAATTTCATATTTTTAAACATCTTTTATATAGTTCACTCAATCAGTTATGTGGCATGCGTGTGATAGACGCTTAGGCGATCATGTATCTTTCGATATATGACTAACGAGGCAATTTTTTTTTTCCCGCAGTAGCTTGACCATTTCTTTCTGCAGTAGACCAGATGACATACAAATCAACAGAACCCGGTCTGTCCTGCTATTTGCCGATAGCTGGTGGTGGGGTGGAGAAGAAGAGGATCCCTATCTTTGGCCAAGGGTATTAGCACATAAGTGAATATAATGGATTCGACTTGAATTCGAACTCGGCTTTCCGATTCCGCAAGGATCTGTTTATTTCGAAAATTTTGCCCCCCTCTCTCTCTCTCTCTCTCTCTCTCTCTATCTCTATCTCTAGATAGATAGATAGATAGATAGATAGATAGATAGATAGATAGATAGAAACAGACCAATATAGATAGATAGATAGATAGATAGATAGATAGAAACAGACCAAGATAGATAGATAGATAGATAGATAGATAGAAACAGACCAAGATAGATAGATAGATAGATAGATAGATAGATAGATAGATAGATAGATAGAAACAGACCAATATAGATAGATAGATAGATAGATAGATAGATAGATAGATAGAAACAGACCAAGATAGATAGATAGATAGATAGATAGATAGATAGATAGATTTAACAGTTTTAAACGTTCTTCTTCTTCTTACTATTATTATTATTATTATTAACATTAGTATTCATTGTTATTCTTGTGTATTTTCTATTATCGGTTTGAGTGTTTCTTTTGAAAAGAGAATGTAAAGTGACCCATAGAAATGGATGTGGTCAATCTCAGATATTGCACTTCAACGACCGTAATCTAGCAGGGTAACTACTTAAAGTTTGAGCATCATTTAACGGACATGACATTCCCGATGATAGGATCGTTAGGGAGACGAAGCAGATGCCTTCGCCGAATAAACAAACATAACCCACGCACATATACAAGTATATACACACACATATTATATTATATATATATATATATATATATATATATATATATATATATATATATATATATATATATATAGTGTGTGTGTTTATGTTTCTATGTGTGTACTTGAAGGTATAATTTTATACTTATTTGGTCAGTAATAAATAGAATCTTGTATAAATACGTGGGGTTCCAATGTTTATGTCTCTTCATGTAGCCTAAAAGATTAAAGATTCACAAGTAGGGTTAGGGGTTTATGTTAAAAATAAATGCATACATCCCTGGAGGTTGGTCGATACGATATTGTTTTTTTTTTTTAATGCAATATCCCTCTCAGAAAATTAGGTATTTATGGCTCTCCACAGATTCTATCTGTGGATAGGCATAACTTAATGGGAAGGAGAGTAGATATATTTTCCTTTTGTCTTCTTCACAGTTTTGAATAGTAGGCTCTCTTTTAGAATGATTGTCATCCAAAATCTAGAGAGTCCAATCTACCCTACTACTTAACACACAGCTGGCGAGAAAAGCGTGGAAACTGCTATTTATAGGCATTTTAGAATGTTATTACAGCATTTGTAGCTGATTCTATTCAGTGTCGGCTTCAATATTTTAATGACGATTGGTTCGAGGATATGTAGTTTTAATTTGTTATTTTCTTGGTGTAGGATAGTTGTGCGTGCGCGTGCGCGTGTGTGTGGGAGATGTTAGTCCTTATTACTAATTTTCATATTTTAGTCTTTCTATTCATTTAGGTTTTCGAAAGCGCAACTAAGTGGCATCCATTTTCCATATATTTAAGCTCTGCTTATTTCGATAATTTTGCTATCTATCTATCTATCTATCTATCTAACTGTATATATATATATATATATATATATATATATATATATATATATATATATATATATATAGGATAACCCGGATATGAGAGACCTGGATATAAGAGAAACCCTGATATAAGAGAGATTTTCTATGGTCCCAAATTAGAGCCTGTGTTAATGTATATATAATAGACCAAACCCGGATATAAGAGAAACCCGAATATAAGATACTTCTTCTCCGGTCCCGACAACTCTCTTATATCCGGGTTACACTATATATATATATATATATATATATATATATATGAAGAAATATAGTCTTAAAATGTGCTATATTTATGGGATAAAGTGCTAAATATCAGAGATAGAGCGTGTGTAAATATAAAAGTGAACATAGAAGTCAACACTTAGAGGCGACAGTCTGTTTCATGCTAGATGCAATCGTCAGGCCACGAGTGCTGTTATTTTTCTTGGCTATTTATATATACGGGTCAGTGGTGCATTGTGGGTAGTCTGTTTTAGCGGTTATATATATATATATATATATATATATATATATATATATATATATATATATAGGGAGAGAGAGAGATTTAACAGGTTTCAACGTTCTTCTTCGTCTTCTTATTAGTAACATTATTATTCATTGTTAGTCTTGCGTATTTTCTATTATCGGTTTGAGTGTTCCTTTTGAAAAGAGAATGTAAAGTGACCCATAGAATTGGACGTGGCAATATTGTCAGCGGTCAATCTCAGATATTGTACTTCAACGACCGTAATCTAGCAGGGTAACTACTTAAAGTTTGAGCATCATTTAACGGACTTGACATTCCCGATGATAGGATCGTTAGGGAGACGAAACAGATGTCTTCACCGAATAAACTAACATAACCAACGCACATATACAAGCATATATATATATATATATATATATATATATATATATATATATATATATATATATATATATATATATAAAACATGTGGTGCAGTTTAATTTATATTACAATGAATCATTCATACAAAAAGTAAATTAGTGAAGTCAATGATATAAAATGGTGAAATCCCTTCGTTAACTAAATTTTAAAGATGCATTAACCCACTAATTACTCGATGAATAAAAATTATTTGAAAATTATAAACTGTATTAGTTCTTACTGAAATACGCAAGTACTTTCGACGGTTCGTCCAGACATCATCAGGCATAGAATTAATTGTTTTTGGTAAAATGCAGGTAGCATCTGAGACAAAAAAATATAATGCGAATCGAAATGTATTTTTTTTTAAATGTGTTATTGATAACGGATACAAACTTGTGGAGAGTGCAGTCACAATTTAAGTGAATGCGTTTTTTACTAATATGTCAGTTTAAGAATTTGTTGTTGTTGTTGTATGAGTTTATCAGTCAACGTGGCATAAACTAAATAGTTCAATAAGTAGAGTAATGTCTCCGTTGTTATCCCGAAAATTTTCACGTCGGATTAGTTCTTTTAAATCAAATATATGGTGCAGTTTAATGTTAGAATCATTCATACAAAAAGTAAATTAGTAAGGCTAATGATATATAATGGTGAAATCCCTTCGCTAACCAAATTTTAAAGATGCATTAACCCACTAATCACTCGGTGAATGTTATGATCCTTGTTTTTAAAATTATCAACTGTATGAGTACTTTCGATGGTTCGTCCAGTCATCATCAAATATGGAAATTATTTTGCGTTTGGTATAATTCAGGTAGCATTCGAAACGAAAAAAATATAATGCGTATTTAAGGAAGACCTATAGCTTACGCTTAAAAAAATAGAAGGATTTAATTTCAGAGCCCACCCCTGAATATATATATATATATATATATATATATATATATATATATATATATATAGTGCAGTGAGTAAAAACTACATTGCTCAATATAAACATTGCTCAATATGAACAAACAGAGTTAAGACATATATTTAAAAAATTATATCATTTTTCTTAACACCCGATCCTCCTGAAAGTTTAATTTCAAGTTTATGCTTAATGTTTGCCTCGTGCATCCAAATTTTACTCGCATTCTCTGGTAAGTACCAACGATATAATCCAGAGAAAGAACGAAATGTATCTAATCCAAATTTCGGTATTTTTGTTTGTTTGTTTGATTGTTTGTTTTATTTTTTCTTAGCAAAAATTATCAGTAAGTTTTTAAAAAATTAGTTATTATTGGCATATTTAAAAAGACCCATTTTCTGTCACACCCAACACCAGGTCAGCCTCAGCTCTCGATCCGATGTTGGCAACGAGTTTAGAAGGGCAACTTCTAATGCAGAAGTGGAAAACTCCTAAAGGTTGTTGGATGTCAACTTCCTTCCGGCAGTTCCAATTTGTAACGTTTTCGGAGACACATTTCTGACCTAGCTCTGATAAGACTTGGACGAGCCAAGCAAGCCGGAAGTGAATCAAATAAACTTCTTAAGTCAAACACACAAAGGCATAATCTCCCTAAGACACCTCTTAATACAAATGGAGAAAAAAAATCGAACAAATTTCCAATAAAGAAAAGAAAACGAATTCTAAAAACACTAAATATATAAGCAGTCTTTAATGAAATGCTATAAGGATAGGAAATTTAATGTTTTTTTATTTTCTTTTATTTTCTTGTCATATTTGTTCGAAGCTGTCTGATGCAGGATTAGGTGGTCGCAAAAATGTATCAAGAAAGGTAATCGAGAATTGCTAGGCTTTTATGAACGAATGCATTTAAAATCGACTCTATGCACGTTTCATTTTTTTAATACAAACAGTAAACAACGCTTGTCATTTCAGCATTTTGACTCCTGTCAACTTGTGTCGTCTGCTGCCCCTTTGTTGGCTTAATAGTCATTCGTATTTCCATTTTAAAGTGATAGAGAATCTTTTCTACTGAGAAATGCCTAAAATACTATGTGAAGCGCATGGGAACAGCAAGGAAATCCAGGGGAAAAAACAATAAGAAAAACTTACAATCAGAAAGAGACAGTTGAAATTTCTGAGACGAACAATGAGGAAAGGGAACGTAGATAATTTAACACTCATAGGACTTATTGATGTAACGGAATGTCACACACTCCCTATCGCCTATGGGGACTGACTATATCAGCAGCTATATATAGTGAGCACAGGACATACCTGGCGGTCCTTCAGGGATTACTAGCCTGCCACCCGATTCCCTGTCTTTCAGTAATGTATTCTCTTTTATAATAAACCTTTCTTTTTTCATCTACACGCGTGTTGCTGTTCCTTCACTCGAGTGCCACCTTTGTCTGTTTGTAACATCTTTAAGGATACAAAACTTATTGAAGACAAAAAAACAGCGGGAAAAACGAGTTATGTCCAGATTAATGGCAAAAAGTATAAAGTTATTTAGTCCAACAAAAGATAGGCAGTTATTGACATCTATGACAACTCACGTCAAAGTACATAAAAAATTCCCATAAGTTAGTTAATTTCTTGTGATCTTAATCTACAAATACGTGAGATCTATAAACCATTGTAAATAAACAACACAGAATTCAAAACGTGCCGGTTGTTGTGATCTCCGGTCTTCCTCAGGTGGATATCGATCTGGTTAACCAACAAGGGATTCAAGTGGGTAAAGGATTTGGTTTGTGAATTTTGTGAAATAGTTGGTGTCGGTTTAATCCCTAGGTTGGACAATGTGAACTTGCACTTAATGGAAACGGGCAAAAAATAAGTGAACAGTATAAAAAGAACTATACGAGATTTCCCTAGACATGAGCAATGGGACGAGAACAGTCTACTCAGCAGATTCAATAAAGGCTTCAGTTCGTAATTCCCTGTAGGTTACCGAGATTCATATACACCTGAGGAAGACCGGAGGGAACAACGACCGAAACGTTGTGATAAAAACAAGAACGATGAGGATAATTCCCCATTCCAGAAATTCAGACAAAAGTTAGAGAAAATCAGAGTACTGAAACTTTCTCTTCCATAAATCATTTTCAAAAACATTTTAGTGAAGGAAAAATAAATGTGAAAAGTGTTAAATTTATGAACGTTTTCCTATTTGTTTTTTATTTTATTTAATTTTATTTTATTTTATATATATATATATATATATATATATGTGTGTGTGTGTGTGTGTGTGTGTGTGTGTGTGTGTGTGTGTATGTATTAATATTGTAAAAGTGTCATTCAAAGAATAAATCAGTAAAGTTAATGTAATCAATGGCGAATTCACTCTACAATTAATAAAAACAAGGATCGCGTCGGTCAGCGAGTGATCAGTAAGTTAAAGCCTTCTTAATCTGCTAGCGAATTGAATTCATCATTAATTACATTAACTTCATTGATTTATTCTTTTAATGACTATTTTACAATATATATATATATATATAAAAGTGAACATAGAAGTCAACACTTAGGGGCGACAGTCTGTTTCATGCTAGATGCAATCGTCAGACCTGACGATTGCATCTAGCATGAAACAGACTGTCGCCTCTAAGTGTTGACTTCTATGTTCACTTTTATATTTACACACGCTCTATCTCTGATATTGAGCACTTTATCTCATAAATATAGCACACTTTAAGACTATATTTCTTCATATATATATATATATATATATATATATATATATATATATATATATATATATATATACATATATATATAATATAATAAAAAGAAAGGACAGTAAGATATATAATCTGGTGTTCTTATAGATATTTTTATTTTTACAAAACAGTGCTCAATGTAAATTTACAGAGCATAAATATTATAAATTAACTGATTTAAAAATATGGTTTCGTCGCTACACAGGAATTACCATGTTTCAAAAACCGAAGCTAAAAACTTTAAATTTAATTATATAATTAATTTAAAAGCATTAGCACTGTTGCATCTTTAAGCGAATTTTGGAATATACATATATATATATATATATATATATATATATATATAGAGAGAGAGAGAGAGAGAGAGAGAGAGAGAGAGAGAGAGAGTTAAAAAAAAAAAAAAACGTTAGAAACTTATCTTTCAGATTAAAAGTTTCCTAGATGATATCCGAGACGAGTTTTTAACTTTTGACTTTAAGTGTTTGCAAATAACCCTCTATTCCTATTTCAAAATTTGAGGACTTTACTTCCTAAAAAAGGCATGCCTTCAATAGAAATCGAACTTATATCCCTTTTCCCATCAGGGAAAACGCTCAGATATGTGTCTCTATCAATTTGGCTAGTTCCAATTCACTTACACACAAATAAACTTTCGAGAGACATGAATCCAAGTTCTCCCCCAACTATGGGTTAATTAGTAGAACTTGCATCAGTAATAATCATTATCTCTAAAATATTCTTATAATATAAAAAAAAATATTTTCTGGCTTTTAATAACCTGCATAATGATGACAAGTTGTAAATATCAAATCAATAAATTTATATATTCTTCGTATGAATGGACGTTCATATGTCTGTTTGTTTTTAATAATTTCACCCAAAACAAGGCAGTAAAGCCACTAAGACGCAAGAGTTAGTATCAAAGAATATAAAAAAAAAACATTAAGGAGCGAGAACAATAAAAGAACCAAAATTAAGAGGACAAGATAACGAGTGATGTTGCATTTCAATTTTTGAAGATCAAGCAAGAAGCTGGAAGAGCGTTCCATAAGGGTTATGGTCCAATATTCTCGCACCACTGTTATGGTCCAAGGTTAGGACCAAGGAAGAACAACACGAACACAAGAGTAGGAATAACAAAAATATATTAAATAGAATAATAACACAAGAAGTTGAAGTTGTTAGTATGACTGTCAGTCTGGTTTAGAGTGAACTACTATTGTCTCGACTCGTTCCGTCTCGACTCATTCCACTTCGTTCTATATCCGTCTCTCTTGAGAGGCGCAGTCTTTATAGTGTCAGGAAGAGTTCATTGTCGTTACAGGTAAGATCCCATAACAGTTATCCGCAGTGAAAACCAAAGTTTCGTTATTGTGCACAAAAACAAGATACAAATTGATAAAAAATCAAAATCAAACACACCTTCTTATCTGAATTTCTGGGATTAACAGTTACCGTGATTTATATTCAGACAAACGCCGAGCAAGTCTGCCTCGCAAAGATCGATTACAACTTAGTAGTGAGTTTCTTTTTTTACCGGATGTTCTATATTTTCGGTGTAATCGTTAGCAATCATGTCTCGCTAGATCAGTTACAACTGACTGGTGATTTCGTTACTAACTGAGTGCCCCGCACTTTCGGTCTTGTTCCACATCTAAGCTACGCGCAGAAAATCATTACCAGTTGTTAGTATGACTGTCAGTCTGGTTTAGAGTGAACTACTGTTGTCTCGACTCGTTACACTTCGTTCTCTATCGTCTCTCTTGACAGGCGCAGTCTTTATAGTGTCAGGAAGAGTTCATTGTCGTTACAGGTAAGATCCCATAACAATAAGCGAGAAGTTTGATGGAAGAAACATAGAACTTACGGTTACATCTCGCCATTTTAACTGTAAAATGAAGAGATCTTGCCGCCAATCATACTGCACTTAAATTTTGGGTGTATTAAAGGAACATTACGAGGGTGGGAATGTGTCCCAGAGACAATACACAATACACGCCAAGACTCACCATGTGTTTCCTGTTCCAGTAAGTTTGTGACTTGATGTAAGTCTTGTTTTTTTTGTCACAAATCTTTTCTATAGCAAACAGTGTTTGTATCAGTTTATTGTGTCTTGTTGTCTTCAATTAAATTAGTATTAAGTAACAACAAAATAGTGAAAATATTCAGGACGTAGTTGGTTTATAATGCAGTATGTTCACCAATATAACCAGAAACTAAAAATGGTTACTATTTACAGTGAGAAAATAAATAATAAAAAAGGAAAACTTGGTTCTTCGTGCCAGCAAAAAAAAAAAAAAGGACGGTTTTCCCTTGACACCGCTATTATTTTAACTACAAAAAAAAAACAGCGTCAAAAAGACGGTTTTCCCTTGACACCGCTATTATTTTAACTACCTTCACACCTCGGCAATGTTTATTGTTTTAAAAAGCGATGATTAAAATTGCAGTAAAACCTAAACATATGAAAGTGAATTTTATGCTTTTTCTTTGTTCTTGAGAATTTACAACAAAATAATAAACACTGTTTATTTATTAGATTGTTTATTTACATTATTTATTGTTGATTGAAATGATTGACAAACATCGGTTAATTGACAATGGATTCAAACTTTATAAAATGAAAAATTGTTTTCATATTTATTTTCTCCTTTTCACTGTTTTGATTTCTCCAGACAAAGCCATCTGATGATATCCTAAGAAGCCTTCCTGTCCCTGATGTTGGCCTCATTCAGTTCCATCCTTTGAAGCCATATTGCAACTATAAGAATAAAGATGTTGAGAAGTCAGACAAATTCCCTATTGATGAAATTCCTTTCAAATTTCAGCTTGATGACTTGCATACTAATTTTGTCCAGGTACACATCATTGATGACCGTTATACTGAAATCTTTTCTCTAATAGATTTTAGAAGTATGGATGTGTTGTGGGAGTGTTCTTGATTTTGCTATCTTTATCTGGGATTATATTATCTGTCCACAGCATGTTAAATCAACATTTGTGTGCAATATTACATGAAATAAAAGATGAACCATTTTTGGTATGTATGCAACAAGATATAACATATTTATTAAATGATTGATTTTTTTTCACAAACATGGACAAATGTGCCTGCAATAAAACAACGTGCCAAAAGGACAGTATTTCCCATGACATCGCTTTTTTAACTGCCTTCACTCTTTGGCAATGTTTGTTTTAAAAAGCAATGATTAGAATTGTAATAAAATCTAAGCATAAAAGTGAATTTATACATTTTCTTTGTTCTTGAGAATTGACAACAAAAATAATAAACACTATTTATTTATTAGATTGGTTGGCAAAACATTGGCTAATTGACAATGGATTCAAACTTTATAAAATGGTAAATAACAAGGATTTCCTTTAGAGTTGGTTCACATATTTTAATAATTTGTTTATAAATTTCAATTGTTTAAAAATGTATGAATAAAAATTGTTTTCATATTTATTTATTTCTAAATTGGAAATGATAAATATTGCATCGTTTTAGCTTTTAGTATGTTGCAAATATAAATGCATTCTTGTAAAAAAAAATAAACTAATAATAGTGTTAAATATTTTTGTCGTAAATTCTCACGAACCCACTCCCAAAATGTGTAAATTTACTTTCATCATATGTTTAGCTTTTATTACAATTCTAATCATCGATTTTTAAAACAATAAACATTGCTGAAGAATAGCATTAGTTAAAATAATAGCGGTGTCAATGGAAAAACCACCCTTTTGGCAGTCCGTCTTTTTTTGTTGGATCGAAGGCCCAATTTTGCTAAAAAAAATTACTGAAATTCTTTTCATTCTTCTTTTAATTTTTTTTATTGAAAATATTTATTTTATTTAACTTTTCACGGAAAATTTGGAAATAAGTAATGCTTCCATGGTTCCACTGAAAGAGAAATCGTCGATGTTTCCGTTTTACCTTTATCTTTAAGTATCTTAAGTAACAGTCTTCTCACCAGAAATATTCGATTGAAATAAAATCAGAAAGGCACAGATAGACAGACAGACAGATAGATAGATAGATAGATAGATAGATAGATAGATAGAATGGCATAGATAGATAGATAATCAGAATGGCATAGGCAGCCAGATAGATCGATAGATAGATAGATAAATAAATAGATAATCAGAATGTTACAGATAGATAGATAGGTAGATAGATAGATAGATAGATAATCATAATGGCATACACAGCCAGATAGATAGATAGATAGATAGATAGATAGATAGATAGATAGATAGATAGATAATCAGAATGGCATAGACAGCCAGATAGATAGATA
>OZ038492.1:80889693-80894693 GCA_964036315.1 Acanthosepion esculentum | reverse complement strand
TAATACACACAAATGCATGGATCAGTCTCTTAACACGCACACACACACACATACACATATATACATATATACACACACACACACACATACACATATATACATATATACACACACACACACATACACATATATACATATATACACACACACACACACATACACATATATACATATATATACACACACACACACACACACACACACATATATATATATATATATATATATATATATATATATATATATATATATATATATAATACTAATAGTAATACTCGGTTGGGAAAAACCTCGGATAGCACATCAAAATAAATTGGTACCCGAGGAAGAGATTGCAAATAAGAAAGAACTAGAAACATCCGAAAAGGGCGAAACAAATCGTTCAGGGTCTTCGGTTTTTAGTCCAAAGAAAAAACCTCAAACGATTAATAAAGATTTATTTCATTTATATATATATATATATATATATATATATATATATATATATATATATATATATATGTAACGTAAATCATTCAAACGAAAAACAAATATTGAAGCTAGTTATATGGCGAGAATCACTCTCACAAACAATATTTAATAATAAATTACAACCAACTTCGAATCTGTTAATGAATGGTGTGATCCTTGTTCATAAATTCCGGGCTTATCTGGTCTTATTTTTTTGTACGAGCCGGCTTTCAGTCGTTTCGAACGACCATCATCAGGTAGACATATTAGTGTGTTTTTGTTAAACTCCGAATAGTAATGCGACATCGAAAGATATTGTGGTCCGAAAGAGTGATTTTTTAGTAATGAGATATTGTTAAATGTAAGAATAATTTTGGAGCGCTGCAGACACAACGCTGAGGTTGAATTTTTTTAAATTTGAAAAATGTGCGTTCTTGTACTGGAGAAAAGTGGCATGAACTAAATTGTTCAATAATAAGATTAAATGTCACAGTTATTATCAGGAATTTCGCACTTAGGATCAGGTTATTTTAATATCGGTTTTGTAGTGCGTATATATATATATATATATATATGTGTGTGTGTGTGTGTGTGCGTATGCGTGTGTGTGTGTGTGCAGTACAGGTAAGTCCTTTGGTATATAATTCAAGTGGCTCCTAGTAATGTCAAATATTAAAACTGATCCACAAAAAAAGCTCAATGTATTTATTATAACAGATCACATAAATTACACAACAAAATCCAGTATTTCACACATATTTCGATACCAATCACTCTATAATAAAGGAAATTATTTTTCTTTAACTTCGTTTTAATTAAACAATTTCGCATCTTCCGTTAATCAAAATCTTTAAATTTCAAGTTAATTGATTGAACTTAATATTTCTAAGAAGCGAAATGCATTGCTGAATTTCAAAACGAATTTAAATTCATTGGAAGGAATTTTTTTTTTATAAATCGCTAAAAATCGCTGATTTTTACTATTTTTAACCATCATTCAGCACAAGCTATTTATCTTTATTAAAAATAATCTTTCCAAAATAAAATATACGTTTCTCGATCTTTATTTGAGTGATATTAGCTTATTTAGAGTTTAATTAATTTGGTTTGAACCAAGTATTACTTTTAGTGTAAAAATATCGCAGAAATTCATTTTTTTAACATGGAGGTAGGTGTTTTTATGAGGTGCTGTCAGCTCTATTGACAGCCGGAAATTTAACTAATTATTTCGACGGGGGACATATCTGTAAAAATTAATTGACGAATATAGCATGAGCACCGTTTTTTATAGAGTAAAAACGGTGCTATATTCGTCAATTACTTGCTTCCCCGATGACTATAATCTTCAAATATTCAAGTGTAATGTCTATCGACATCTGACACACTGAGCTTGTTCTCCGTCCTTTTTTTTAACTACTCTTTCCTCTTAATGATACCATAAAGATTTTAACTTTGTTTTTATTAAGTTTGGGGCATTTTTTTTCATCATGTATGCTCATTTTTTAGCAAATGTTTGGACGAAACAAATTTAATTAAACATTTAATTAAATTAAAAAGAACTGACAAAGTCAGTCTGTTTTAATTTTTTATTGTACTTTTTTAATTTTCTAATAATGTTTTAAGTGCTGTACTCGAAGTTGTGGATAAACTGTACCAAATTCATATTTTGTTATTGTTTTAATCAAGTACTTTCGGCTATCACAGTCATTTTCAAGAACCAATGCGATGTCTGTGCTGCAGTTAGAATTCTTTTGTCTACATCCTGATATACGTTAGAAAGCAGAACGTTTGAAATAAGCCTCGTTACTCCTGCTTGGTCTCACGCTGTCCACTGACATGTAGTCCAATAAATACATTGAATCAATAGCTTCATCTACAGCAAGGAAAGCTGGTTCTCTGTGTCGTGCCAGAAAGGTTTTCTCGTCTGAGTCCATCCTTCAAATCTACAAGTCAGCCATCCGGCCTTGCAACGAATATTGCTGTCATGTATGGTCTGGTGCTCCCGCTGTACGTCTCGAGGTCTTTAACAAAATTCAGAGACGAATATGCAAGATGATAGGTCCTGATCAGGCATCTAGTTTACAATCACTATACCACAGACGTGTCGTGGCCTCCCTCTGTCTCTTCTACATGTATTTCCACGGCAACTGTTCCGACCAGCTACTTTCGCTGGTATTTTGGTATTAGCCTCTAATATTTGTGTTATGTTGATAATTGCATTTTGGTTGTACGTGATGTGCTGGTCGAGAGTTTCGACAGGTATCGGGTCAATCTGCGAGATAGTGTTGTGTATGTGTGCCCGATGGAAGAATTTAATGCTGTTGTTTATTATTAATATTCGAGATGCAATTCATAAACAGACATTATTTTTACATTATTTTTATGTCCCATGTTGTTGGTAATAATTAAGTTAGATATTTTAACTCTTTTATAGTAAATAATAAATCTTAGGTGTTTGTTGTGATCATTAAGTCATATTTTTTTGGTGAATTATATTTTTAATTGCTTTTTCATCTTTATAATTAAAGTGCATCTGGTACATCTTACATAAAACTAGCAGCATGGCCCGGCGTTGCCCGTGCTTGATTCAAAAATCGTACGACTCATACAGCAATCGCTATCACTTGACTTAAAATATTTTTGCCCTTCCTTGCCTATAAAGGAGTGCCCTTTGCCGTGCTGATGTTGCTACATGCCTTACTTCTTGCCTATCTCACACTGCGAAGTTTTTCTAAGCTCTATACTAAACATTAAATCTGTTACGAAAATGAACTAAACAAAATGAACACAAAACGATCAGCTTTAAAAAAGGACTCGTAACTGGAAAAACCGAATGAAAAAAGAATGTTAACAACAAATACTTTTTTCACACCCAACCCAATTCTGCGGAATCAGAATCAACGTTGAATTTAAGCAAGCGAATGAGACAATTGGAGTAAAGTACCATGCAGATTTAAATTTTTCCCACTTGTGACGAATGCAGCTATCGATTTTTTTTGCATGCTAGCATGCTAGTTAATATTCGTGTCAGTCAGCTGTTGGCTCTCACGCTGGCCAATAGAATCTTCCTGCCTATTCGTGGCAGCTAGCTATAGGCTCTCATTCTGGCCAATAGAAAATGGCCGCAAACTACATGAACTACCGTAGAAGCATGAAAAAATCGATTATTTCCACTATCGATGTGAGTTGGGAAATGTAAAGTCAGTCTTGGCCTTCTTGCTAACTTGGAGCATGTGTCTGTAAATTTTAGTGCAAATCCGTCGAAAACTGCGGCCGTGCATTCGTTACACACACACACAAACACACACGCACACATCCTGCCTTTTATAGATAGATATAAGTTAATGGTGTGTTTATTTTTGTCTACATCATGAAAGGGTGTTGCGTTATTTCTTCGTTAAGGCTAATTTCATTTCTTAGTTGACGATGTAGTTAGGGAAGTTATTGTTAACTAGAGTTTGTTTAATGTTTCTAAGTTCCTTATGGAATAATATTAGCAGCCATATCCAGCTGGTCGATCAGAAAAGTGGCCAATTAGAAGTGAACAAAGGCAGCATCATGTTTTGAGTCTATCTTATTCAAAAACTTCAATGTACTTCCATTAAAAACAATTTGAATTAATGCAGTTATTGATATAATAGTAGAAGTCTGTACTTATTCAATCGAAGTTAGTCGAGGGCATGAATGGGTAAAGCAGGCAACATGAAGACCTAAATTCAGACCACAATTATTTTGGTGTTTTTTAAATTTGTCAATTTGTCAGTGTGCTACCAGGGATGTAAAAGAGGATAAATTCATAAGAAAATTAATAAACATTGGTTAAAAGATCAATGAAAAATAAGAAGCCAGTAAAATCGCCATTATTCGCTATTTACGCGGGTTTTCACTATATGGGTGGACTCAATTATCAAGTTAACTGACTGTTAAACAATCAATTTATTGTTGGCTACAATTGAGTGAAGTTTGGATTAGATTGCTTGAAAATTGAGGGAGTTTTTAGTTTAAAATTTTCTATTTTTGCGGTTTTTCGCTAAACGCAGTAGTGTAGAAAGAAAAATGAGGTATTGTTGAGCTCATCATGATGTAAGTAATCTACATACCGAGTTTGAACGAACTCAGAAGAAAAAAGGTTGAATTTATCGATTTTGGTCGGCTTTATCGATTATTGATTTACACTAAGAACCTATCTCTTACACTGAACAATGTATATGCCAAGTTTAGTCAAAATCGGTTGGATAGAACTCGAGTGATAAGGTATCACACAGACAGACTGCACACACACACACACGCACAGGCATCCTCTGTTTTATATAGAGAGATTTCCGAAGAAGAGCTTACCTTGGCTCAGTAAAGCATGTTATTTATAACAGCTATTTTGTATCTGTGAGGACATACACTTTTGTAGTTGAGTAATCACGAATTACTGCTTGTGAGTTTTCGTTTTTTTTTTTGTTTTGTTTTGTTTTTGTTTTGTAAAGAGAGGTGGTAAAGTTATGGCTGTTGGCATCGATTAATACGATTAAGGGATTTTATTATTAATACTGAGTTTG
>OZ038492.1:80829693-80884693 GCA_964036315.1 Acanthosepion esculentum | reverse complement strand
GATTCCTTGACTCCAGAAATAATTTTTTTTACAATCCAGTCACAAAGGACGTTGTTACACGTGTTGCACATGTGTCTTTAAAGAACATGAAACCTACTTCAGCTTCGATGTTTTTGTTTGTTTATTTTAAGCTTCTATTGTTATATAAAGAGAAAAAAAACACCATTATGTCCCGGGCATCGTGATACACACACACACACAATGTTAAAATACATTCGCTTCAAAATATATTAAAAATATGTCAACGACATTAAATGTTCTTAAATTATTTTCTCTTTCTATAAAAAAAAACAACAACAAAAAACTGTCGTATGTTTGTTTGCTACGAAATCACCTTAAATACAAGCAAATTTATTTTAAGCAATAAATATTTAAATGTGTTTCATATGGAAAAATTATGTTTAGTTAGATCAGTGATTCTTGACGTGGGCTCTTAAATCCACAAGTGAGCCTGAGAAATTTTTAAAATGGGCCTGGAAATTCAGATTGAAAACAGAGGAGACCCACGCCTGAAGATGAACCAAGTCTTGACACGCTGATAGCTAGACACAAGGAACACTGTAATTAGTCAAGAATTATATTTTATACTTTATTTTGTATCTATATATATATATAATTCTCGAACTCTGTGTGTGTGTGTGTGTGTGTGTGTGTGTGTGTGTGTGTGTGTGTGTGTGTGTGTGTGTGTGTGTGTGTGTGTGTGTGTGTGTGTGTGATCGGCTGTTCTTTTATACGTTTCCACAGTTTTCATCCGATTTCGATGATTTCTTTTTGTTTGATAAATAATTCTTCAGTACCGGTTTTGAGTCCAAATTGTTGGCGACAATGGCTCTCCACTACTTCCTGTCCATTATAACTCTCAACAACGTTTTACTATTTACTATCTGTTTTTGTATATATATATTTCATAAAAACTTTAATGAAAATAAATAGTTTAAATTATTATAATAATATTGTCTATATCTATAATTCGCAAAATGTGTGTGTCTGTTTGCGTGTGTGCGTGTGTGTGTGTGTGTGCGTGTGTGTGTGTGTGTGTGTGTGTGCGTGCGTGTGTGTGATCGGATGTTGTTTATGCGTTTTCACAGTTTTCATCCGATTGTCGCCGATTTGATTTTGATGTCCAAATTGGCTGGAAAGAATTCCAACCTTGAAGGTGAAAAATCTTTTCGCAAAAATCAAAGGCAGAATAAAATGTCTGTAAAAAAAAAAAAACAGCGTACAATCAATTTAGAGAGTTGAAATCTAACGCAAAAGATTATTAGAATTATAAAAAAAAATATATTATAAATAAAAATTATCGTATATTATTATTATTATGGTCCCTGGAAGAGGTTCCTTCCTAGCAAGATTGAGAACGCAAAAACGGACCTTTTTCAGCCCCCGCCCCCAACCTCTATTCAATTTTTTATCTCCATTTGGGGATGTGCCTCAGTTGCACCCAATTGTTACAAATATTGAATTTTCGGGTGGGCTGACTTTAAACTTAAACTGCTCCAATTAAACGGCTAAAATTCCCAGTAATGAAAGACCCGGGCAAAGACGGGTTATACTGCTAGTAAAATATTAAAACTGATCCACAAAAAGAGCACTCTGTATTTGTTGATATCGAGCAAATAGCTAATAAACAATAAAATCCCAAATTACCTCATATGGGGAATAGCCCTATTTTGGCAGACAAAAATATCGGTCGCCTGGCTTATCAACCCAGATGTGGACTGAGTTCTTGTCAAATATAGAAATTATCCATTTCAATGTTTCAGCCAGACGAAAATCATAAGATAGGGATAAGAGGAGGGTGGAAAGTATTTGTCTTAAAGGGAAGAAGTTTTATAAAATTAAACCCGAATATTAACCTTATGACATTAATTTCGGGTTATATGAAGAACGAAATATTAATTTAAACTTAAAAGAGGAATAAAAACGGGATTTAAAATAACTTTAAAATATATAGATGAAAGAATAAATTTTTTTGTTTGATAGATAATTCTGCAGTGCCGGTTTTGAGTTCAAATTGGCTGGAAAAAATTCCAACCTTGAAGGTGAAAAATCAAAAAAAACTTATTTTTTACACTTCGCGCAAAAATCAAAGGCTAAATTTAATGTCTGTAAAAAAACAGCGTCCAATCGATTTAGAGAGTTGAAATCGAACGCAAAAGATTATTAGAATTATAAAAAAAATTATATTATAAATAAAAATTATAGTTCGTATATTATATTGACGATCAATGCAAGAGGTTCCTTCCTTGAATGATTGAGGACGCAAAACGGCTTTTTTCACGGCCACCCTCCCACCATTCAAATTTTTACCCCTCCCCCATTTGGGGATGTGCCTCCCCTTTATACTTAAACTGCTCCAACTGAAAGGCAAAAATTCCCAGTAATGAAACACCCGGTCGAAGACGGGTTATACTGCTAGTTTATAAATAAAATCTAGTTCCCGTCAGGTCTATTTGTGCTTATGTGAGCCTGGAATTTTTTGACACCACGAATGGGCCACAAAGAAGTAAAGGTTGAGAAAAACTTGTCTAGAAAACCATAACATTTTTTTCCGTCTCCTTATAACATTTATAATGAAAACAACTAGGGAAGTTTATATCAGGCCGGGTCTTACATAGCAGAGGGCAGTACTTGATTTAAAAAATATCTTAAATTTTTTCAATCACACTTTGGAATTATGGACCTCTAAACCTATTAAAAAAAAATGGACAACTATATTTCCACGTGGTTGTATTTAATGAAAACAAAAACGCAATTAGAACGAGAGAACAACATTTAACAACAATCATTTAAGGAAGGATCGCATTCAGTTCTTACATTTCAACATTGATCAGTTTTTAAGTTACCTTGACAGCTTTTTAAAAAATAATCAGTTTCAGACAGAGACTCCGTTTCTATTCCGGCGTTTCAGCATTTGTTCCAGACAATCTATTTTCTTCTGGAATCTAACATTTTTTAACTCGCCTTAATTAATTTCTGAATGATAAAATGTTTCCACTCTGACATTTTAGCGGTGATTCCAAACATTGTTTTTTTTTGTGAAATCAACCAGTATTTTTAACTCACCTTAACAAATTTCCGAATGATAAAATGTTTCCAATCTGACGTTTCAGCGCTGATTCCAAACTGTGTTTTTTTTGTGAAATCTACCAGTTTTTTTTTTAACTCGGCTTAACAAATTTCCGAATGATTAAACGTTTCCAATCTAACGTTTCAGCGCTGATTCCAAACATTGTTTTTTATGAAATCTACCAGTTTTTTAACTCGCCTTAACAAATTTCTGAATGATAAAATGTTTCCAATCTGAAGTTTCAGCGCTGATTCCAAACATTGTTTTTTTTTGTGAAATCTACCAGTTTTTAAACTCGCCTAAACAAATTTCTGAATGATAAAATGTTTCCAATCTGACGTTTCAGCGCTGATGCCAAACATTGTACTTTTATGAAATCTACCAATTTTTTTACTTGCCTTAACAAATTTCTGAATGATAAGATATTTCCAATCTGACATTTCAGCGCTGATTGCAAAAATTTTTTTTTGTGAAATTTACCAGTTTTTTATCTCGCCTTAACACATTTCTGAATGATAAAATGTTTCCAATCTGACGTTTCAGCACTCATTCCAAACATTGTTTTTTTATGAAATCCTACATTTTTTTACACTCGCCTAAACAAATTTCTGAATGATAAAATGTTTCCAATCTGACGTTTCAGCGCTGATTCCAAACATTTTTTTTGTGAAGTCAGTTTTTTAACTCGCCTTAACAAATTTCTGAATGATAAAAAGTTTCCAATCTGACGTTCCAGCGCTGATTCCAAACATTGTTTTTCTGGGATCTATCAGTTGTTAACTCGCCTTAACAAATTTCTGAATTATAAGCGGTTTCACGCAAAGGTTCGTCATCTATTCCGACGTTTCAGCGCTGATTCCAAACATTGTTTTTTTTGTGAAATCTACCCCTTTTTAATTCGCTTTAAAACATTTCTGAATAATAAAAAGTTTCAAGCCAATGATTGTTTTCCATTCCGACATTTCAGCGTTGGTCAAATATTGTTTTTCTGGAATCTATCATTCTTAATTCTGAATAATAAAGACTTTCAAAAAATTCTCGGCAGGATTCGAACCTGCATCCACTAGGGGCAATCGTCATTAAATCTGGCGTGCCTAACCGCACGGTCGCATAGGACTTACGGTCAAACGGTGTACGAATAGGGCTTCTGAACACACCATCTGCTGATTCTCGAAACATCGATATCTGCTCTGTTTCATATCCTACCGTAAACATAGACAATTTATTTTTTAGAAAATAAACGCATATTTTTCTGACAAGAATTCAGGCTGGTAGATATACTTGAACAAAAAATATATTTTAATTAAAAAATACAAAAACAAAGCTTCAACTCGAATATGGATATCCGTCAAGAAAACGTTTAAACAAAATAAATTAAAAATAAAAATATTTCGGATTTAATCTATTTCCTAAAATAAATTGTCTTTAATTACGTTAGGATACAAAACAGAGCAGATATGGAAGTTTCCAGAATAGGCATAGAAGTCTGTGTCTTCAAAAACACTATTCGACATTTATTTGACCGTAAGTCGTATCTGGTCGAGCAGTGAGGCAAGTCAGAACCAAAGACGATTTTCCGAAGGAGCTGCAGTTTCGAATCCTGCCGGGGGAGGCGTATGTTTCGAAGATATTAGACCGGTAGATGTAGTTAGATAAAAAAGTAATTTTAAGACATTTTTTATATTTATATGTTATTTTTATAGATACAAATATTTAAGTAAATCCTCTGTTTATAATAAACAGTATTAACAACATTTACTGGTCTGAATGTCCGAGAAATGTCATAGAAAATAGGCGTCCTCCAACAGAAATCGAACGTGTATCCTATTCGGAACCGTCATATAGTCTGACGTGCATTTACCGATTGAGCATTCAGTTACCACATTCGATTTAACTGTTTTTAAACTTCAATTCTCTCATACATTCATATCTGCTCGATGCGTATCCAAATGTAAACAAATGACGTCACAAATTATGAAATGGCCGGTAAATGTTGTTAATACTGTTTATTATTATTAGAGCATTTACTTAAATATTTGTATCTAGAAAAAGAACGTATAAACATAAAAAAATGTCTTTTAAAAAATTGTCGGACTTTGTCCATTTCATAATGTGTGACGTCATAAAAAATAATGTTTAATAAAAGACAGAGCTTCTAATCGAATATGAGTATAAATAAAAAATAACGTTTAAATAATATCTATATATATATATATTATAAATATAAACGACAATTGGAAAACACTAGTAATTGTTGACGCGTTTCGTCCAATGTGGACTTTCTCAAAGCAAAAAACGCAATGAATTTAATTAAACAAGGTAATTAATAAAAAAAATAAAAAACAATGTTCTTAGCAACTGGAATGTAGAGAACGCTATTTTCATATTGTTAACTGAAAATAACGTCAGTTAATGTCACGTGTGGAGAATATTATCATTATATCTATGTTGACGAATTCAACCATTTTCTTTTGATTTTACGATATTGTTGTGTAGATTTGTTTGTGAGAGCAGTAATTTTGTTAAGATAGGTGAAATAGGGAAAAGTCCTGGGCGTAGATTAATATTTGGGTAATATTCTATGGCGGCACTCTCTAGAATTTTCCTTCTGAGTGAGTTATTTTCTTTTTTATGAGTATAGCATTTTTAAAATCAAAATTATGGTTGAATTAATTCCTATGTATGACATTGTTTTCCTGGGATGTGTCAGTTGTTAACATGATTCGAATCTGTATCCTCAACGGAACCGTCATATAGCTTGACGTGCCTAGAAATATTCGTCCTCCGATTGAAGTTTATAAGCAGTAAATTCGACCTTGCGAACCGAACGATCCCGTGCAAGGTCGAATTTACTGCTTATAAACTTCAATCGGAGGACGAATATTTTCTATTAAAATTTCTCGGACATTCAGGCCGGTAAATGTTATTTAATACTGTTTATTATAAACAGAGCATTTACTTAAATACTTGTATCTATAAAAAGAATGTTAAACATAAAAATGTCTTTAAATAATTGTCGCACTTTGTCCATTTCATAATATATATATATATATATATATATATATATATATATATATATATATAATATCGTACATTGAGTGCTAGTGTTAAAAAATGAATTTTGCATTTAAACTAAACATAAATATGAATAAAAGCGAAAAATATGAATTTTGTATATAAAATAAACAGGTGAAAACACGCGCACGTATTTTTTTTATTATGACTTTTCAGATGTAGAGGATAATTGTGGCCCTTTAATGTGAGAGGGCTGGGGGAATTAGGTAGCTAAGGTTGCTGTATGGGCCTTAGTGGCTGAATCCGTAACGGTCCGCCTAGCTAAGGTGGCTTCCCAGAAAATGGAAAGTAGGTAAGACACTTGAAAAAATATATATCTTCTTTGATAAGAATTTTGATGATCTAGTTTGGAAGACGTAAATTTCACTGTTAGTGGATAAAACAGAGATGTCTATTGAAAAACATGTCCCCACGAAAATAATGTTTAGTGTAATAAGAAATATTGTCAGACTGAAAATGTAATTAATTACTTAAGTTTGCTTTCTTTCGCTACACTGTAATAACCATGTTTCAAAAATTGAAGCTAAAAGCTTCGAATTTAATTTTGTAATTAAATGAGAAATATTAGTTCCATTTCAACCTGAAGCGAATTTTGGAGTAACTTATTTTTAAATTTACTGAGTTTTAAAGGCACGGCAAAGATTCATAATTCACTGTTTCCAAGGATACAGAGAAATCCACTCATCCAGACAAGGGGTGGTAGCGTGTTCATTTTCATTAACTTTTTTTGTATCAGTTATTAGTTACGTTCGAAAAAGGGGTTATGCTTAGGTAGGGTCGGGAAGTATTTTTCAACGAATTCTGACATCCGTTAAATGCATGTTGTCTGTTTTTTTTTAAACTTTATTGGTAACGGCAAAGATTTCTTACGGCATTTTTTCTTTTTGTATACTTAAAGATTTTTGGGGGATGTTTAGGTTAGAATACGATTTATTTAACTACAATTTAAAAATATTTTCACTTTTAATTTATATACTATATTTTCACTTTTAATTTATATACTATATTTCTTTTAAAAACAAGTAAATGTACTAGAATTACTTACAGTATATGAAATTATTTTTTCATATCAAGTATAAGTATGTATATTACCAGGTCTATCTATATATTCAACTTTTCAGATCTTTTAGTAAATGGAGACAATACCCCCCCCCCCACACACACACACACTGATATATTAGATTGGTAGGGGGGAGGGAAAGCAAGAGAGAAGAGAAGAAAGAATAAGGGGAAGAAGAAAAGTGCCTGGTGGCCAAGTTTTTTAAAAAGTGAGATGAAGAGAGGGTATGGAAAGGAAAGGGAAGAAGAAAGGAAGAATGAAGAAGGAAGTAATGAAGTTTTCCGGGTATTGTCTCTATTTACTTAGAGATTCCTATCTGAAGAAATGAATATATAGATATTAATGATATAAATTATAACCAAAATGAACCTTTAAAGTTTTCTTCATTATTATTATTATTATTATTATTATTATTATTATCTCTCGACTACATTGAGCTCTTCCTGGATTAATATCCTGTTTGGAATTATCCCTACCAGTCACAAATGCGAAATATAAATATATATATATTATATATATATATATATATATATATATATATATATATATATATATATATATTATATATATATATATATATATATATATATATATATATGTATATTACACGTTATCTTTGAGACTACACGTGATCGAGTAGGAGACGTTTTTCTCCTTCTTCTTCTTCTTCTTCTTCTTCTTCTTCTTCTTCTTCTGATTATTATTATTATTATTATTATTATTATTATTATTATTATTAGTTTAACCAGTGTGAAAATGACGTTTAGTGTAATAAGAAATAATATCAAATTAAATATATATATATATATATATATATATACAGTGTAACCCGGATATAAGATACCCTGATATAAGAGAAACCCGGATATAAGAGAGATTTTCTCTGGTCCCAAATTAGAGCCTGTGTTAATGTATATATAATAGACCAAACCCGGATATAAGATAAACCCGGATATAAGAGACTTATTCTCCGGTTCCGACAACTCTCTTATATCCGGGTTACACTGTTTCTATATATATATATATATATATATATATATATATATATATATACACACACACACACACATATATGTGTCTGTGTGTTTGCGCACGTGTGTGTATACATATATATATATGTGTGTGTCTTTGTGTGCGCGCGCACGCGCGCGGTACTTAATGGAAAGTGCTCAATAGCCGTGATAGAGCCCACTACTATCCATGCAACTAATATATATATATATATATATATATATATATATATATATGTGTGTGTGTGTGTGTGTGCCTGTGTGTATGCGTGTGTGTGTGTGTTTGTTACGTAATTAAATGACAAAATGTAAAATAATCCTATGAAACGCGTTTCAACCTACGAAATTACTTCTTCAGACAGAATAATGTTTTAGTAATGCCATCATATATATTTCGAAGCGGTAAAGAAATAACAACGACGATTATAATTATACACCGAGACAAATGCTGGAGATGCAGGGACATTAAGAATTTCAATTTAAACTTAAGCGTCCCTACATCTCTAGCATTTCTCGCGATGTATACTTTTAACCAATGTTTGTTATTTCATATACCTATCCCCCTACCACGATGTGTGGGTGGTGTAATGGGATGGGTAGCGACTCGGAATGAGTAATCGGAGACTGTTGTTCGAATTCCATTTGGCTACATTCACTTATGCGTAATTACACTCGGGCAAGTGATGAGTCCATCACTTTTCCACCTGCTATGGGTTAAAAGGTAGAACATGTATGTAGAAAAATTATTTTCACTTCCCAAAATTATGTTAATACAATATTCACTCGCAAGTCCTACAATGGGATGGCTAAGGAAAAGGTTTATTACAATCTAGATGCAAAATTCTGAGTGTAAAAATACTTTTATTTAATTTGGAGTTATGTACAAAATTGTTAATACAATATGTCTTCGAAAAAGAAGAATATACACATATATATACAAGTTTTGGATTGGTATATACGGAGTGAATTCCAATAACCAACAATTACTATTCTTTAAAGAGTGCTCAATACAGAGTAGAGCAGATATAATTATTTATTTGAATATTACAACATAAATATGTTATAAAATCACGACAAAAGTAGCCATTTTGTTTCAACACTTCTGGTGTCTTATCAAGTGATGATGTAGAATATAGAATAAATGGTTACTTTTAAAACCATTTATTCTATATACTACATCATCACTTGATAAGACACCAGAAGTGTTGAAACAAAATGGCTATTTTTGTCGTGATTTTATAACATATTTATGTTGTAATATTCAAATAAATAATTACACACACACACATATATATATATATATATATATATATATATATATATATATATATATAATACTAATAATAATACTCGGTTTATCAAAACAAATTGGTGCCCGAGTAAAAAATTTGTAAAACAGAATGAACTAGAAAAACACACACACACACACACACACACACATATATATATATATATATATATATATATATAATATTAATAGTAATACTCGGTTGAGAAAAACCTCGGATAGCACATCAAAATAAATTGCTACCTGAGGAAAAAATTTAAAAAAAAGAAAGAACTAAAAACATCCGAAAAGGGCGAAACAAATCGTTCAGGGCCTGCAAAATTCTGAGTGTAAAAATATTTTTATTTAATTTGTATTTATGTACAAAATTGTTAATACAATATGTCTTCGCAAAAGAAGAATATATATATATATATATATATATATATATATATATATATATATATATATATATATATATAAGCTCCTGAAAAATTAATTTCGGTTGAGCTCTCTGGGGAGGAAGTTTGGGTTTGCAAACAATGACTATTACGGCTAATAATGCTAGAATCTTCGGTAAATAGAATCGAGTTCTCTTAGTCACTGTGTGTTTATCTAAAAATAAATATGCTTAAATTCACTTTCAACGGCTTAGTGGTAGAATCCCCCGACTGACGCCAATTTAGTCGGGTTTCGATCCTAGCTAGAGGCAACCGGACGTCTACCCACACTGATGAGCTGTGATACAGCGAAACGGTCTGTCTGTGGATGACAATATATATATATATATATATATATATATATATATATATATATATATATATATATATAGCGGGTGTAACAGCAAAATTGTCCAATTGTTAGATTACGCTTTGAACCGTTGTAACTTGAGAAATGATTAAAGATATCGTAGTGGAATTCAACTAGATTTATATAACACTATTGACCTCCATTGTGAACAATAAGAATGTATTTAGCTTTAAGTTGAAAGGATAATCCATCTTGCTGTTGTGACCTCCTGATCCAGTTTTTCTCTACTGTTCCCTCTTTTTTAAACTTATTCATCTTGATGGTTTTGAATGGAAATTGAAGATGGAAGCCAGGGTATGAATGCTGGTACCATTACCGATGGTCTGACTGATCTTTTTCCTCTCACTATTGCTCAGTTGGGAAGACAGCGGAGCTAACAGAAAATGATTATGACCTGTTCTCTTTCTACCTAAATAAAAAGGGTTTTTCAGTGGTTCTTACGACAAATGGTATCAAGATGGATAAAAAGAAGCTGAGTTTGTTTAGTGTTTTTTTTTTTTTAGATATTCAACATTTTGTGGGATGAACAATTACGCTGTTACACGATTTGGACAAATTTGCTGTAACACCCGATATATATATATATATATATATATATATATATATATATATATATATATATATATATATATATTGTATTATTTTAATACCTTATACTCTGGCGATGTGAAAAAAATAACCCTGGATTATACAATTTGTATATTGTTGTGGTGGGATCCACCTAATCTGCATAGGTGACTACCAACTATATAAATAATGGTTGATACCGGAAGACGAGAGAAGGAAGTAGAATCACGAGATCCAACTAGAGACTCTGATCGACTGCGACTAGTCAACACATTCTCCAGGAACGTCTTCCCAGAAATATACAGAAATACTATATGTACTTATTGTGTACACTTTCTTGTTATAATACATTCTTGTTCTAAGTACATTTTGTGTTGCATTATTATTCCATGCAATAGGCGAGATTCAACATTGAGTCAAGACTCAACATATATAAAAATATATTTGGATAAACCGATATTAGGGAAAAAATTCAGTAAAAAAATGGAATGTCTAAAACATCGGTGTTGGTCGAAAATAATCAATCAGCACCGCAATGCATAAATCAAAAGAAAAAACACCGAGAGAGTAAATTAAGTAAAAAAAGTGCTCAATATACTAAGTAGAGCAAAATCTAAAAAAACCGAGTGAGCCAGAAATTACCTACGAAGGTTTCACCTAACGGATTTTCTGTGTACTACCAAGCAGGATTCACATATATACATATATATATATATATATATATATATATATATAGAGAGAGAGAGAGAGAGAGAGAGAGAGAAGGAGAGAGAGAAAGACAGAGAGAGAGGGTAGAAAATATTAGAACGCTCAAAACTTAACAATGACAGCATATGTCTAGAAAACCGAAAGTCAAATGACTACAATTGAAAGAAAAAAAGGAAAAAGAGAAAAAAAGTGAAAAGAATAACGTGTTAATATAAAGTGAAAAAAAAAACAACGAAAATGACAAATGACCACGAACGCACACAAGCACACATATATTACGAAAGTAAGACTTGCACCAATGAAAACTGCACATAAAAAAGAAAAATTCGAGAACTATAAGCAGTAAATTCCTGATACCCCAACGAGTGGACGGAGTAACATATATATATATATATATATATATATATATATATATATATATATATATATATATAAGCGCAATCGTCAGACAATGTGCGTTGTGGAACTATATATGCTGGTTAGTAAGGAATTATGGGTAGGTCTCTTTATTGTTGCAGTTATCTGGGTTAGAGTAGTACAATAGACCTACCAATAATGCACCACTGACCAGCATATATAAATATTCGAACCAAAACACAACGCACATGGCCTGTCAATTGTGTTTGAGCATGAATCAGTTACCGCTGAGTTTTGACATCAGAGCCCACTTTTATATTTACTTACGCTCTATCCATGGTATCCAGCACGTTAACCCATATATAGCATACATTAAAACAATAATTTTGTCATATATATATATATATATATATATATATATATATATATATATATATATATATTATCATATATATATATATGTATATATATATGTGTGTATTTTATCATGCATTATATATATATATATATATAAATATATATATATATATATTATAATTTTATCATATAGACAAAATCTTTTTACTCACAACAAAGATGCAACTTGGTTTCAATGCATTTTAACTGCACATCTACGGGTGAGGGTTGGAAATGGTTATGAACAATCCTGTTTGTAGGCAAGCCAGGATAATCCAAGATCCGAGTTCAAAGCAAAAACCTCAGCTCACCCTGACGATCCATGTAGGTGAAACCTAGGTAGGTTTACCTGGCTCTTTAGGTTCATAGTTATATATATATATATATATATATATATATATATATACAATAGTAATAATCTTATAAATATAAGAAATTATACTCGTCCGAAAAACCTTAGGTGCCTTGATTTGTAAAACAAAAAAAAACAATACCAAAGGGAAAAAAAGGTACAAAAAAAGAAAGAACAGAGAACATGTATGTCAGCCGAAAATAATCGTCTAGAATCCAAGTTCAGAGTCCAAAGAGAAAAACCCCGATACGAGTAAGTAAAATAACTAAGTGCTCAATACGCTAAGTAGAGAAAACCTAATTAAACGTAAAGAGCCAGACAAACCTACCAAGGTTACATCTACGCGGAACGTCAGGTACTGACGATCCGCGTGGGTGAAACCTTGGTAGGTTTGTCTGGCTCTTTAGGTTTAATCATATATATATATATATATATATATATATATATATATATGTATGTATGTATCGTGGAGTCTCTCACGTCGTGGACGACGAATGAGACCCCGGGTTCAGTAAAATAAAGAGTTGCTGAACTTTTATGGACTGGCGTATGTTCCCCGAGGCCTGTGGTTGTTTCTAGATTGAGCCATTTTGCACGAACGGTTGAAGATCAATGGCCACAAGTTTCTGCGAGTGATCAGCAAAGCCTGCTTTACCTTATCTATATAAATAAAGTTGTGGCCTCTGTCTGTCTGTTTGTTTGTTATCCTTTCCTTTTTTTTAAGATAGACCCCCATAACCATATATATTTGAATTTACATTAACCAGAGTACTTGGATAAGTATATTTCATTTTAATCAGATGGAGTCCGGGGATGGGGTTACCCGCCCCTGATTTTTCCCCTTTGATTTAAATTAAATTTGAACAAGAGAATGACTCCTATGTTACCTGGATAAGTATATTTCATTTCGATCAAAGAGTGCCCCCTTGCAAAAAAAAACAAAAAACACTGAAAATATTTTCCCTTTGATTTAAATTAAATTTAAATTTGAGCAAAGGAGTGACTCATATACAAAATATAGAAGGAGAAAGCCAGAAGATAGAGGTCACATCGACAAGATCAAAGTGTCAGTTGAACAATAAATCCCCAATCAATGGGTGGTGCCTAACAATACATATTTGGTGCGACAATTTAACTGTCATATCAAAGTTGAAATCTGCTCATCAATTCATTCAATCAAGTACTGGATCAAATACTTATCAAAAGGGTCAGATGAAGTTGTTTTTGCACACATACCCCCATTGAAATTTTTCCCTTTGATGTGAATTAAATTTAAATTTGAACAAGGAATTACTCCTATCCAAAATATAGGAGAAAGCCAGAAGATGGAGGTCACACATCATTGAGTAATATTGAAATGCATCATTTTTCTCGACAAATTATAACAATGATTTATAATCAATCATCATATTCCTACAAAAAAAAATGTGTGACATGCAGCAAGGCGCGTGTAATTCAGCTAGTATATATATATAAGAATAGATGGGCACCTTGACGTGGTGTAATAGCAAGCTTGTCTCGCTAGGACAATTACGACTGAGTAGTGAGTTCGATCCTCACTGGGTGCTCCATACTTTTGGCCTTGTGCCACATCTAAGCAGCGCTTAGAAAATCACTATATATACGAGTAGATACGTTCGACTACTGCCCGGTTGAAATTCATTTCCCGACTTTTGGAAAAGTTTATTCCTTATTTCCTATTTAGGATTAAGTCTCCGTTTTCTTCTCCTAAAGTCATCTCAATTTCTTTCACTCCAAGTAACCCCTTGCATCTTAGTAGCATTATTGCCTTGCCTAGGATGCGAGAATTCATTAATACGTGTTCTATTGAATGTAACTGCCAACAAAACAATATGAAGTTTTGGGCAGTTCCTTACGTTTCCTTATACACCGACTTCGTAAAATATAAAAATATTTTTTTTAAGTAAATAAAAAATAACCAGACACACCTTGACAGTCAAATCTTATTTATTTATACATATATATATATATATGTATAGATGTGTGTGTGTGTGTGTGTGTGTGTGTGTGTGTGTGTGTGTGTGTGTGTGTGTGTGTGTTAAAAATGGATGAAGAAAACGAACGTAATTTAACAGCTGTGTTTCTATGCGGATCTGTATTTACAAAAATAGCCATGATAGTTGTTTTTCTCCCATTCCTCATTGTGTCTGGTTCAGCAAGAAACGGATGCTTTTTAGCAGATGTGACGCAACTGCCAATGTCTAAAGTGACTTCAGCATTTCACATAGCATCACATTTATTTTTGTCGTACTTGTTTCGTCACTTCTAAAAATGATCCCTATTTAACCCGAAAATCATATTTATTTTAGCAAATACCTATAGATCATAAGTGTTAAAACGTGATTTGGCAAAAGACAGAGATATATCAATAACTCCACAGTTTATGAGAAAAAATAAGCATTTCTTTTCAAGAAACAATACTTATTTTTCCCAAAATTTCTTTCCTCGTACTTAACACAACGCTTCTTCTTAATCAAATCGAACATTATACAATAATTCCATATCAGGTTTCAAACAATTACAATATTTTTGTTGATCCAACATCCTATTGAATAATGTAAAAGCTTTTTTTTTCCTACCGAATTTAACCAAACATCGAGCCTGGTCAGTACCCAGATGGGTGACTGCTTGGAAATATCACATCATGAATATACGGGTGGTGTAATAGATAACGGCTCAGAATACAAAATCGAAGAACCCAGTTTATATATATATATATATATATATATAAACAAATGCTTAGAGGTACAAAATTTATATACAGTTTTAAAAACTAGGAATTTATTAATTTTAATTTTATTAGTCTCTAAGGCCGTTTCAACCAACATCTCATCAGGAGACAATAGTTGGATAATTGACAAATTAACGAAAAAAAACAGTGACGAAAATGAAGAGCAAAACAAGGGGGAAACACGCTAAAATAACATATAAGTGTATATACTTATAACAAGGGAAGGGGAAATAACGTGTAAATAAATTAGCGAGGGACAGTTAAAATAAAATATCCCCAACAGATTAAGGGACTTCACAATTTCTTTCTTTTTTTGCTCTTCACTGTTTTTTCGTTAATTTGTCAATTATCCAACGATTGTCTCCTGATGAGATGTTAGTTGAAAGGGTCTTAGAGACTAATAAAATTAAAATTAATAAATTCCTAGTTTTTAAAACTGTATATATATATATATATATATATATATATATATATATATATATATATATATATATATATATATATATATATATAAGTAATAATTAGGAGGATTTGATAAATGTAATTAAGTAATTCATCGAGTCTGAAACCTCAACAGAATGCATTCTGTTGAGGTTTCAGACTCGATGAATTACTTAATTATATATATATATATATATATATATATATATATATATATATATATATATATATATATATATTACAGGTAATAGATCCGTTGGTATATAATCCAGGTGGATCTTAGTAATATCAGATATTAAAAATGATCCACAGAGAGCTCAATATATTTATTATAACAGAGCATATATTTTAGACAGTAAAATGTCCAAAGACTGACTGTCTCGCGGAATGGGGATCTTGAGTTTAGTTTAGATAGAAGTTGGTTAAAATGTGCGGGGCTACTTAAGGGGAAGCCTCGTTTTGATAAGGAGTCTGGGTTGGTGACAAGGAGATGGGCCAGAGTGGGTGTTTAATTATGGCCAAGGCCTTTAGTTGTATGTAAATGAATTTAGGTTCCTGCTAGTGGATTATATTATTAAGTGATGTAGGGATTTAAAGACAAGACCATTTAAAGTCAGAATAAATTATCTAAATAATATATTCCTAAAATCTGTAAGTAAAACCGCAACACCCAATGGAATAAATCGCGTCCTACAACACACATACATACCTACATAACGACTTACACATCTACCTACATACGCATACATATATTTACTCATACACACATACACTCATACATACATACATACATACATACATACATATGTGTATATACCATACATTTAGACCATTAACGTTCGGTTATATTATTAGTATATATATTAATATGTACGCGAAATTCTTTAAAAGGAAGATATTAGTGGAAAAATTTAATCGGAAGGGGATGTATCAATGGGGGGAGTTGTTTTTTGGTAATTAGTGAGTGATAAGGTAAGATCTATATTCTTACATAAGCTTGAACCTGCTTCTATGCCTACATTTTAATACTATCTCTCTCCTTTGATTTAATAGTTTGAATTGATCATTGTATTTTATTATTCTAATTTTTTCCTATAAGCATAGCCTGCATCTATCTCTAAAGCTATTAGGGGTTTGTGCGAAACCTATAATTTTCCAATCTATCTGCAGTTTTAGAGCCTTTTCTTTCAATTCGCAAAATTATTTTTAAAGGGCTGTTTGGAATTTTAGTTTAGGATTGGTAAATGAGTGTATATGTATAAAAATTCTCTGTTTCAATTCTCCCGCGGAAATTCCAATGTAAACTTTAAAATTCGTCATATTTTCTTTTGGGGGCAATTGTTGCCAGATAAATTACCAAATCGGATCTGCATTTGCCCTCGACTGGGCAGTTTTCTACCATCTCTCCAGTTACATGTGGAGGGAGGGTTCCATACTAGATTTAGTTTGTTTCCCATAGAATTTACTTAAGACATAATTATTAGGCGAAATCATAATTTGGTTAGGGCAAATGTTGTTAGGGCAAAAGTAGCTAATATTGATCGATTTCCTATTGAAGACCTTACATAAAGAGTTGTTTTTGTGGAAGTTTTTATTTATTAATCTTAGAAAGTGCTGTCCTTTGTTAATATTTGACAGTTTGCAGTTTGCAAATATCAACAACTGCAACACTTGTACAATCCATTTGACAGATTCCTACATTACTTCCAGACAAATTATCAGAAATTGCTTCTTTTAATTCGGAAATTGTTTTCGATTTGAAACTGCAAACAAGACCTTTCAGTACACCCCACAAAAAGGTCTAGTGGTGTTAGGCCTGGTGATCGTGCTCGAAAAAAAGGGTGTTATTTTTGCTGCATCATGTACATATATATATATATATATATATATATATATATATATATATATTGCGTATATTTTGGCAGCACGTTCTCATTGAGACATGTTTCATTGAATAATTTAGAAAATTTTTGCTTACTATTTCTGCTAATGTCAAATGGACCCGAAATAAATAAATATGCATCAACACGGTAATTTTCTCTCTTCCTTTAATAACGACACTAAGAAGCTTGTCCGTGCATATGAAAGGAATCAATTGAAAATAAGTAGACAAAACTTGTCTAAATTATTCAATGAAACCTGTCTCAATACACACACACACACACACACACACACACACACACACACACACACATATATATATATATATATATATATATATATATATATATTGATTGATTGTATCTTCTATCCTGTTTGATCTATTAACAAGTCCTGATATTGGTGAGTCATTTATACACCCATACGACACTACCATATACATATATATATATATATATATATATATATATATATATATATATATATATATATATATATGTAACCTATATATATAACCTATATATATAACCTATATATATAACCTATATATATATATAACATGACACTACCATATATATATATATATAGTGGCGATTCCGGCAATCGGGCTTGTCGGGCATTCGCTCACGATCAGGAATTCCGTGACCCGTCAGGGTGGTAGGGGAATCACATGTATTGCAGCCGCTGTAGAATTGTTGTTTCTTGTGCAAGATAGTCTGACGAAGCCCCAAACTCTCCAGGTCGGTTTAGAATTCATAGTTACCTACTCCTAGGCCGCTTACCACCCAAGGCTATAGATCCCAGTCTGTCCAGCTATTTATTCATAGCTGTGGATAGAAAATACCTTTCCCAATTGTATTGCCAATTATATGAATCCGACTGGAATTCGAACTATCCGATTCCTCAATCAAAGCCGCTATCCATTATCAAGTATATCTATTTCAAACCAACAAAAATCTTTCGTGGTGCGTTCTTTTTTATTCTTAACCTCAACTGGATGCAAAATCATTTTAACTCCGTGTCTCAAAATATTGACTGAAATACATTTCGTTGATATAGTTTATATTGTAGCATACCTACGGACGATAATGGGTATATCCCCATCCACATAAATACAGTAGTAAATACTGTATGTTGGTCTGCAGTTGGAGATTCGTCTGAAGCTGTGCTGGTCAAACTCCAGACGAGGCTACGTCGGAGAGCAGAGTCTCGTCTCGGGAAACAGCTACCCGACATATTTTATACGTGGTCTACGGGGAAATTTTGGACGAGCTTACGGGCTTGGTTACCCCATATTCAATTCGGCCATGTGCCACATCTGACCGCGTGGGGCGGCTGGTAGTTATCCTGCAGTTGGAGATTCATTGTGGAATTCACTTGACTCACTTCTAGCAGTGGACTACTTCTTCTACGCGCCGCTGGCGAATCTTATATGTGTTGTTCTTGTCCTAAGTATTATCGTTCATTACCAAGCTTCGTATGGTTATTCTATTCAGTAACCTTCCTTAGGTTACAACAGTTTAAAAGAAAGAAGAAAGAAAGAAAAAAACAAAGAAAGAAAGTAAAAAGAGAATAAAATAAAATTGACCTTGCTAGATCTGAGCCCTATCTGAGCAGGAGACATTTAATAGGCAATGTATTTCTTGCATTAATTTTATAAATAAGCTTTAAAAAATCTTAAAATGACTTGTATGCCCTGTTTTTCAGAGAACACATGTTTATTTCAACTCATTATTTTCAAATGTCCATTTTAAAACATTTATTCCGTACAGGATCAGGTTTTTTAGCACAATGTATTAATTGAAGAAGAGCAAATTAAATTTAGCGCGACCTCAAGTCGGTGAAAATCAAAGAAAAATCTTAACTGGTCGACTGGAAGGTTGGGCTGAGTAGTGGGTTTGGAGTAGTGTCAAGGAAATATGATATCAGCCAGCAGTACTGATCATAGATGTAAAATTCACAGACAGCGAGATACATAAACAAAATAACACATACACGTATATACAAACACACCCTCGAATATAGGAACAGAGGTTATTTTTAAAAAAAACTATCTGGTTAAAGATTTGAAAAAATTATATATTTTACTTAGAAATGATCCAGAAACCAGTACCAGGGTCTGCTGCCCGGTGATTGGGAACCTCTATTGTAGAGCAATCAAATACCATCAGGGAATGCATATTCAGAAAGTGTGCAGTCACCTGTTTGACTTCTGTTGGTCATCACTTAATTTAAATCCGAATAAAAAAAAAATACAAATGTGTTATTCACTTGACGCCCACACTTTACAGTTGAATTTTTTTTCCAATTTCTCCCTCTTCATTCGTGTTTGTTCTTCATCTATTTCATCTGGGATTGGCAATAGCGTAGGTGCTACTGAGCCGAGGTGGAAGGCGTTACAGTAAATCCAGGTCTGACATACAGATAAACAAACACTTTCCTGAAAACTGTCATTTTTTCCTCCATGGAGTTATCTCCCCCTTTATTTTTTATTTTTATTTCTTTGTCGACGGTTTTTAAAAAGCTCTCTTGATTTTGTCTTTTTGTGGTTGTTGTTTACATTATATTTAAAACAAAAATCATTACAAAGTAGCTTTTTAACGCTTGCAGTAGAATAACAAACCACAAACTCGGCAAGCTAAAAGAGAAACACCCTTTGGTATTCGGGTCTCTTGAGTAGAGTGCAGACTGTACACACCCATCTCCCGACATGTACAGTCCTTTGATGAAACCGGGGCTTTGTGGCTCATCTAATAAAGACGTTGTTTTTTTTTAATTTTTTCTCTTTCAAAACAACTTTCTCCCGCAAGAAATATAGGCTTGCAAGACTAGAAAGAGCCGCTGGTGTTCGGAGAGAGGTAAAAATCGGGATTTTGAACGCTGTAAAGTAACAGAGGATTCGAAGAGTTATGCTGCACAATCTTTCTGCCTTTATTCCCCACTATTTTGCCTTGTGACTTGTATAAGGGTCGGCTGAAATGTTCATAATGTAGAGGTCACTAGGGCCTCTCGTATTTATATTAACGCAAAAGAAGAAACATTCAACGATAGAAATGGCATAAGTAAATGGAATTATTATATGCATAACAACAATTGTACAGGTAGTAATTCAGTGAACTTAGAGATTTAGTTGAAATATCTATTTGTTACTTGCAAATCTTCTTTTGACAGGTGAACTGTGTTCCTGTGAAGATTTTCATTTGGTGTGAAAGCGATGTAGAATCTGTAATTAATAAATCTGTTTAAATTAATTAAACAATTTGTAACATTTTCTATAGTTGAAAGTTCCATGTTTAGATATAGCAGGGGTTATTTACCATTAACTGTTAGTTTGAATTGCTTAAGGCTTTCAAAGAAAAGTGCATTTCTGCTGATGAAAATCTCGCCGTTAGAAGTTGATAAGGTTTCTGTGCCCTTGATGTTGAAAGAGTGAATATTCATAGATGTTCGTAGATGTTCGTACGTACGTGTGTGTGCGCGTGTGTGTGTCATGACGTTTCATAGCGTTTTCCCCACGGGACTAACGCGATCTCTCCACAGAGCTACATTGCTGTGGGTCTGAGAAAGCAGGAAAGATAAAAAAAAATCATTATGTCGCTAAGTATTTATAAGTAATGTGAATCACGTGATAGGCTCGCGAACGCATAACCAGATTTGGGCGGAAAATTAAGTTAGAACAGGTTAACTCGAGGTCAACCGTGCGGACGTAGGCGGAAACATGATATTGGTATTAACGGGCCAATCAAAACGTCAGGTAATCTAAACCTAGCCTGGAGCCTACAAGTGCTTAGCTTGTACAAGATTTTAGAACTTTGCACATGAAAGTACACAAAATACCGTTTTAATATTTATTGTCCAATCAGAACGTTGCTAAATGACAGTATTATGGAAATTAGCTGTGATCCACTGAAATTTAGAATTAGGTTCTACAATAGGCTGACCAAGATATTCTCATGGAATATGAGCAAATGAAGTTATTCAACATAGTCCTCCTGGCGGTCCGCACATTTCTTCCACCTGTGTTGCAGTGCTTGAATCCGATTGTTGAAGAGGCTTTCATCCTATTGGTAAAAAATGTCATCAACAGCAGATATGATATCATCATGACTGTGTTACTGTTCCCAGCCAAGTATTTTTTTCATGTTGGGGGACAAATGGTAGTCAAATGAGGCAAATCAGGAGAGTTAGGGAGGATGATCAACCAGTGTAAAGCCACAGTCACACACAGCAACCATTGAAACAAAAGGACTTATGCGGTGGAACACTGTCCTGATGAAAAAAAAGCTACCCTTCGTCAGTTTTCTTGGGTGTTTGATCTTGATAATCTTTCGTAATTGCCCCAGTAAGTTGGCATAGTACTCTCCATTGATGGTATGGGCCATTTGAATATAGTCAATAAACAATGATTTTCACAAAATAGAGGCTCTCATCTTCCCTGCAGTAGGAGGTGACGCGGAATGTTTTCACTGTCTGGCTAAAAGTGTTAAACCCAACACTCATGCTGGGTTAGGAAGTGTTCAAGGGGACCAGCTGGATCTGCTTCAAACAATGTACCTAAACCCCTCCAGCCGTTCTCTACTTTTATAAGAACCCGATCAGGCCCAAAATGGAGAACTGATGTCATAACTAACATCCATTAAACATGGCACGTGCAACTAGAACAGTCTAACCCAGTGAGCGAAATAGATGGTTCTGTTCGACATTCCAACCATCTGAAGGAGGCCGGAGCGTGCAACGACCGAAACGTTGTAATAAATATGGCGACAAAGATGAGGACAATAGTCCGAATAATGTAAATAGTGTACATAATACCTCATCTCAGAAATATAGACCGATACTGAATCCACCTTACTAATAATGATCTAAAAGTTCAGCTTATTAATCCTTATAATAGAGTGAGCGCCTATCGACAAAAGGTAAAAGCAAGAAGGACTAGGAAAAAAATGTGCGGGGGTGAGTGGGGGTGAGTGGGGGGTGAGTGCCAACGGTTTCTTGGTTTATGCGGTGTGTCCTTTTATTGCGTGTGCGACATGTACTTAATTAGGTGACCAATTCAAAGACCATGTCGGTCGTTTTCAAATATTGCACAGGGAAGATGTCCGGGGATAAGCTTTCCAATCACTGTCGGGAACAGTCACTTTGAACCTGTGCTCTGCTTAGGCATAGATAGACTAACCAGTACCGTTCTCTCAAGAGAACACTGTCTATATTTTAGAAGCTCTTATCTTTTGTTCCATTCCAAGGAATAGATGACATTTTTGACGCTATATTTTTGTTGGGGTCAGGGGCAGTTGGGAATAACATTGCCAAATTGCCAAGGAATCGTCAATGGTAATGGCTAGAAAAGACCCGTGATCACCCAGATCAAGTCCCTTAAATTATAATACACGTCTCCCTCTCTCACTCTCTCTCCTTCTCTCTCTCCTTCTCTCTCCTTCTCTCTCTCTCTCACTCTCTCTCCTTCTCTCTCTCCTTCTCTCTCTCTCCTTCTCTCTCTCTCCTTCTCGCTCTCTCTCACTCTCTCTCCTTCTCTCTCTCTCTCTCCTTCTCTCTCTGTCTCCTCTTCAAATTCATTTGAGGTAATTGAGACATCAACGGTCACCGTCGACTGAGGAAAGCCTGTTCACACTCGCCTATTTTTAATTAACGTCGCCAGTTACGATCATATGTATAGTACTTCCTCGATTTTCCGTACCTCAGTTTTGCGTACCTCAGTTTTCCGGACTTCGATTATACAGACTTAAAATTAATAGAAAAATTAAAATCATTCGAATGTTTTTCAATTATGCGACCCAGAACCATTCTATTTCATTTCAAAGAAGCGTCTTGAGAATTTACAAAACCTTCTTTTTCTTTTATGGACGGTGTTAATTCAGAACATCTGAGGTCACGGCTCTCTACAACTACATCTTTTGTACCTCTAAGCAATATTTCACATGATCTGTTCATCACCTGTAAAATCACATTTCTGCAGCCTTGAGTCTGTTCTTCATCGGTAAGAAATTTGCTCAGCATTCACTGCCATATAGGACACGCTACTTCAAACAAAAGGTTAGGAAAGAATCTTCCGTCAATAATGGAAAGAGCGATAACAGCTACTACACTTGAGAAACCTACTGTCCTGACAAAATTGTTTCATGAGAAAGATTTTATAAATTTCAACTGAAAGCAGTTCTGGCCGCTCTGTCAAATGTTTCCTTATAAGGAAACGGCTAATATTACAATTATCATATTAGGTAGCATTTCAGGACACGTTTTCTTTATTTCTAACGATATGTTCCTGTTATTTTTTTTTTCTTTTGTTGTTGTTTTTTGTGATGGCTGCATTAACTTCGAGATAGAAAATCCAATAAAACTACGTCCATCTGTAGATATCTACTCACCCCCCCCCACGAGGTCAGGTTGTGACACAAGGTCGGTTTAATGTGGGGATCCCGAGCGCGTGCACCCGGGCAAGGAACAGAAATTCCCCGAGCCCCCGCAACCGTCGCAACTAGTGCAATGAGAGGGCGCGGCCTCGGGTAGCTGTTCCCCAGGGCCGGGCACCTCTCAGTATAATTTTCCTCAGTTGCGACTCTGTCCTTTGACGGAGTCGACCCTGAGTGCGCTCTGCCCAAAGACAGAGACGCAACTGAGAGATGATAAAACTGCGTCTATCTGTAGGACAGCATTTGAATGTAAACGAAATATACTTTATTTCCCTGTTCCACACGTGACTTCAATAATTTTTTTATTCGATTATTTCACCCCCCCCCCCACACACACACACAAAAGGAAATAAAGCCATTAAAACGCAAAGGATTGCAGATTGTTAGAAAATACGAGTAAAAAAAAAAACACTATTAAAAAGACAGAAGATGACGATTGACGTTGCATTTAAATTTTTGAAGATCAAAGTTCACTTGGAAGCAAGGAGCCGGAAGAGAGTTTCACAAGCGAGAAGTGCGAGAGAAGAGACTGTTAGCTTAAAACTTACGATTACATGTAGCCATCTCAAATGTAAAAGGATGAGACCTTGCCGCCAATCTAGTACTGTGCTTAAATTCATAAAGTCTAGGTATCATAGAGGAACGTTCACCAGAACAATTACCATGAATATATTTATACAAAAGGCACAGGAGAGCTATATCCTGGCTGTGCGTAAATGACTGAAGCCGAGATGCCACGTCAGTATCTATATCATTGCATATGTTTCTTTGGATTTTATCAAGGATATGTTAATATATAGCAGGATCACGAAACCAAATGTGGCAACAATATTCAAAGCAAGGACGAATGGCAGACTTGTAAATATGTAAGATAAATTTTGGCTGGAAAATTGTCTAACATGACAGCGAATCAACTTTCCTAGCAGAATACTTAGCAGTTGATTCGATATAACCTTTCTACTTCAAATTTTGTGTTTGTTAAATTTTCCAAGCTGTCTTTTCTAATTATTCCAGTGGTCATTGATTTTTTAAACGTCATGACCCTTCAAGATGTGTTATTACGGTCCTCCACACTTTCCTTTCTTTAGTATCTGAATTGCTCTGATTTCTTGAGAAAAATAGTGAAGTGATTTCCTGTTGTTCTCTCTACGGTTCTAAATTCAGAGTAGTCTATATTCTAGACTAGTTGACAAACAAGGCTAGAAAGACCAGTCTTTTGAATCCTCATTCTTGTTTCTAAGTACAAAAGCCTTTTTAGTTCCAATTTTTATCAATAGATCTTCATGTCAAATGTTCCGGTTAAACCCATTCTAATATTTCATCTCAAACAAACATTTTGTGAATTTAGGAAACCATCTTTTATATTTTTCCGTACCATATTCATCTAGGGTATGCGCAATCACGGCTCTCTACAATGTCCTTTCTTTTGTATCTCAGAAGCAATATTTCACATGATCCGTCCATCACATAATCAGCCTACAAATGACACAAGTTTCACACGATCCATCAATGATTTTCTCAGCACCAAACGGACTCAAATTCCACATGATCCGTCTATCATATACTCAGCATACAACTGGCACAAATTTCACAATATCCGTCCATGATATTCTCAGCATCCAATTGGCTTAAATTTCACATGCTCCGTTCATCATAATCAGCATTCAACTGGCGCAAATTTCACACGATCCGTCCATAATATTCTCAGCATCAAAATGGTTTAAATTTCACATGATCCGTTCATCATACTCAGCATTCAACAGGCCAAATTTCACACGATCCGTCAATGATATTCTCAGCACTCAACTGACTCAAATTCCACATGATCCGTCTATCATATACTCAGCATCCCACTGGCATAAATTTCACAAGATCCGTCTATGATATTCTCAGCATCCAACTGGCTTAAATTTCACATGATCCGTTCATCATACTCAGCATTCAACAGGCCAAATTTCACATGATCCGTCAATGATATTCTCAGAACTCAACTGACTCAAATTCCACATGATCGGTCTATCATATACTCAGCATCCCACTGGCGTAAATTTCACAAGATCCGTCCATGATATTCTCAGCATCCAACTTGCTTAAATTTCACATGATCCGTTCATCATAATCAGCATTCAACTGGCACAAATTTCACACGATCCGTCCATGATATTCTTAGCATAAAAATGGTTTAAATTTCACATGATCCGTTCATCATACTCAGCATTCAACAGGCCAAATTTCACAGGATCCGTCAATGATATTCTCAGCACTCAACTGACTCAAATTTCACATGATCCGTCTATCATATACTCAGCATCCCACTGGCGTAAATTTCACAAGATCCGTCCATGATATTCTCAGCACTCAACTGACTCAAATTCCACATGATCCCTCTATCATATACTCAGCATCCCACTGGCGTAAATTTCACAATATCCATCAATGATATTCCCAGCCCTCAACTGACTCAAATTCCACATGATCCGTCTATCATATACTCAGCATCCCACTGGCTCAAATTTCACATGATCCATCCATCATATTCTCGGCATCCCCCTGCCTGAAATCGCTTCTTCATCTGTGAGGGGAAATTACTCAACAGTCACTGCCGTATTGGTGGAACGTGAAGCAGCTTTCAGTATACTTAATAATGCACTTGTTATATTTTAATCTGTACATCATAACTGCATAAGCTATTGAGTAAGAACTGCATCTTTCTCAAAAATGTTCGTTCTCTTCGGCTCAGGGTTTTGCATTTTTTTGATTTATCAGCGTTTCCCGTTTCACTGATAATCTCTAAGGTCACTGGGTCAGGCGAGTACCCGTTTTAAGTGCATGTATCACAAAACGAATATTTGATGGCCGACACGGGCTTCGGCGAGAAGCGTTTCAATGCTAACAGCGATTACCGGTTCTTTCATGTGGGTTTGATTTGCACGCCAACGCAAGGTTCAGCGTCTGAATACGAGAAATCAGATTGTCCTTGTTACACTTATCTTAATCGTGTCGTTTTCGGTGCTTGTTCCACTCCTTACTCGCTGATTGATCTTCAACTGCCTGGTCCGGATCTGATAGAAAGACTTTGCCGCAAGATGACGATAAGAACGGTAACCACATCCGAAAAATACAGCTCTGGGGAACACAGTTTCCTTAATTCAAAAGAAGTCCTAATCAACAACTATCTTGAATTCGTAAAGCCCAACACCTGTTCTCTGAATTCATGATGTTTTATCCCATTCAACTAGACAATCAGTCTACTTCCAAAAAATTGATGTCATCAATTAAGTTGTTAGTACTGGAAATCATGAGGTCGCCACATATCGGCATCCGTTTGTTTCGGAAGACAATTTTGTACAATAGAGCATTGTCGACCTGGGAAGATCTATGGAAATCCTGAGTGGCCAACAGGTCAGGATTTACACTATTTACATTATTCGGACTATTGTCTTGATCTGTGTCGCCATATTTATTACTAAATAATAATAAATATGGCGACCAAGATGAGGACAATAGTCCGAATAATGTAAATAGTTTACATAATACCTCATCTCAGTAATATAGACAGATAGGTCAAGATTTATTCTCGTTGCGGATGGCAAAATCTAAAGATAAGTGTAAACCAATCAACACAACTGAAGGAGATACCTGAAGGTGTCGAAACCCGTTATTCTTCTGCTTTTGAGGGTTCAATCCAAATTTGTGTAAATTTGAATCCTTTATGTTCTCTTCTGAGAAGATACCCACAAAACAATGGAAGGTTGAATTCAAACATTTTCCTCCTCCTAGACTGGCTGCCACACAAGGAAAGAGAGTAAAGTTTGCTCTGCTGTTTCACCCGCACATTGAGGCGTTAGATTCATGCATTTTCGCACGTATATTATTGAGCAAATCTGTTAAAAATTGATGTTTAATTAGGGTTTAAAATGAAAACATCCGAATTCTATATGTTTATGTCCGAAACATATTTTCAGAATATCCGTTAAAGCTGATGATTCCTTTGGTTTTAAAATGAAACACCCGAATACGTTGTTTTTTACTGTCCGAAAGGCATTTTCAGAATATCCGTAAAAAATTAACGCTTCCTTCTGGTTTAAAAGGAAAAACTGCGAATACGTTGTATCTTAAAGCCTAAAACACATTTTGAAGAATACGGATTTAAAATGAAGACGTGTTAATATTATGTTTCTTATTTGGTAGCATATTTAAAAGGAAAATAGCGTGTGGCGGTAATCGCTATATAGAGAAGCTTTTGCTATAGCAGTCAATTGGGACCTTCCTTGTGAACATCTTCCTATACGTAATTTCACTCAGAAACACGTGGTATGGTTTTTCACTACACAAAATTGTCATTTGATATTATCAAGACGTCACCTCCCTGATAAATCGACCACAGCAAGATTGGGAAAAGTGTAAATCCTCTTTTTCTCCCTCCAGCTATGGGTAAATAGCAGGACAGACTGGATTCTATAGCCTTGGTTGGCAACTAGCCTAGGATAAGGACAACTCTAAATTCAAAACCTGCGGAGGGTTGTTTGGGGACCCTGTATTCGGCCCTTTAAAAAGTGTGGATGGTTCTGCACAAACCTTCACCACTATAATCAAATCTCATGTGCTGGTGTCGGGCTGTCAGTTTCTTAGGAAAAACTGGTCTGCTTGACCCTCATACGTCGAATTCGACAGGAGAGTCGGGTATATATATATATATATATATATACATATATATATATATATATATAATTCAGAATGTGAAATTAATAAATACGAAACACTTTAAATAACTCGGTGTACAGATAAGTAATAACACATCTAGTATGGAAGATAAGGAAATTGAAGATAAAATAATCTGTGTCAGGGGTAGCTAACACCGAAAATTGCTATAAGCATTGACCTCAGAACTCGAACCCCGTCAGATCGAGACTTTCATATCGCTGTCATGCATGGCATCGAATTCGTTCAGAAATATCTAAACTATCAGCTATATAAAACCGTTTTCTCAGATCAATGATTAAAAATGGCTTCAGGAAGTCTTAAAGAAGACTATCCTTCATCAGATATTATAAGCTGGTACTACAGAATCGCAGACAAATACCTTCACCGAATAACAAAAAAAAAACAAACAAAAAAAAACATCGCTCTGAAACTTCCAAGAGCAGCAACAACTACAACGGATAGCACATGTAACTGGAAGAGAAAGTAATCTTATAATCGAGATGTTGGTGTTACAAACTTCTTCAAACAAATAGATAAGAAGGAAGACCCTTTTAACACAAGTTAGTTAATGGACTTGAGAAACGCATTTTCCTGCAAAAAAAAAAAAAAAAATTAAAAGAAAGATTTTATAAATGTCGACCGAGAGTAAAGGCTAAATGACGCGTTTGGCGAAGGAGGGACGTATTCAACATTTGATAATTTTGCGGCAAGACGCGCTTAAAGGTTTTAGGCAGTTTTCTCCAACAGTTCTTTACATGGTTAGCCGTAAGGAATTGTAAATGTAGGACTACCTTCCGTTTAAGTAAATAATAACAATAATAATATTTATTAAGAATTCATTACAGGAAATATCAAGTTTTACGGAAAGATTGTTAACAATTATGTATTTAGTTACATAACAAATAAATAAAAAATAATATATATTTTGATGCTGTATTCGATTTGATGTTAGGTATATTTCATTTTCTCCTTTGTTATTGGCAGCATTTCAAAATACTTTGTCTGCAATGCTAAGTTTCCTAAATTGAACAAAGTGGAGCTATTTCGTTTATGCTTTGTTACCTCTCTTTTCCATTGTTGTTTTTAGATCGCTTTCTTCCAGTCATTTTGATGGGCAATAGCGAAATTCTGAAATTCAGAATGATGTTATAGCATTTCAAAAAGAAAGCCTGTAAAAAGGAATACTTTAAATTAATATATGACCCTAAAATAAAATGCTTTTGACAAAAAAAAAAACCTTCATGATTTCACTATAATTATGTAACAATAATTTGATATTCCGCAGACAACTCTAGGGTTTATGTTACCTCATCTCTTTGCATGGTTACGAACTATAAACCTAAATTGAACTTGAAATATTGTGTAATTGTAAAATAATTGGATATGATATAATGAATAATTTGCAGTGAAAAAAGCAATTTTCGATTTTTGTTGAATACACCCTTCCTTTGACGAATACGTCAAATGTTCGGTCAATAAATGCTGAATGTTTTCTTGTAAGGAAAAGGGCCATTGTCGCTAACACTACACACAAACACACACATACGATGGTAAGTAAAAATTATGGGCACTTTCGGCTTAAAATATCTTTAGGTTTGTAACACTGCCTTCTACTCATGCGTACTGATAGGTGGTACTATTGTGATCACGTGATCAAAATTTGAGCTTGATCACGCCAATTTTACTTGCTGCTATTACAGTATAAGCATGGCCGCTTCGCTAGCAGTTGAAATATATTAACTGTTAAGAAATAGTTTGTTGTATGTATGTATGTATGTATGTATGTATATGTGTATAGAATGTTTTCATTTCAAAACACGATCAAAATATTGCTTCCGTGTTCATAGTTAATATTATTGAATGCTGTTTTTTTTTGTTTTTATTAATAAGGCCTCCATTATTTTTAGCCATTTTTGCCTGTAGATGATGTTATTATATTTATGTTGTGAACAAATATGTTATGAATAGACTACAGTACGTCATCATGAATATTTAAATGAGATCTAATTGTGCTATTGATACATGTAAAATATATATATATATATATATATATATATATATAATAAGGTGGATTTTAGCGTGTTTATTTTTAGATTTAGATAAACACACAGTGACTGACAGTGACTCAATTCTGCCGTGGAGTCGTGCAATATTAGCTTAAATAGTCACTGTTTACAAATTCACACCTCAAACCAGAGAGCTCAAACGAAATTAATTTTTCAGGAACCAATATTTTTGTCATCCACAGACAGACTGTTTCGCGGTTTCACAGCTCATCAGTGTGGCTAGACGTCCGGTTGACTCTAGCTAGGATCGAAACCCGACTGAATTTGCGTCAGTCGGAACTTCTCCCACTAAGCCGTCGGCGCACGGCAGGAATGAAGGTACGTGAGAGAATCATGGAAGATTTAGTTTAAAGACAATAAAATCGACCTTGTCTGTGGCCGAAGCGGTTAAGGCACGTCAAGCTATATGACGATTCTGTATAGGATCCAGGTTCGCTTCCTGTCGGAGGACGAATATATTTTATGAAAATTTCTCGGACATTCAGGTCGGTAAATGTTTAATACTGTTTATTATAACCAGAGTATTTACTTAAATATTTGTATAAAAAGAATGTATTCAACATAAAAAAATGTCTTAATATATATATATATACATATATATATATATGGAATTTTTTATATATATCATTTATATATTATATATGCGCGGTACTTATTCGAAAGCGCTCAATATCAGTGGTAGAACTAACATATTTAGTTGGATTGATGTGAGTTTGTGACGCTGGGTTTCATGCTATTTTGGATTTATATATGGTTGAATATATCGGTGTTTTACGCAACCATATATAAATCCAAAATATAAAAATTAATCAGTTTGTCTGACGATCGCAAATAGTGTGAAACCCAGGGTCATAAACTCACATCAATCCAACTATATATATATATATATATATATATATATATATATATATATATATATATATATATATATGTGTGTGTGTGTGTGTGTGTGTATATTACAAAGAGTTAATCATACTATCAATAAATCAGCAATATTAATGCAATTATTGGCGAAATCCCTTCGCTAGTAGACATAATTATAAGCATTATACTACTAATAATCCACTGAATGATGAGATCCTTATGTATAAAATGGATATGGTGTATTTTTTAATTCAGCTAGTACTTTCAAATGCATCATGCATTCATCTTCAGGCTGTATTTTTCTCCATTAGAATCAAAACTGGAAGACGAAATAAATGTTTTTTAATGAGCTATTTATTAACGGCTATGTAATGTTGGAGCGTGCAAATCGCAATATAAAATATTGTAATATAAAATTATATGCTGCCTATTTTATTATGTTCATATATATATATATATATATATATATATATATATATATATATATATATATATATATATATATCAGAACGAAAGAAAGACAAAGAAAGAACGACAGTAGGCTTTTATTCCCTAACATTATATTAATTCGCTTCAAAACGACCACCCGGCTTGTGTGCTATTTAATTAAATATTTTGACCGAATTAAGTTGAGCCTCTCCTCACATACTGATTAAACTGATTTTTCATTAATCCTTCAATATGAAGTGCTCTGCTGTGAGAAAAGTGGCAATTGTCAATTGAACGATATTATCTAATAATTACAGGGAGGCTGATAAAATAAATGGCGTGAACTAAAAATGGCTTGCCTTTAGTTTTATCGTTTGAATCTGCTTAGCAGTTTGGAAATAGGAGAAATGTTTAAAAAGAAAGAAAAGACACGTCCTTTAAGCCTTATGTGCACATGCGTTGCTAAAAAATATCCAATCAGATCTTATCAGTCACTTTCATAACAGATTCATCATCGTAGCGAGTGAGCTTGTGCTATTTTTGACTAATGTTAGTAAGATTGATTGATTTTTATTTTACGGCTTATCAACCTTTTACAGATTATTTAAAGCCAGAAAATATTTTTAGATTGTGTTAATTAATTTGTAGATAATAATGATTTATTGATACAAGACCTACTAATTAACCAATAGCTGAGGAGATAAGAAGTGGATTCATGACTTACCCAAGGATATTTGCGCGAAAGTAAATATAACGAACCCAACTGGAATTGGAACTCCGATTAACAGAACCTAGTATTCCCAAGCTCACCTTAAAGATATGACCATTAACTGTTCCGCATTTCCCGACTGAAACAGTATCATGCCCGAAAATAAATTCATAAATTTTAAGTATTAAAACGGATTATTTAAAGCCATGAAATAATTTTACATTGTGAGAATTCTTTGGAGATAATAATGATTTACTGATACGTCTTACTATTTAACCCATGCCTGGGGAGAGAAGAGGTGAGTTTATACTTTTCCCGATAGATATTTGTGCGGATGAATGTAACAATCTTGAGGGGAATCTGAACTCGGCTCTCCGATTAACCATTTCTCCGAGCCATTACAACATACGCACATTCAAAGTTACAACACCTGGTTTTCTCAAGCAATTACCCATTTAAGTATTGATCAGCCTCGAGGTTGCTTAACTTCTGTGAACACGGGAAACAGTGTATTTTTCCAATGAAATATGACCCAGTGCACATGTTAGTACTTCGTATGTCTATTCCACGAAGTCGTTCCTTGCAGATTGACCACAGATTCTAGATTGGATTTAAATCAGGAGAGTTTCCGGGCCAGTCTATATACTTTGATCTGCTCATTGGTAAGGCTTGCCATTGTGTTCGTGCAGCGTTACAATTATCGTACCCTTCCTTAGAGTAACGTCCATCGCAGCCAATGGCTGTAGGACAACCAATCGATAGTCGAGACAATAGCGTCTGGGCGTGGTGAAAATCTGATGCAATCACGGATGATGCAATATTTTTCAAGGCCATACACCCGAAAATAGATACATATTACTGCACACCACTACAAATGGCCTAATCTGAGGAAAAAATAGAAATCGATTACACCCTGTCACTCCAGTGGGTCTAAAACTGACCATATGGTGAAAGTAAGGAAACTAAAGCGGTTGTTTCAATTAATTTGCACAAGGATATATATATATATATATATATATATATATATATATATATGTGTGTGTGTGTGTGTGTGTGTGTGTGTGTGTGTGTGTGTCCGTAAGCCATTTTAGCATGAATGACAATATTGAACCTTTCGGTCACTTTCGTGTTAAATGATTCAAATACATAATATCAATGTATCTGTTTAATTCAGAGCTCTTTTTCAAAAAAGTAATTTCACCCCAAGCAAGGCAATAAAGCCACTAAAACGCAAGGGCTTATTGAATTTGGAAAATATGAGAAAAATAAAAAATCATTACGGAGAGATGACAATAGAAGAACAGAGGATAACGATTGACATTGCATTTAAGTTTTTGAAAATCAAAGTTGACTGGGAAGCCAGGAGCCAGAAGAGGATTGCGCAAGCGATAAATACGAGAAAAGAAACTGTTAGCATAGAACTTGCGGTTACATCTAGCCATTTCATCTGTAAAATGATGAGACCTAACCGCCAGTACTGTTATTCATAATGTCTACGTACCAAAGAGGAAAGCTCATCAGAAACATTGCCATGAAAGTATTTATAGAGAAAGCACAGGGAAGCTATGTTACGGCGGTGTGAAAATGACTGAAACCGAGATGCCAGGTCAGGACCAATAACATTGCAGATTCTTCTTTGTATTTTATCAAGTGTCTCTAAATATATTGCAAAAGCACCAAACCAGATGTGACAGCAATATTCAAAGCAAGGACGAATGATAGACTTATAAATATATAAGATAGATTCTGGCGAGAAAAATTGTCTAACGAGACATACTGTGCCAACTTTCTCTGCAGCGGACCTAGCAATTGCTTCAACATAATCTTTCCACTACATCAGCGGAAAGCGTTAACCCGAGAAGGCGAAATGGGTCACTTTCCTGGAGACTAGCATCGTTCATGCCGATGGAAATGCAAAAAAGGCTAAGAAAATTACAAGCCATTTATTGCCCAGTTAACAACAGATTGTAGGTCACTTTTTTCAAATCAGCTGCCAATATGATCTTATTGCACTGATCAGACTTACTATTAAGACAGGAGTAAAATCTTATGTCATCAGCATAGATACGGAGTTGAGAATTGATGACATCGGGAATGTCGTTGATGAAAATTAGGCACGATTTATGTCCAAGGATAGAGACCTGGGGAACACTACATTAATGCAAAAAAAATCTAGAACCCATTTTATCATCTGTCTGTATTTCTGAGATGAGCTATTGTCACTATTTTTTTTATAAAGGGTGTTTCATTAAGACGGATTATATATAAGGGTGTTTCATTAAAACGGATCAAAGTCAGTAGCAAATAAATTAGTGTTATTGGGGAAAATTATTTATTTCTCTATTGGAACATGTTATTTAAGTTATGGTAATTATGCGTGAAAAATAATATCGCCCAAATGTCCGCCAAATCTGAAAGAAAAAGAAAAAAATCATTAGACGCTTAAACTTAATTCACATTTAGAATTGGCCCAAGTTATTGGAACACCCTTTAAAAGCATTTTACTTCAAGCTAGGCAGGAGTGCCACCAGTACGCAAGGAGCTATAGAGAGTGAAAGTAAGGGAAAAGGCTGGGTGTAGGGAGTATTGAGGAAAGGATAAAAAGAGGAAGTATAAGGATAAGCAAGTAAGAGGAAGAGAGTTCCACTGCCGGGAAGCGCGAGAGAAGAAGCTGTTTGAATAAAAAAGACTGTTACATGTAACTGTTTCTGTTTCGTCAGTAAAAGTATGGGAGCGCTTAAATTCATGCAGTCAGCGCACCATTGAAAATAGCTCGTCAGAGTAGATGCCATGGAAATATTTGTAGAAAAGACAGAGGGAGGCCATATTACGTTTTTGAGAAAGTGACTGAAGTCGAGACCCCAATCAGGACCGATTGCATATCCGTCTTTCGATTTTGCCGATAACCTCGAGATGAACAGCGGGAGCACGATAGCATATATGGCATCAGTATTCCATGCACGGACGAATGCTAGATTTGTAGACGTGAAGGATGGACAAAGCCTAGAAAAACATTCTGGCGCGACACAGCGAACCAACTTTCCTTGCGGCAGATGCAGCAATTGATTGAATGTAGTTGTTCCACCTCGCTTCGTTGGAAAACGTTTCAGCAAGATGGCGGAGAGGGGCATTCTCACGGAGCTGAGCATCAACCATGCTGATAAGAGGCAAGGAAGTTTCTCTATGATGAGTAAATGACAGCAATTTCGTTTTGGATGCATTAAAATTTACAAGCCATACACTATTTACATTGTTTGGACTGTTGTTTTCATCTTTATTGTCATATTCACGACGTTTTGGTCCCGGCCTACTTCGGGTGATATACGTTGGAATTTCGAAACGAACCCTTTATTTAGTCCACTGAAGTAGATTGTTCTAGTTCCACGTGCCATGCCTTTCTGAAGATCTCAGTTTCAGTTATTTCCCTTTACTAACTCAACTCTCCAATTTCTTTTTTGTTCACTTTCACTGTGGCCAGATATTGAACTGACAAGTCACTGAATTACTTCAACCAAAGCTTTTATCCACTGGACCATATTCCAGCGTTTATCACCTGAAGAAGGCCGGAGCGTACAACAGCCGAAACGTTGTGAATATGACAATAAGGTCCCGGACAGCAGTTGGAACGATGTAAGTAGTGTAAATAGTTAAAATAGGAATATAGACAGAACCTGAATAAGGCCGGTGGGTACAACGGTCGAAACATCGTGAATATGGCAATAATTATGCCGAAAACAGTCTGAACGATGTAAATAGTGTAAATAGTTACAATACCTCATCTCAGGAATATAGACAGAACCTGAATAAGGCCGGGGGTACAACGGCCGAAACGTCGTGAATATGGCAATAATTATGCGGAAAACAGTCTGAACGATGTAAATAGTGTAAATAGTTACAATACCTCATCTCAGGAATATAGACAGAACCTGAATAAGGCCGGGGGTACAACGGCCGAAACGTCGTGAATATGGCAATAATTATGCGGAAAACAGTCCGAACGATGTAAATAGTGTAAATAGATTTTTCTCATGTACGATCCTAAACATAAAGAATAAAGATTGTTGTATATGAATTCTAACAGGACAGGCATAAATTACAGGGTTATTCAAAAAGTTCATTACAGAATAGTTTAATAAGGAAAAGCAACAGAAAACTCCAGACAAGTGACAATTATTCTACACACAATCAACTATTTTTCTTGTGTTACCAATGTTCAATGTGGCCACCACCTGAAGCACGGGCAACATCAATGCGATAAGAGAATTCCTCCAAGATCCTTATAAGCATATTACGATCCGCTGAGTTGATCGCTGTGGTTATTCGATGTTTTATGTCATCAAGATTAATGACTAGCGGTGGAACATAAACGCGATCTTTTACATTACAAAAACACACACGCACACTCACACACACACATGGTGACGTCTGAGAATCTCGCAGGCTAAGCACAAAAGCAAGGTGCCTGAAAGAGGCGTAGTTTGTAAGGGTTCAAGTGTAGACGTCTTCCTAGCACGCGCCAGATATTGAATTGAGAGATCGCAAGATCACGGCTAGCTCGATTTGCGGACTACCGTCGACTCCCCTCAAACGCAGCACGGATTCTTGCTGCTTGTTCCTTCGAAACTCGTCTGACGTCCTGGGCTTTTTCCTTTACACAGACACCCACTATCTGAAAACTGTTTAAATCACCGTCGAATGTTTTTTAGGCGAGGGAGCATTAATGTCGAACTGTCCTCAAAAGGAGACTGCACTGTGACAACCGTATTTGTTTTCCCGAACTCTAGAACGCAGAACGCCTTTTGCTAAGGTCTCGCTATTCCGGGGTGGAGGGAGGTGTTCGGTTGAGGTAAACAAACAATTGAACGTTGCCGGCGATACGACGCGACTACTGCGCCATTCAGAGCTTAGAAAACTCCTCTTTCAAATGGTCACTGACTTATTTCATGTCGATGCTTGAGAACTGAAGCAATGCGTCATGAAATCGGTTCATTCTTTTTTAAATAACCCTGTACAGTTCGCTTACAATTCGTGGATATTGCCTCGGCAAGCGAAGTAAAGAAATAACATCAACTATTTCGTAAAAATATTTTTCCTGGCTAAGTTTAAAAGTAGGCTTCTGCGATTTTCTACCGGTCATATACGTTGTAAGTGAAACTGACTGTATTTATTTGTTTCTCTATAAATTATTACCACTCGATGGAGCACAAGACTTCCTGTAAATAGAAAGCTCACAGACTCCTGATCCTAAAAGAAAACAACATATTAAAATGCAATAAGAAGATACAACATGAACGATGTTTTTTAGACGACCGAGCAAAAAATATATTTTTGGCGTACCTCATCGAAAGCCAAAGAGGTTACTGAACTCCGTTGCTATTTCCATGGCAAATGTTCTGACGAATTGCATTCCTTAGTTCACCCACTTCAAACCGTCTTAGTTAAGAGCCAACATGCCATATGCACAGGGGTGAACTATCCTCCTTCACCCTCGCATTCCGCTGGTAAGAAGGAAATCCCATACTTACGGTTTAAGAGCCGCTGCTTTGTAGAAAAAAGAACTCCTGAGAGTTTAAGGTCAACCGTTATTTATCCTACATATCCTCAGGATCTCAGTTTCTTCCCTTCCCCTCTTTCGGCCATAGAACAGCCTCATTTAATAATCTTCTATTTTGAGTGTCTCATGGGATTTTTGGATGGCACTATAGCGTAAAAAAAAAGACAGTACATGAGATTTGGTTGTGTGAAGGAATCCGTTTTTCCACCTGATACGATTCAGGATAGAATTTTATAAGCATCCTTTGTGTCTCGGGCATCGTGATCGCGTTTCACTTCCCCATTATGAGGTTTAGTCAATTTCAGAAATTCTTTTATATATATATATATATATATATATATATATATATATATATATATATATATATATATATATATATATATATATATATATATATATATATATATATATATATATATATATGGTTATGTGTAATGGTTAGCAAGCTTGTCTCGCTAGAACAATTACGACTGAGTAGTGAGTTCGATCCTCAGTGGGTGCCCCATACTTTCGGCCTTGTGACACATCTAAACTACGCTTGGAAAATCAATATATATATATATATATATATATATATATATATATATAAGTGAACATTGAAGTCAACACTCAGAGGCAACAGGCTGTTTCATGCTGGACGCAATGATTTCAATGTTCACTTTAATATTTATATTTACATACGCTCTGTCTGTAATATTGAGCACTTTATCCCATAAATATAGCACACCTTAAAACTATATTTCTTTATATATATATATATATATATATATATATATATATATATATATATATATATATACGAGGTGGTGTTACCAGAAATTTCCTGGACTGTGTGTAGAGTGATTGCACAGTTCCACGGAAGTGTCCGACTAACTAACACTTGTTGGTACCCAGCCTACTGAGTGAGTCTGCAAATAGGCTTTGTGCTATCTGGGAAGTTTTGTAACTTTGTATCGAAACGACTCTGCAATCTTTACGACGGCTGACAAATTCGAACAAAATTGCCTACATCAAGTTCACCTATCACTCGGTTCATTACCGCCCCGGTCTTTTGAACAGGAGTAGAGGTTCATCCCTTCAGTTTCTGTCTAAGATTGGGTTTCCCGTCTTAATTAATATACATATATATTGACATCATCTAAAAGGTGAATATCTGAGTAGCTACATGTCCCAGGCAAACGAAATTAAATAGACTTCATGTTGAACAAAATTCGAACAAGATATTCAAAGGGATGTAAATTTTATAACCGATTTCACAAAGCTTCACAAATATTCAATATACACACCACTTGTGATAGGACACACGTCAAGTCAAGTTGATCATTTTACCAATAAAAATAGCATACCTTATAGTTACATTTATATCATTATATATATATATATATATATATATATATATATATATATATATATATATATATATATATATATATATATATATATATATATATATGTATTAGTGAATATACATAATATTTAACGTCGACAATATTACTCGGAGTTTCATGGAGTTAATGCAATCTTCAGGTGTGAATTCTGACCGTTATCTGTCGCGTTCTCGTGATGGTGATTCAAAATTGGGTTTACAAACTTGTCTATTTAAAATATAGAATTAATTATTTGTAATTTATATCGTTCAAATTCATAAGTTCTAAAGTCGGAGAATTAAAAATAATAAAAAATTTCAAAAAAATATTTTAAATTTTAATTTGGATCCGAGAGTAAACACTATATCAGTGTTAACTCTCGATTTTCTTAGTGTAAAAAACGAGTTATGTCTATTAACGTAAACTAGAATGCAGATTATAAATATAATATAAAAGTGCAAAAGTAAGTAAATAAATTTGTAATTTGTGTTGGTCTGGGAAGGTTATTACAAACAGGATTTTTCATTTTTTCGATTTACTGTTGTAGGATGAGGTTTTCTTCTTGATTTTCCATGATATTTTAGCCTTTGTTTACAATTTCCTGTATATGTTTAGAAAGAGTTGTGATGTTTGCGTATTTTACTTTCGGTAAATGACGCTTTGTGCGCATGATTTCTCTGTTTCTAGGGTCCTTCAGTAATCCTTTGTATATTTGTCTCCGTTACCTGCTGATTTTACAGTGGCTTGGTATATTATACTGTTTTGCAAGCAATTGCCATTTAAAGGATATTCGTGCTTTGCTCTGTAGTTACAGGTGAGCTTGATGTATGCAAGTGATTTGATGGTCCTTTTTCTGTTGATTTTTTTTTTATTATATGTGTAATGTTCTCGATGCAACTGTAGCTAATTTTGACTGTTGAATATCTTGTAGGGAGTGCTTGATGGTGGAAGTGTGTATGAGTTTATTGAATATTTTCCGATGTTTGTTTGTTGGTTTAATTAGAAGAATTGTTAGAAGATTATAGACACTACATGATTATTGTTGGCCGATGATTGGAATATGTGTGTATGTAAAATGGTTTGTCATTGAGTTTTCTATATGGTTTATCTGTACCTTTTCTTGGCTTAAGTGTGATATATAGGAAATCTACTTCTTTTAGGTTTGTCTTTATGTCTATGTCAAATTCTAAATTTTTTTTTAATTTTGTGATTATTTTCCCGTTTTTTTTTGTTGTTATCTTTGTTCAGATTGTGGGATAGTTATCCCCGTAGTGGCGTATGTTATTATTATTGATTCATGTTGCAAATAAATGCCTATAAGTTCACATGTGTGCTCCATCAAAACGTCCTATTGTAACGTCAAACGTTTCTTCCTTCATCATTCACGAATCTTTGTTGTCGAATAATAACGATTTTCGACAGTGTTTCATTATTTTTAAATAGTTAATACTTATTTTTATCTGTTCTAGAGCTAAGGAGCTGACCTTATCTGGCAGGTATTCAGTTACTGAAGGGTAGAAACCTGTTGTAACTTAGGGAAGGTTACTGAACAGAAGAATCACACGAAGGTTGGTAATGAACGTAGGACCAGATCAACATATATAAGATTCACCAGTGGCGCGTAGAAGTAGCCAACTGCTAAACGCGAATTCCACAATGAATCTTCAATTTCAGACCAACATACAGTATTTACTACTGTATTTAAGTGAATGGGGACATACCCGTTACCATCCGTAGGTGTGCTACAACAAAATCTTTCATATCTAGTTGTATAATGCCACAAATATGTTTGTATATCAATCAACAATATACAATACCTACACATTCGAATGCAGAATTATTACTACACAATAGTGTTGAGAATAATTTGAAATATTACCGTTACCGCCTATGCAATAACCGTTACGATAATACAATAAACGGGAAATAGCTGACTTTGCTACCCATAATGCATCATTGACCAGTATATATAAATAGTCGAGCCAAAACACAGCACATATGGCTTGAAGATTGCATTTAAACAAAAAACAGACTGTTGCCACTCCATGTGTACCTCAGTACCCACTATCATATATATATATATATATATATATATATATATATATATATATATATATATATATTAAAAAAGAAAGAAACCGGAAACGTTTTTGGTTATAATATGGATATGTTTTAGTATATATGTTTGAATATATATATATATATATATATATATATATATATATATATATATATATATATATATACAGGGTGTCCATAAAGTTGGTGTGCACTTTAAAAAATTTATAACGTTATTTGTATTTGCGATAGAAATAATCTGTAAAAAATGTTATAAAGTTTAATGTTCCTAGTTTTAAGTATAGCTAAAATAACTAATGTGATTTCAGGCATTACTGTAAATCAGTTGGCAAATGTTTTCCGTCCTACTACAAAATCGTATTACCCTTTGTATTGCTAATGATGGAGGACATGTGGAAACTTAAATAAAATTTCAATAAAACCTTAAAAAATATAAATTTACTTCTTTCTAATCCTTATTTACAAATTATTTCTATCGCAAATACAAATAAAGTTATAAATTTTTTAAAGTGCACACGGACTTTATGGACACCCTGTATTATATTTTTTATATTTCTGCTACACGTGTTTCCGGTCTCGTGATATTCTTCACGCAAATCAACGGAATATTTTTTTTTAAATGAATAAATTTTCCTTATGTTCTTTTAAGGTCTCAGTGTTCGTTTTCCGTATTTGTTAGTGACCCTTGAACTCCTGTCTGGACTGTCGGCAAAAGTTAATTTTTCTCTCATTAACACATCTATCATCACCATCACTCATACCAAAGGGTTTTATTAACAATTAGGCAGAAATTCATAAACAAATATCATTAGATCTGAAAATAAGACATAGAGTGAACCAATTCCTGACGTCCACATATTTGAAACAAAATCGCTCATAAGATCTTATTGAGATTCGAACCAGCAGCAGTTGTAATTGATTTGAATATAAATTCAAGACTTTATGAATATTTTTTTTTAATTCAGCGAACATTTACTGATATATTTGAAAAATAGCTTTTTTTTTAAAGATTTAACTCCAAGCAAGGCAATAAAGTCACTAAGACGCGGTGGGGGGTGCTGTGTGTGAAAGAATATATGATAACGGTTGTCATTACATTTAAATTTAAGATGATCCCGGAAGAAAGATTCACGATGGAAAATTACGTGGGAAGATGGTTTTAACATAGAACTTACGGTTACATAGAGCCATTTCAACTGTAAAATTATGAGACCATGCGGCCAATCTACTACTACAGTTAACTAGGTATCTACTTGACCTCCTACAGGGCCAGGTTGTGATAAAAGGTCGGTTTTTAATGTGGGAAGAGACTTAGCTGGTCATAGCTAGACATAGCTGCGATATTACCAGCGCAGGGACGAATGCCTGCGACCGGCCTGTATCAGAGATCGAATCTCAGCCCCATAGACGATCGTCCAGTGAGTAATCTGAGAACAGATACTACACCGTGATCTTAGCCTTTGGATTTACTTGACCTCCCACAGGGCCAGGTTGTGACACAAGGTCGGGGTTTAACGTGGGAAGGGAGGGGGAATGGACCCGAGTTTTCACCCGGGCCGCAGTGCTTTGGCTTTAGCTGGTCTTAGCTTGTCCAAGCTGGTCATAGCTAGACGTAGCTGCGATACTACCAGCGCAGGGACGAATCCCTGCGACCGGCCTGTATCAGAGATCGAATCTCAGCCCCATAGGCGATCGTCCAGCGAATAATCTGAGAACAGATAATACACCGTGATCTTAGCCTTGAAGCCGAGAAACGAACGATCGCCACCGATAGCAGTTAAATTCATAAAGTCTTGGTAGCATAGTGGAAAGCTCATCAGTACAATTACCATGAAAATATTTATAGAAAAGGCGCAAGGAAACTACATTACAGTGGAGGGAAAGTCGAGTTGCCAGGACCAGTAACTTTGCAGATTCTTCTTTGGATTTTATAAAGTATCTCTAAATATATGTGGCAGCAATATTCAAGACATGGACTAATTGTAGACTTATAAATATAGATGCTGGCATGAAAAAAAAATGCTTAGCACGACGCAATAAACAAACAAGACATTATGAATAATTTTTTTTTATGAATCAAAACTTCAAATACAAGTTCGTTCTCGTTGTATTCATTAAGGCGCAAATTCCCTTGGAAAACGTATGAACTCACTTCTTCTTATACCCCATTAATTAGACGCAATCAGTAAATCATTATTATCTCCCCGCAAAATTTCTTACAATCTAAAAGGTTGATAACCCGTAAAAAATATATCAAACAATGAATAAATCAAATGAATACTTTTTTCTAATCCGTACCCATTTTCCATATCTGTTGCATGTTTGTGGTTATCAAATTGTCTTTTGAATCCATTGCAAAAGAAACGTAAAATTAGTCACGGTGCGAAAAAGAATATAATTCCTAGTTAATTTATACATTTTTTTTTTGCTTGTACCGTGTTCAGGTTGATTACAAAAAATAAAAATAAAAAGTATTCTGGGAACAGAAGTCGTTTAAATTCGAAGGGCACATCTGTCGGGATCAAAGAAATTCTTGGAATACAGAATTACTCACTCTTAGCGCAAACTGCCAAAATTGTTGCCTCTCTTACGCGGGAAATATTTTCTCCGCCACCGGGTGAGTCACATGACAAAGTCAAGAAACATTCACATTTCTCACAAGAATGATGGAGGTTTCTTTCTACCATATTAGCTGTTACGGTCGAGAAAGGATTCAATGAATTTAAAATTCCTATAGAGAAATTTACTGATTCATAGGAATTTACCACTTCTGAAAGAAGATGCAAACTCTTGGATTTTAAGATTTTAGACCGTCTTCCAGGAAAGAGTTTGTTTACCGTTTCTTTGATTTGTGCTTGTATAGATTTTGTGATGTCAACTCGTTTGACACTTTTGTGATGCCAACGAATACTCGTTGTCACTTTCGTAATGTTCGTTGTAGTAGAGACTTTGTAATCGCAGATATAAACTATAGCAACGCCGTTGAACAATACTGGTGTCAGACGCCTTCGAATAACACTCACACTAATAGTTCTTGCTCCATAATACTCACTCGAACAGTAATCCGTATAGTAATCCGAATAGAGGAATAGTATAGTGAATAGAGTAGAGAATAGCGGTCTGTATAGTAATAGAGGCTAGATTAGAAACAGAGATCGGAATAGTAATATAGGAAAAACTAGAATTAGCGATCAATTAGATACATGCTACCTACTATATATGCGTTTCCTCTATGGTCACGTGGTCTACTTAATTCAATTATGGGATGGCCTGTGTTTGTTCACTGGCGATCTATGTTCAAACTCAAGTTTGGTTTGGTTTGGTTTGGTTTGGTTTGGTTTGGTTTGTTTTACGGCATATCAACCACAATGGGTTATTTAATGCCGACAAAGTTTTATTGCTGGTAATATTTTTTTCAAAAATCTATTCCTGGAAATATTTTTTCTTGAAGAAATCTATAGCTGGTCATATTTTTGTTCAAAGAATGTATAGCTGTTTGTATTGCTGGTGTTTTTTATAAAGTATTGCTGATAATAATTTTTCTTCAAAAATTATTGCTGGTAATAATTTTTTTTTATTAGAAAGTATTTCTGGTATTAAAACCTATTTTTACACAAGTTTGGGTGTTAACTATTTTCCCATAGCTGGGACCCTAACAGGAGCTACCACACCGGGTCAGGGTGAACCTGGGAACACCAGCAATTAAAAGGTGGTTCCACGCTCCTCAAAGCCTCCTGATCAGAGGCCTTGCGGTTAGACGTAGTTTATCGTCTTACCCTGGACGCGGATGTAGTTTATCGTCATACCCAGGACGACAGCGTCACTTTATTCCTATATAACAATAGAGTTCTCTTTTTAATCCCTATACGAAATGGAGATGCTCATTTGGGTTAATTCATGTCAATGGCTCATTTATGTGTTGGGCGTCGTTTCCAAGGTGCTGATTGTATTATTGTCGGCCTGGAAGCGACCATTTTTTGTTCTTAGAAATCTTGTCGTAGTTTATGGAGACAGAGACGAACCCACCTTTATGCTCTTTAGGTACATATGCGCTGACACGCCAAATATAACCTACAAAAATTCGATCTCATTGCTCGATGAGATAATTAATCATTGTCGTACCGTATTTAGATAAAATTAGATAAAATTATATAGATTAGTATAAATAGAGAACAACTGGCGAACTTGGATGGGGGTATATCTAGCAAACCCGGTTGCTATTCAGGACATGGAGAACGGTAATACGACTACTACTACGCAGAGAGATAGCAAAACATAAAAATCATAAATAATTGAACTAATTTAAATCAGTTTAAATCGTAGTAAATAATTAGTTTTTTTATGAATTATTCTAAAAATTCAGGGAAATTCGAAAAGACAAATACATTTGAACCCGCGTCGTGGTGTTAACAGGAGAGCCATATTGAGTTTTCTGTTCGGATGTCACATGGCAGCTAAAGAACGCTAAATGAACCGGTCAGATATGTATTAAATGTGGGCGTGATTTGCGCCAGGGTTGCTTATCTTACACTGCATTCATTTCTATCCAGATGTCATAGGTAATGATTTTTAAAAAGCCGTAATCAGATACTGCATTGCCGCCGGTGGACGGCAATGACTTCCGATGCCAAATTTAAACAACCAAAGAGGCCTACAAAAGCCGCATAGATACATTCACTAATACGATATATATATATATATATATATATATATATATATATATATATATATATATAGAGAGAGAGAGAGAGAGAGAGAGAGAGCTGTCCTCTCGTATTGGAGGATACCCGTCTATTAGAATGCTAGCTAAACCCTATTGCAGACGCGCTCAGGCACATTTGTGTTTTACTCAATACCCACAGAGCCCACCTGTGGTTTATACTGCACCTATACTGCACATATGCTGAGCAGTCTTTAGTGACAGTTTCTGGGAGATAGCATATGATCTAGCGTGATCAACATTTTGAACAAAGCCAGCACGCTCAAGCCCTCGGCCACGATGACTTCTAGCTTCATGCTAGCACAGCTATCGACGGCCCCTAATTTCACTCACAAGGCTTGGATCAACCCGTGGTATGGTTTTCAGGCACTCTCTAAAGGTGCCGCACGCTGGGATCGACCTCGATCCAGTCCGATAAAATGAGAAAGTCTTCTTGAGATTTGAACTCGGGTTTCATATATATATATATATATATATATATATATATATATATATATATATATATATATATATATAGAGAGAGAGAGAGAGAGAGAGAGAGAGAGAGAGAGAGAGAACAAGGACCACAAGCAATGATGGCAAATGGTCAAGAATTACTTTGAGTAAGAAATGTATATCCAGGATCGCCCATGTCGTTTAATGTTATATGGAATTAAGGGCGTTTAGTTTTGACTAAATATATTAAAAGAGAATTTTTTATTGTATTTCGACAGCCATCATATCAACATATATTTTCACAAACCTGTTTTGATTCTGGTGTTGAAATACTCATCATTTTCAGAGAATAACGTTTTTATTATAAGAAAAGTAAAAATGCAACTCAAATTTTAAAAACGCGTAATTTGTGGAGAAGGTAGTGTGACTGATGGAACATATCAAAAGTGGCTTGCGAAGTTTTGTGGTGCATATTTTCTCGCAGAATGATGCTTCACTCTCATGGAGACCAACTGAGACTGATTGCCTTATGTTACATTTCGCTTGAGGAAGCCGAGATTCACAAAATATTTTCATTGTTTGAAAATTATATGAATATTCTTGGTTATGTTTCCTGCTTTGATATTATCACTTAATCAAAAATACCAGACTCCTTTGTTTGTGTTGGGAAAGGAAAATGAGAACACAAGAGATCTCGAAGAAAAATAAAGTTGTATGTTCTATTTATGATGGAAATATATCTGTCATCAAAAGCTAAAGACTGATAGACGGCGTACTGGGTATGACGATAAACTACATCAGGCAGCAAAGCCTCTCATCAGGTTTTGAGGAGCGTGAAACCACCTCTTAATTGTTGTTCCCAGGTTCAACCTGGCCCGGTGTGGTAGCACCTGGTAGGGTCCCAGCTATAGTCAAATAGTTAAGCCTCCAAACTGGGTCAAAATACACTATTTACATTATTCGAACTATTTTCCTCATCTTTGTCGCCATTTTTACGGTTGCATTTTTGTATCTTACAGTTCAATACACAGAAATGGCATGCAAACGTAACTCTCTATCGAGAGTTGCCCCCGGGCCTTGGAAAGAGTGAACCTCGATGTAAAAAATATAAAAATAGTTCTCTACCTTGACTTGCGGTTGGGCTTGTATTGGGCGAACAATTAGTAAAAACAAAATTCACCACACCGTGTCACCCGTAATATTAACTAAGCTTAGCGAATTTTTAGCAAAAAACTAGATACAAGGCAGTCAGTAAGGAACGAACTCATTACTCGGTAATAATGGCCAACCAGACTAGTCCTGTTAACTATCACTTCACGCTGAATTACTCCTAAGATTTACAAAGTTTAGTATAATCCTGGTACAATAGCATAATTCTGGCACAACGGCTCAAACAAGGACAATCTTTGGGGATCGAACACACAATTTAGTGGTAATTGTCAGCCATTACCACATCCCCAACGTGTCCTAGTCATGACACATGGTAATGAATGTGTAGCATTCAGGTTGAATCCACCTTCGGACTAGTGTCCTCATCTTTGTCGCCATATTTATTCCAACGTTTCGGCCGTTGTACGCTCCGGCCTTCTTCAGGTGGTTGGAATGTCGAACTGAACCCTCTAATTTCGTTCACTGGAGTAGACTGTTCTAGTTCCACTTGCCATGTCTAATAGATGTCAGTTATCAGTTATCTCCTGTTAATTCCCCTCTCCAAGTTCTCCACTGTTTTAACCGGGTATTGAACTCACACTGTTTGGGTCCTATCACTGGATCTAACCAACGCCTTTATCCTTGGGGACACATGGCACAGTGGATAAAGGCGTTGATTAGAATAGTGACTTTGCCTCTCTGAGGGCACGCTTACACTCATTACGAGCGGTGACAAAGAGGCATCTGTTGTGATCGAACCTGTTTCGTTGGTATAGCCGGAAGAAGTGATTCCTGTCGGCTATAGCGTTTGAACAGACAGGAGAGAACCAAGGAGAAGATTATGGTTTTATTTGGTATTTCCGTGCTATTATGAAAGCTTCGACGCCGGCATTCACCCAGGAAGAGACCCCAGTTGCACGTTTCTCAACAGGATGATTGAACATATCAATCCAAGTGGCATGGAGGCGGAAATCGCGAAATGAATCCCGATCAGTGCGTTGATAACAGAAAAATGTTCTCTTAATAGAAGGCTCTCGCATACTGGGAAAACAGAAAGAGATATCTATCGACACTACCGCGTGGTCGTAATTGCAAAGAGGACAGAGATACAGAGCACGACATAATTATGGGAAGGGGGTAAGAGATCAAGTAAAGAAGCTTTATCGGTTGAGCTCTCCGGGGAGGATGTGTGGGTTTGTAAACAGTGACCATTACTGCTAATAATGCAAGACTCTTCGGTAAATCGAATCGAGTTCTCTCAGTCACTGTGTGTGTTATCTAAAAATAAATACGCTTAAATTCACCTTCTTCTCTGCCGTGAGCCAACAGCTTCAGGATAAAATTTCCGACTGACGCGAATTCAGCCGGTTTTCGATTCTAGCCAGAGGCAACCGGACGTCTAGCCACACTGATGAGCTGTGATACAGCGAAACAGTCTGTCTGTGGATGACTATATATATATATATATATATATATATATATATATATATATATATATATATATAATGAGGTTTGCCCTGTACAAGGCCCGGGAGCCACTCGAGGTATAAGGTTAAAGAGTAAGAGGTAGTTTATACTGAAAAAAGAGGAAGATAACGGTTAGCCCTCTACTTGAACAGGTTAACATTGTAGTCGTCGGGAAAATATCCTCTTGGTGGGGGGGGGGGCGGTTCCACACAGCAGTGGTTTGTGGGAAGAATCTGTTCGAGTTGAACTTACTTTTCACCGATGGAACATGAAGGGAATTTTCTAACTGAAACCAAATAGCGTCTTTGATATTTCTTTATTCTTCTCACGCGATCAAAACGGAATAGTCTATTATTTATGAGGTATTAACAGGAGACGCTAAACAGTTCTCTCTTTCTTTCTTTTTTCTACTGAAATCAAGTAGCGTCTCTTTTATGTCTTCATCTTTCCACGCGATCAAAACGGAATAGTTCATTATTTATGAGGTACTGGCAGGGCGTAACGGTCGTGCGAAATAAAGAAATAACGAAGGGAGGAACATGCAACAACAATAATAATAATAATAATAATAATAATAATAATAATAATAATAATGAGTCGGCCCCTGAGGTCTTAAGTTTTATCCACGAGCTACATGTTCATTTTTTTCTCTCCTCCTGTAGAGATTTGTTCGCTTATCATCCTGTTCACACTCCTCTCCGGTCTTTTGAATAAGAGTAGAGTTTTGTCCCTTTTTCCTCTTTAGGACTGAGTTTCCAGTTCCTCCTAAAGTCTGCTTCATCCCTGTACTACTAGCGTCTGCGCCTGAATTCTGAATTTTTGTTCACTATTTATTTCATTTTTTTTCTCTCCTACACGAATAGGAGTAAATAGGTACGCCTATCATCCGGTTCACACTCCTCCTCCGTTTTTTTGGACAGGATTAAAAGTTTATCACTTTTTTTTCTGTTTAGGATTGTATTTCTGATTCCTCCCTAATCTGTTCAGTTCTATACTCTTAACACTTGTTCTTTCCTCCACTAATATAAGTCTACACAGTAACTCTCTTGAGGGCCTCTTGGGCCTTGCATTGAATGAACATTAGTCAAAACAATAAGTAAATATTGTATTACGCCAGTTTCCAAATAGAAGAAACCTTGAAAATCAACATCCGTAATTCTCAATTTTTCATCAGCTTGAAAACTGAACACTGCTGCATAGCTAAAAACTGATATAATTTTTAATAGAATTATTTCGTGTCAATGATTTTCATTCATACCCAATAATAATTTTATAATTTTCATAAAAATGTTTTCAAGTTGTAATTTTCTTTTAATCTGGTAAACTCATTTAGGATTTTCATCTTTCAAGATTTACCGATTGTGGAAATAAAAGAGCGAACATCATCATAAGAACGGTTTCAACTTGATGTCTCTCATATTCATCATGTCTGCTCGGACCCATTTGTGTTCCTTCAACGACCACAAAGTCAACCTGTGACTAATATTGCAACTGCGCTGAGCGAACCTGGGATATAATTCAGAGTGGTCCTTCTCTTATATCGGTTGCCCAGAGCAGCTAGAGAGCCAAGAATGCCTTGCTAAATAACCCAGAAGAGATGGATTCATACTTTCCCACGAGTATTTGTATGAAAGTGAATGTAACGATCTTGACCGCCTTCTCGTTGCGGCCTCTAATCACTACAACATAATGTACGAACGTTTTGTTTCTTTTGTGGGGGGCTGAATGAAGACACGTTAACGCATCTAATGAAGCTGATATCAACTTTGTAAACCCGTGTATCTGTTACATAACCCTCCGTTAGTAAAGGGGGATGTTTTATCGTCCCACAAAATATTTCTCATTCTACACCAACAGTTTGGTGCTACTATAGTATATTTACCGTCCATTTTCTACTATGGTATGATATTTACTATTCACTTTCTACTATAGTATGATATCTGATATTCATTTTCTATTTTAGTATATCTACTATTCATTTTCTATTATAGTATGATATCTACTATTCATTTTCTATTATAGTATGATATCTACTATTCATTTTCTACTATAGTATGATATCTACTATTCATTTTCTATTATAGTATGATATCTACTATTCATTTTCTGCTATAGTATGATATCAACTATTTATTTTCTATTATAGTATGATATCTACTATTCATTGTCTATTATAGTATGATATCAACTATTTATTTTCTATTATAGTATGATATCTACTATTCATTGTCTATTATAGTATGATATCTACTATTCATTTTCTATTATAGTATGATATCTACTATTCATTTTCTACTTTAGTATGATATCTACTATTCATTTTCTACTATAGTATGATATCTACTATTCATTTTCTATTATAGTATGATATCTACTATTCATTTTCTACTATAGTATGATATCTACTATTCATTTTCTACTATAGTATGATATTTACCAACTGTCGGACGTATGAAATATGTTAGGGTTACAGGTAAGAAATAGGAGCTAGGGTTAGGGTTAAAGGCAGTGAACTGGTTATGTATTAAAAATTATTAACACTTATTTCTTTGAACTGAGAAAACACACCTTGATTGGTGTTACCATAGTATGATATCTGCCGCCCATTTTCTACTATAGTATAAAGTAATACTCCAGCATATATATATATATATATATATATATATATATATATATATATATATATATATGATACCTACAATTCATTTTAGACTATGGTAGGATATTTACCAAATGATGAAATTATGAAATATGTTAAAAACGCTAACCCTAAGACTCTTAAAAAGGTCACTGCTTCATCTTCCATTGAAATTATTTTCTAAAAGTCTCTGGTCAGCATGGTGCTTGGGTGAACAACTAAATAGACTAGAATTATTTTGTCTTACGTAGCTTGTTTAATTTCTAACGGAATTGCATGAATACCTCTTTTATTAATGTAAATCAGATAAAATACCCCACTCTTTAGTTTAAAATAATGCCGCATGTAGTTCAAGGTTGTTTGTTAGAGTGTATCGTCATTTACGATATGTCGCAAATGCCTCGGTAGATATCATAGTATAGTAGTACCAACAGTTTCTTTTCTCGTACTTCCCATCAGCGGAACTCCCTTCAGTTTACTTTCTTCCCTGATAAATACAATCTTCGAAAAATTAAATGCAGCGCCAATCGCCATTCATCTTTTGTCTTTTGCTCATTCCCCCTATACTCACTTTCACTTCCTGTAACCCACAGCGTACTAATGACATTTCCCCCTCCTTGAGGTGAAATGATTAAAAATAAAGTGGCTAGTCAGAATTTTCTGATTAGTCAAGTTGCTTTCTGAATAGGTGTCAAGTAATTATTGCAAGGAATTTCTAGTTTTAGACATAAACTTTGTATGAATTACAGTTTTAATTGTCTGCTGAAATTAAAACGAAACCAATTTTTACATGTACGAATTTTGAAACTTACAAATTCAATTTAAATATTGCTATTTTAATTCGATTTTATGAATAAAAAAGACTTTGTTGTTACTTTCGATTTTATTTATCATATAAAAATCAATAACAAGAAAATTAAGAAAGAATTTCGATATCTATAATAATTTAAATGAGGTGTTTGAAAACGCCAGGGTAGAGCAGCTGTGGTAATGCTCTAGAGTACTTACTGGGTAGAGTTTTACAAAGGAAAAGAAGAAAGATAATGCGTCATTGCTATCGCAGCCTTTGCAACGCTGAAACTTACATTTACTGTAGGTTATTATCTTAATCCAAAATGATATTTTGAGGAAAGAACACGTTCACCCTTCAGAAGAATGTTTGAATTTCCAGCTAACTTTAAAAAGGTATTATTAAATTCCGTTCAAAAATCAAAGCATGCTGATATACTTGTTCACAGAAATGGCCATTTCAAATTGTTCAATTCTGTTTGGTGCTCTGAGGCACATGTCTTGATAATTGACAACATGATTGCAGTAGGCTTCTCATACAAAATTATTGCTAATTTTCGTAAAATATTACCCACATATATATATATATATATATATATATATATATATATATATATAAACATATGGAGCACGAAAAAGCAAAACCATAGATAGATAGATAGATAGATAGATAGGTATGTGAGTGTGTGTGCGTTTGCGTGCGTGCGTGAGAGAGCGAGAGGACAAGAGAGACAGACAGACAGGCAGAGACAGAGCGGGAAAGACGGAGACAAAATAAACGAGAAAGGAGTCGTTAAACCAATATTTCACCTATAATATTTACTAGTTTTAAAACCGGCTCGCTTGTATTTAATGCAGTTTGGACCGTCATTCATCCAGTAAGAATATATATATATATATATATATATATATATATATATATATATATATTATATATATATATGTCTGTGTGTGAAGAAATATAGCCTTAAGGTGTGCTATATTTATGGGATAAAGTGCTCAATATCAGAGATAGAGCGTGTGTAAATATAAAAGTGAACATTGAAGTCAAGACTTAGAGGCGACAGTCTGTTTCATGCAGGACGCAATCGTCAGACTCTCGCCTCTAATTGTTGACTTCAATGTTTACTTTTATATATATATATATATATATATATATATATATATATATATAGGGTGCGATGCGTAAATTGTCGCCCTGGTACATTAATTACGCGCATGTGCGTTGTTTGTTTTTGATTTTGCTGACTGCACAGTATAGTAGCATCATTTGGGCACCGTCTATGAGAAAAAAACACCATGACGCAATTCACTCCACCAGAAATTTGGAAACGGCACCATGTACTGCTTGTTATTCGCGCCGGAAGCTTCAATCCGAACATTTCAGTGTGTTTGGGCGTCAAGAGGATTCGGAAAGATTTGGATGCGTCTAATAGTGATTACGAGGCTGTTTTGAGTGATCACTAGTAATGGCGACGTAATGCCTCCATTTATCATCTCACCGGACCTCAGACTCAACACGGAGGCATAAATCAAGTGCCTTGAGGAGCTAATGCTGCCCTGGGTAAGGTAAAGAGGGTGGGTGCTGGAAGACCCTATGTCTGGCACATATGACTCTGCACCATGTCTCACACACAGGAGAATGTAGTCATGGCCGTCAGACAATTTCTGCAACCACATCACTCCTAAAATCTGGCCACCGAACTCCCGAGACTGCAACTCCCATGATTATTATGTGCACGTCGCAGTTGAGTGACCAAGAAAACTCTTTGTAACACCAAAGATGAAAAGAAGGCGAGGATTATGGCAGCATTGACCAACTTATACAAAGAGACCGTCCAGAAGAGTTGCAGGTG
>OZ038492.1:80709693-80824693 GCA_964036315.1 Acanthosepion esculentum | reverse complement strand
GTTCTTAATTCTGCATTCATCCTGTTTATAATTTTCGTTCATCTGGTTTTTATAGTTAAAAATAATAATTCACCTCCTAGAACAAAGTTAAATAGAGCAAATATTATTTATGAATTCAAATGCCCATTAAGGGATTGTATTCCTCAATAATCAACTTTCGTAAATAATTATATAGGCCACACTACAAATTGTTTGACACGCAGACTAACTCTACACCTTTCTGACAATAGCTCAATTAGATCTCATTTAAATATTCATGGAGACCTACCGGACACTATTCGGAACATACTTGTCGACAACACTAATATAATAGCATCATCCACATGCAAATAAGGCTAACAATAATGGAAGCCTTATTAATAAAAACAAACAAACCAACACTTAATAATATTAATTCTGAACATGGACATAATATCTTGACCGTGTTTTGAAACAAAAAATGAAACATTCTATAAAACATACATATCACAAACTATTTCTAATTCTAACAGTTAAAATATAATCCTTGAAAATGGCTAAATGTATAGCCGAAAGCGCTCGGATAAAAAAAAACATTCGGACAGTTTTTATATAATTTATCATCCGAAAAGAAAAACATAATTAGATCTCATGAGAAATTGTATAAAAAACTAAATAAAAGCACCTTGTCAGTCGTTTTTAATGAAATGTGCATATATATATATATATATATATATATATATATATATATATATATATATATATATATATATATATATATATACGGTGGGTCTGGGTACAGCAAAACCTTAACACGCAATCTTTTGCAATCATTTAATCTTAGGAGGAAGTATACAGTGGAAACTTTGCATGAATCTCTCGAAAATGAGTCAGTCGGAGTGAAGCAGTATTGGAAATTGTTGTCACTCGAAATAAACATTAAATTTAATTCTAAAACATCGAATAATAAAAATAAACACAATAAAAAAGAAACATCTCTAGAAAAAATTAGACTTTCATATTTGAATAATTCGTGGAGTCTGTGAAGGACAATGTAGCGCCAGAAACACTTAAAATTATAAAAGAATCAAATTAAGTTTGTTTAGGATGCATTGAACCAATAAAAGATTTTTTCTGGGTAAAGAATTTTTTTCTTCTTCAGGGTAATGATTTATTTGGGGGGGGGTCGGGGTAACAATTTTTTTCTGAGTAAGGATTTTTTTTCTGGGTAACGAAGTCAACTTGCATTTTTATTGCATATCGACGCAGGTCCTCAATTTGCGACAAGAAAGAAACTATTTAGAAGATGGAGTGGAAATTGACGAAGATCAGGATGACTCATCAGAAAACGAAATTAAGGAAAATAATCTGACATTAATTTCGTGTTCAATCTGAGATGACGATCCTGGCATGAAGCACCGTTGAAAAATGCCTGGAAATTATACCACCATAAGTATTTGTGAGTGAAATTCCATAGACAAAACTCTTTGGAAGCCATCGATGGGTCATGCCTGCACGAAGCCAAAAGTCGTCGTGGCAGAGGCTTTGAGCGTACTGGCCTTGTAAAAATACTAATCATATCATACTAACTACTAACTAAGGTTCGCAAATTATAAATTCAATACAAGTGGCTCTTCGTGTGTTAAAATGACAGAAATACGCCTGTACAGTTGTCTGCATCACTGATTATCTATCCACCCTATCGGACATATACATTCGGAAAACTTGTGTCTTTATGATGGCTGTACACATTACAGCCTGTAAACGGCAAAGTCAATTTTGAATGCCTTTCGCAGGCGGTTAATGATCATTTAACCAGATTACACGAATATGTAACCTATGTCAATCTACGCTTTATATTTCGGCACCTCAGTTCTTGGAAGTGTATCAATTTCGAACTCCCGTCGAGGGCATCGCTTTCACACAACTACCCAATGTAGCTTTGTTTGGCAACCAGTGTAGGAGAAAAGAGGTTCTTAATTCAAAACTGATTTGGTGTGGGGCTAGCAACTACACCCCGTAAAAACTACTACGGAACCATAGCAGCAACATTGAACATGGTGAGATTTTGATTCCGTAATACACAGGGAGTCTACGGGGTTAGGAATGAGGATATACATACATACATACATACATACACATAGATAGATAGAACAAAAGACTGAGATAGATAGATATGAACATATTGAGATAGATAGATAGATAGATAGATAGATAGATAGATAGATAGATAGATAGATAGATATAAAAAAGACTGAGATAGATAGAAAGAGAGAAGTATTAGTCGTTAGTGAGAAAAAGACGGAAAGAAAGAAGGGAAAATAATAATTGATACAATAAAAACCGACGAACAGAAGGAAAGCAAATAAAAAAGAAATTGAAGAAATGAATAGATAGATAGATAGATAGATAGATAGATAGATAGATAGATAGATAGATAGATAGATAGATAGACAGATAGATGGATAGATAGATATAAAAAAGACTGAGATAGATAGATAGATAGATAGATAGATAGATAGATAGATAGATAGATAGATAGATAGATAGATACTGGACACAATTGTGATTGCCAGTTTCATACTTCTTCATCTAAACAGTCTGTATCTGTAAACGATATTGAGAACTCTACCCCTATAGGCTTACGGCCGCATCACGTTAAAGCACAGATTACCTTACGAGTGGCGGTTAAGAAACGTCGTGCCTGGCATGTATCTAGTTGGGTGACCGCTTGGGAAAGGTGCTGTAAGCATGGATGTGCAGGTGGTGTAATAAATAATGGCTCGGAATTTTTAATCGGATACCTGAGTCCTTATTACAGTTGGGTTCGTTATATTCACTTACGCGTAAATACCCTCTTCTCCTCCCAGTGATGGGCTAATTAGTAAGACTTGTATCACTAAAACCACTATTATCTCTCCAAAATAAAATAAACTTGCGTACAAACAACCAATCAACCTATCCCTATTAATGTAGCAAATAATTTCAAATAAGTCTTGCGTGGCCGAGCGGGCTTAATAGGGATTCTCACTGAAAGGACGACGCCGATTCAAATTATGCAGACTCCATTATGCACAGGCCGGTAGACAAAGATTTAAACTGTTAAAAAACATGGATGTGTACTTAAACACATGTATCCACTAAGTATTACGTTTAAGGTAATTATATATATATATATATATATATATATATATATATATATATATATATATATATATATATATATATATATATATATATATATATTGTATTTAGGCAGCTAACCTTATCCTCAAAAATAACAACACACCAGCTAAGTCAAAATTAGAACAAACGAACATTATCTATGTGTTCAAATGCCTCTTAAGGAACTATGTTTCTGATCAAACCGAATTCATAAATAATTACATCGGTCACACAACTACATGCCTATCCAGACGCCTTACATTAAACCTATCTGACCATAGCTCTAATAGAACCCATTTAAACACACACACAAATTTACCTGACTCCATTCGAAACATTCTAGTAGAAAACACAAACATAATAATCGCATCCACCTGTAAAAAAAAAAAGATTAAAAATAATGGAAGCCCTAATAATAAAAAAGAAAAAGCCAACTCTTAACAATATTAACTACGAAGTGGGCCACAATATGCTAACAATTTTCGGAAAATAAAACAGCTCTATAACACACTAAAAACATACACGTAACGCACACAGTCAATTAAACAGAAAAATAAAATCATCCTTGATAATGGCTAAAAGTATAGCCGAAAGCGCTCGGAATTATAGAACATTTGACAGTTTCTACACATTCTGTGGCCAAAAAAGAAAACACTTGTTCGAACACGAAAAATTAAATAAAAAGCTTAACCGTTGTACCTTGTCTGTCGCTTTTAATGCATATATATATATATATATATATATATATATATATATATGTGTGTGTGTGTGTGTGTGTGTGTGTGTGTGTGTGTGAACATAAATAAAGAGATATTATTAATTGTATATGCGTGTGATAACGTACATGTAACGATAAGCAAATAGATATTTATTTTATTTTATGTGTAAACAAAGGAGTGCTCAATGTAGTTAAACAGAGCTATAAAGTATATATCAATAAATACACATAGATTACAAAGGGTAAATGAGCTATAGTTTCGTACTTTAGGATTTCCGAAGACTAAGTTTTGCGTTTACGTTAATGCGACTACACATGCGCATGAACGAGAAACGCTGGGACTTTTAAAATTAAAAATAATTTATGTATATATAATTTATATATACATATGCAGGATGATTGAAAAGTAACTCCCTATTTTATGTGTGATGACCTCTCCCGTCTTGTAAAAGATATACTTAAACGTGAGAGTCCATTATACGTAAAATAGGAAATTACTTTTCAATCACCTTCTATACACACACACACACACACACACACACACATATATATATATCAATTATGTGGTGCAGGTTCAATTTACATTGCGCGAATCATTCATACGAAAAGCAGATAATGAAGTTATATCATTAACTTCAGTATCTGCTTTTCGTATGAATGATTCGCGTAATATATATATATAATACGTGTGCGTTTTACAGTAATTTTCTAAACATTGCTTAGATGTGGCACAAGGCCGAAAATAGAGGGCACCCAGTGAGGATAGAATTCACTAGTCAGTCGCAATTTTTCTAGCGAGACAAGCTTGCTAACCATTACAACGCCTTCAGGGTACCCTACGTGTGCGTTTTATATTATTAAAATCGCCATTGCGTTCACTATTTTAAGTGTATTTCCTCCGTTTGTCGATAATTATGGGAGAGTGATTTTCCCGAGAGTCAGTAAATTTAGATTCATGCCTCGGTGGCAAAGCATGAGAATATAATCAAGTACAAAGGTCTATATATATATATATATATATATATATATATATATATATATATATATATATATATATATATATATATTCAGTTGTATGGATATGTGTTTGTGATCCTGGGTTTCGCGCTTTTGCAATCATCAGACAAATAAGTTTTATTTTTTAAAATTGGATCTATTTATTGTTCTTTGACTATATTTGGCGGTGGAAGGGGGAATTTCCCTCCGCGTCTGTTTGGAGTGACTCACACACACACACACACACACACGCGCACACACACACACACACACACAAACACATACACATACACACAAACACATATACACACACACACACACACATATATATATATATATATATATATATATATATATATATATATATATATATATATATATATATTCATCTCTCAAATTTCTACTATATCTACACACAAACAATCATACAGGGTTGGTCCGAAGTACTGGATTTAGTTTATTCATTTTCATTGAAGCGGTCATACATGCTGGATTTTCGTATCGACCATCTGTTATAGAAAATTAGGGGTGACAAGAATTTCGGACCACCCTGTTCATGCACGCATCCAAACACACACACACACATATATATATATATGTTTGTATAGATATATATATATATATATATATATATATATATATATATATATATATATATATATAGAGAGAGAGAGAGAGAGAGAGAGAGAGAGAGATAGATAGATAGATAGATATAAACTTGTTTCTAAGTAGCTATGCAAGACGACCACTAAAAATATTTTCAATCCAAAAATAATGCCTCTTCTAAATATATTCGGCTTTTTTTTTCCTTTTTCATTCTTTTGGCTGCCAGTGTGGAACCGAGGATGTAGACTGAGTTTTTTTTTTCTCTTTCAGAATTTGATGGATTCTCTTGGAGCCGAACCAAAGTTCAGTACGCGTCATCTTTTTAAGTCATATTTCTCCGCAGACAGGCAACGCCATGTCAATAGCACACTTGCCGTCAATCATTCTACGAATCTTGTCTTTGCCGACAATTTAACCGACGTTCTATGGCGAACTAATCGTTCTGCTCGTGGATGGCCTGCTTTCTATTACTCGCTACTTTGCAGCTTCTTCGTCTCACTTGCTACAAAAACAATAAGAAAATATTTAAGCAAAAAATAAATAAATAAAAATACATCTCGTACTGTAAGTCCATCCACAAACTCAATTACTTGACTATTTTTGTATATACACACGCAAATATATATATATATATATATATATATATATATATATATATATATATATATATATATATATATATATATATATATATATATATATATATATATATAGATAGGTAGATAGATAGATAGATGTGTTTGCAAATGTGATCTGAGGAATCAGAAAAAAATCACATTCCTGGGGAAATAAAATTTAATCTATAGAACCTTAATGTTGTTTTTTTTTTTTAAATTTAACTAATATTCGCTCTGTTTTTCCATTGAGCTCTCCGGACTACATCATCATTGGGATTATGCATACGGATTACCAAACATTTCCTTACCTAACTATATATATATATATATATATATATATATATATATATATATTGCACTGACGATTGCACTAGCATGAAACAGACTGTCGCCTCTAAGTGCTGACTTCCATGTCCACTTTTACATTTACACACGCTCTATCGCTGATATTGAGCACTTTATCCCATAAATATAGCACACTTTAAGACTATATTTCTTCATATATATATATGTATATATATATATATATATATATATATATATATTAAAACATTTAAATTACTATCAAACGTTAAACTCTGATTTTATCTAAATTGCTAAAGATATACCCCCCTTCTTCCTCTGAAAACCCTAAGTACATCTCTTTTCTCTTTACTTCCCCCTTTTTTTCTTTTTCCCTTTTTTCTCCTTCCATTTCCACATTTCATTTCCGTTGAGTTGACCGATTAAATAGGTCAATGTCTGATACTTTCCCCCTCCTTCCTCAATATTAAGTATTATAATAGAAATATAAAAATAAATTTTAATATTCTCCCTCCCCTCTCAAAACTCGACCATGTCTCTCACACCATTCCTCCTTACCTTCTATATTAAATTATATAAGCTTAGTACTGCCCGTCAAATGTGTAAATTTTAATTACATTTTTCGTTTCACCTTTTGAAAGTGATGTCTGTGGATGCAGGGAAAATTAAAAGTCTTTAGTGAAATAAATTACTACAATGGAGCCTTAAAGTGGTCTTTTTTTCCTTTAAATTATTAGCTCTGAATTAATATTGAGCTCAGGATTTCATCCTCCTTGGGATTATCCATGCGGATTACCAAGATTTTTCTTACTTAACTATATATATATATATATATATATATATATATATATAGCATAATGAGAGGCCACGTATACTTTCTTGATATGTATATAATATCTGGATAAAATAAATGAAACAAAATTGGGTGTTTTTTTTATGAAAGTATTTATTTCTAGGTGGTCTGAAATATTAAATAAATAAATATATACAAAAACACAGAAATAAATACTTTCGTAAAAAAACACCCAATTTTGTTTCATTTATTTTATCCAGATATTATATATATATATATATATATATATATATATATATATATATATATATATTAAATCGTTTCGGTTTATTAAACTTATATAAAAAAATCACAGCTGAACGTTTATTTAAACCGGCACGCTTATTTAATAAGTTTTGATATTCCCACCGGCATGACTATTCTAGGCAGTACTTGTATTTGGTACAAAAAGGTAGCAAGTGAAAATGACGTGAAGAAGAAGAAAAGAAGAAGAGACTAGATAAAGAAAACGTCAACGAGTGTGTGTGTGTGTGTGTGAGAGAGAGAGAGAGAGAGAGAGGGAGAGAGAGAGGGAGACAAAGAAGAAGAAGAAGAAGAGAGACTAGATATCATTATTATAATTAAAATTACTATTAATCTTATTTCTTCGTTGGATTTCTGTTTTATAAACATTTCCTTCCGTGTCCCAACTAGAGACCTAATGTCAGAAATGGTTTCAGGGGATCTTCCACTGATCATTTTTTGTAAAAAAAAATATTTAAAATCACATACATTTTACATAAAGCTCTTCATAATGTGTGAGCTGTATTTGTGAGTAGAATTTTGGTATTTGTTTTTAGGCATGGGCTACCAGGACTCCTTTCAATCGGTCTACTAGACCCTTTTCTAATCAATACGAAGCGCTGCTCTTCGATACCTTTTGAGTACAATTCCGCAGGGTTTGACGGAAAAAAGTTTTCAATGATCTCTTTCATTCGAGAAGGTTTTCCCCATCAACGTTTGCAGCGATCGAAAATCTTTTGGCACAAGGTTAGGTGAATATGGCGGGTTGAGATAGTACAGAGTGCCGTGTCCACTAAAATACCTAATACAATATTTATAAACCAATCTCACTCAAGAAAATACTTGCATCTTAAAACACACCAATAAAATTGTTGTGGTAGGATCCACCTAATTTGCATAGCGGAGTACCGACGATATAAATATGGTTGGTACCGGAAGACAGGGAGGCAAATCAAGAGATCTAACTAGAGACTCTGCCCGACTGCGACTTAGTCAACACATTCTCCAGGAACGGTCTTCCCAGGAATATACAAAAGACTATATATAAATATTGTGTACACTTTCTTGTGTCAATACATTTTATTCTAACTACATTTTGTGTTTGCATTATTATTCCATGCATTAGTCAAGTTTCAACAATGGCGACGAAGTAGTAAGAACCATACGGAAAAAAAAAAGAATTAATAATTGAGAGTTTTCAACAAAAATCATAGAATACAAATCACACAGTTTGTTGCATTAGTCATCCTGATTTAGGTAGATAACACCCAAATATCGTGCACACGTAGTAGAAAACATACCACGTGGCTTTTTAGGGCCAATTAAGAAGAAATAAATAATATAATTCTGGAGCCGATTTTGTTACGAAAAAGTGTATAAAAACATACGAAACCCGGCCTCAAACAGGATACACACAGCTGTCACCAAGATTCAGTCAACTCTCGCTTATGATCTTCACGACCTCAAGCAGTTGGTGATTGATTGGAAAGTAATGTCTTTTTGTTTGGGTTGATAAAATTCTGAAATAAAATATATAGTGCCTTTGTGTACGTATGTGAGGAACAATGAAATGTTGTGAGATGTGTGTTTGTATGACAATGTCAACACGTCCGTGCGTGGTTCATAGTAAAGAGGATACAAGAGACAGTTAGAAATTGTTTCTTACTGTTGGAGAAATGTTTTAAGAAGTGCTTAAATAAAATATACATATTTGCTATTACAACTGGTTCCACAAAAAAGCAATTACTTTTTATACAGTCAAATATTTTCCGGGTCATTTAGATGTGCTGAGAAGAAATCGCCCTCGAATTTGCATTTAAAAACAGACAGCAGTAGATATTTATGCAAATTAGTTTGCAGTCAGAAGAGAGTGTTTGCAGTTTTGAATGAGCCTTTAACTATGTAAACGGAAACTTTCTCCCAAAAGAGAGCTGTCAGTTGAAAGATAATTGTCAATTGAAAGTGAACAAGACTCCACCAACAAATCTATCCATTGAAAGGAACCATGGATCCAACGAATGAGTTGTCAAATTGAGGGGAAACACAGCTCCAAAACAGTGCTGTCAATTGAAAGGATATATAATTCCCACAAGAGAGATTTTAAAAGGAAACATGACTCCCACAAGATAGCTGTCAATTGAAAGGAAACATGGCGCCAACGAGTGAGTTGTCAAATTGAGGAGAAACACAGCTCTAAATAACTATATAACTTCCGCAAGACATGACTCCCACAAGATAGCTGTCAATTGCAAGGAACTATGGCTCCAACGAGTGAGTTGTCAAATTGAGGGGAAACACAGCTCTATATAACTATATAACTCCCACAAGACATGACTCCCACAAGATAGCTGTCAATGAAAAGGAAACATGGCTCAAACGAGAGAGATATCAATTCAAAGGAAATATGGCTCCGGCAAGAAAACTATTTCCCATAAGAGAACAATTAATTGAAAGGTAACATGGCTTCAACATGATATCTCTCAATTGAAAAGAAGCAAGAAGAGATGTCTATAGAAAGAAAACATCCCAAAAAGACAGTTGTCAATTGAAAGGAAATATGGCTCCACGAAGAGTCCTGACAATTGAAAAAAATGGCTCCAAATAGAGAGCTGTGAATTGAAAAGAAGCAAGTCTCAATCAAGAGAACAACCAAGTGAAATTAAACATGGCTCCAACAAGGGAAATGTTAATAGAAAGGGGGCATGAGTACATGAAGGCAGCTATCAATTGAAATGAGACTTACCACTACCATGAAAGCTGTCAATTGAAAAGAAACATGACTACGCCAAGAGAGATTTCATGCAAAAGGAAACACATCTCCCAAAAACACAGCTATCAATTGAATGGAGTTCATGTGTAAGCGTTCTGGGATTGCAATGGAAATATTTGTCACAGATTACTTCCACAACGCAGAGAATAAATCACTGTAAGTTCAGACTCGAATATCGGGGGTAGAAAGAAATCTTGAAAACTCGATTCGCAGGTACTATCTGACAAATCACAATGCACGTAACCGATGTATAGCCTCTACTCGGGAGAAGTCAATTGAAAAGGAGCATTGGTCGCAAATTGATCTGGATATTGAAAAGAAGCATGGCTCCAACAAGATATTACCCAACTAAAAGAAACATGCATCCAATATTAGATTTGTAAATTGAAAAAAAAACATGACTCCTCCAAGAGATATTGCAAGTGAAAGGAAACATGCTCCCCCCACCCAAAAAAAGAGTTCTCAATTGAAATGAACAATGCTTCACCAGAAGAGCTAACAACTGAAAGGAGAAATGGTTCCAAAAAGAGCTGTCAATTAAAATGAAATATGGCTCAACCAGGTTATCTACCAACTGAATGTAAACATGCCTCAACGAAGAAAGGAGACATGGCTCGACAGGGACATAGCAATTGAGAGAAACCATGGCTCCAACAACAGAATTGTCAGTTAAAGGAAAGCAACAATGGAGCTGTCAATTGAATAGAAGTTGGCTTCAACATGTGACCTGACATGTGAAAGGAAATATGGCCCCATCAATATAAATATCAAATGAAAAGAATCAAGTCTCCAACAAGCAAGCTGTCAATTGAAAGTCTATACCAAGAGAGTTATCATCTGAATAGAAACATAGCTCCCAAAAGATAGATGTCAATTGAAAGGAAATATGACTTCAGCAAGGCTATACCAAGAGAGGTATCATCTGAATAGAAGCATGTCTCCCAACAGGTAACTGTCTATTGAAAGGAAACGTTACTTCAGCAAGTCTATACGAAAAGAGGTATCATCTGAATAGAAGCATGTTTCCGAAAAGATAGATGACAATTGAAAGGAAACATGACTTCAGCAAGGCTATGCCAAGAGAGGTATCATCTAGATAGAATCAAGACTCCCAAAAGGTAGATGTCAATTGAAAGGAAACATGACTTCAGCAAGGCTATACCAAGAGAGGTATCATCTAAATAGAAGCATGTCTCCCAACAGGTAACTGTCTATTGAAAGGAAACATTACTTCAGCAAGTCTATACGAAAAGAGGTATCTTCTGAATAGAAGTATGTTTCCGAAAAGATAGATGACAATTGAAAGGAAACATTACTTCAGCAAGTCTATACGAAAAGAGGTATCATCTGAATAGAAGCATGTTTCCGAAAAGATAGATGACAATTGAAAGGAAACATGACTTCAGCAAGGCTATGCCAAGAGAGGTATCATCTAGATAGAATCAAGGCTCCCAAAATATGACTGTCAATTGAAAGGAAACATGACTTCAGCAAGGCTATACCAAGAGAGCTATCATTTGAATAGAAGCATTGCTCCCAAAAGGTAGATGTCAATTAAAATGAAACATGACGCCAGCAAGGCTATACCAAGTGAGGTAACATGTGAATAGAAGCATGGCTCCCCAAAAATAACTGTCAATAGAAAGGAAACATGACTTTAGCAAGGCTATACCAAGGGAAGTATCATGTTAATAGAAGTATGGCTCTCAAAGGACAACTGTCGACTGAAAGGAAACATGACTTCAGCAAAGCTAAACAAAGTCAGGCATCATCTGAATAGAAATATGTCTCCCAAAAGATATATGTCAATTGAAAGGAAACATTAGTTCAGCAAGTCTATGCCAAGAGAGGTATCAACTGAATAGAAGCATGGCCCCCAAAAGATAACTGTCAGTTGAAAGGAAACATGACTTCAGCAAGGCTCTACCAAGAGAGGTATCAACTGAATAGAAGCATGGATCCTAAAAGGTAAATGTCAATTAAAATGAAACATGATTTCATCAAGGCTATACCAAGAGAGATTTCGTCTGAATAGAAGCATGGCTCCCAAAGGACAACTGTCAACTGAAAGGAAACATGATTTTTAGCAAGGCTAAACCAAGAGAGGCATCATCTGAATAGAAGCATGTCTCCCCAAAGATAGATGTTAATTGAAAGGAAACATGGGTTCAGCAAGTCTATAGCAAGCGAGTTGACATCTGAATAGAAGCATGGCTCCCAAAAGATAACTGTCAATTGAAAAGAAACATGACTGCAGCAAGTCTATACAAAGAGAGTTAACATCTGAATAGAAGTGTGGCTCCCAGAAGATAAGTGTCAATTGAAAGGAAACATGACTGCAGCAAGTCTATACCAAGAGAGGTATCATCTGGATAGAAGCATGACTCCCAAAAGATAACTGTCAATTGAAAGGAAACATGATTTCAGCAAGGTTATACAAAGAGAGGTATCATCTGAATAGAAGCATTGCTCCCAAAAGATAGACGTCAATTGAATGGAAACATGACTTCAGCAACGCTATACCAAGAGAGGTATCATGTGAATAGAAGCATGGCTCCCAAGAGATAACGGTCAATTGAAAGTAAACATGTCTCCAGCAAGGCTATACCAAGAGAGGTTTCGTCTGAACAGAAGCCTGGCTCCCAAAAGATAACTGTTCATTGAAAGGAAACATGACTTCAGCAAGGCTATACCAAGAGAGGTATCAGAATAGAAGCATGGCTCCCAAAAGATAGATGTCAATTGAAAGGAAACATGATTTCAGTGAGGCCATACAAAGAGATGTATCATCTGAATAGAAGCATGGCTCCCAAAAGATAGACGTCAATTGAAAGGAAACATGTCTTCAGCAAAGCTATACCAAGAGATGTAAAATCTGAACAGAAGACTGGCTCCCAAGAGACAACTGTCAATTGAAAGAAAATATGACTTCAGCATGGCTATACCAAGAGAGGTACCATCAGAATAGAAGCATGACTTCCAAATGATAGCTGTCAATTGAAAGGAAACATTTCTCGACCATGAGAATTTTAAAGTGAAAATAATCATGACTCTCGTGACACATTTGATGCCACTAGCTCATTTCTTAATGCCCCCAAAAAGGGTCGACCCAAAACAGTTTACACATGAGGACCTTAAGCAAGTTGTTGCCGAAAATGTCCACTAGAAAGTCCGAAAATGTCCACCAGAAGAACCTCAGGAGAACTGAACATTTCACAGACCACTGTTATGCGTATTCTAAAATCTATTGTATTGAAAGCTTATCGTATTGACTGTATTAGCATATAATCTCAATGTAAACGTAATCATTTACAGTCCACGTACTTTTGGTTTACCCTGCATATCCCACCCAGGTAAAAATAAAGAAAAATATGTTGAAAAGTAGTTCTGATATATATATATATATATATATATATATATATATATATATATCGCAGGTTTTGAATTCAGAGTTTTCTTCTAGATCAGTTGCCATCCAAGGCTATATAACCCAGTCTGTCCTACTATTTACCCATAGCTGGAGGTTGAAGAAGTGGATTAATATCTTTTCTAAGGCTATTATCACGTAATGGAATTCGAACTCGGCTCACTGGATCCTCAATCCTAGCCACTATCCACTACTCCACTGTGCCTCCTCCTATATGTATGCATGTATGTATGTTATATGGGTGTGTAGCACACATACACATGCGTAACGATATATATATATATATATATATATATATATATATATATATATATATATATATATATATATATATATATCGCGAGAGAGAGAGTGAAACAGGGAGAATAAATTTGATACAAGAGAGATTTATGTGAAATGTTCCAAATGTTGATACACGCTTCTTTTGCATCACATAAAAGGCTAGTTATGCCCTTTAAAAATATTTCGAATTACTCCTGCAGACAGTTTTATTTGGGAAACGCGTGTCCGATTTTGGTGTGCTTCGTTTATAATCCAACATCCAGAAGTTGGCAATATTTGCGCAGGACGTAAATGTATCCAGAAATATGCTCAAAGTATCAATTTATATACAGTCACGGTTGTTCTAGGATAAAATTGATATATCCAATCGCTATTCACTCGGAAGGTGAACGTTGGCTGAGAAGCCCAGGTGGGAAAGCCAACGTAATTATTTCGCCAGCCATCTTGCTTCTATTCTCTCACCAGCGAATCATTATCGCGTCTACTCAAGTTGGCTTTCTGCTCTGTGCAGGCATAGAATTAGAATCGTCGTTTTTATACTCTAGAATTATTCGGCTGATACTTTGTTATCTTCAGTTCCACCATTTTTATACAGCCAAACACACACACACGCAAACATATATATATATATATATATATATATATATATATATATATATATATATATATATATATTATATATACCAGGTGTAACAACATAATTGTCCATCCCACAAAATGTTTAATATCTAAAAATATGCTAAACTAATTCAGTTTCTTTTTTCCACGCTTTCAGATAAGACGTTTAGCCATCTTGACACCATTTCTCGAATCAGGTTAAGATCGTTTTGTGTCAGGCACACTGTCTTCTCAAATGAGCAATGGTGGGAGGAAAAAGATCACTCAGGCCTTCAGTAATGCTACCAACATTCATACTCTGGCTTCTATCTTCAAATTCCAATCAAGAACCACCAAGAGAACGGTGAATAATTTTAAAAAAGTGGGAACAGTAGAGAGGAAAACCGAATATGGAGGTCACAACAGGTAGTGTATTCATCAATTCAACGTAGCGCTAAAGCGATCAATTAGAAAAGATCCAACTCAATCCCTAAGACGTTTGACACGTGGAAGATGAGTTTCACCAGTAACAGTCCAAATAGCAGTGAAAAAAGATTTGAAAATGAAATCGTACGTGAAACCTGTTACTACAGGACAGAAAGTTAGAGTGTTAGAGAGGGCGAAGATCATCGTAAATAAGTTGAAAAATGATACCGATATCATGAGCTTCCAATCCTATGATTACTTAATGATAAACATGTCATTTTCGTTTATGATAGATTTCATCATGATTCTTCTGTTCATTTTGAAGAGTAATTATACAATCTTATTGTTCAAAATAGAATTCAATATTGTTATAAAAAGCTCCTAAAATTCCAGTTAGAAATCTTTAATCATTTCTAAGATACAACTGTTCAGATCTTAATGTAATAAATGGACGATTTACTTTTATACGTTCTGGACATTTTACTGTTACACCCGGTATACATATATATATATATATATATATATATATATATATATATATATATGGTGTATATTGGTCGGAAAAGCATCTGCACACTTTAGAGGCAGTATACATGGTAGTTCGAATGTTTTGTAATCCGTACATAATATAATTTTCTATTTTCATATGGCTGACCCGAGAGCGACAATGAGAAGTGAATAAACTGGATCCAGTATATGTGATTTTGTATTAATGTATTGCATGTTGTTCTGTTATTCTCATTACTTTTTCATAGGGGTGACAGGAATTTCGGATCAACCTGTACATTACACCGACCGTCTTTATGCCCGCTGAAAGAGAAATTTATTCGTTCTGTTTCTTTACTGTCAAGATTTTCTATATTTTCCTTTATATACTCACTGGAACTATTTATTCTGTCTTTTGCCCCCTCTCTTCTATTTCCTTAACTAAAATATATATTTTATTACTTATACTATATATATATATATATATATATATATATATATAAAAATATAAAAACTATATTTTTTAGTGGATATTTGGATATGAGTCATTAGATTTGACGTCACGCTCTCTGTGGCCGAGAGTTCTGAAACACATCAGAATTAATGACGGTTTCCCCTAGGGGTAGGCCGGTTCGAATCCTGCTGGAGACCGCATATATTTATCTAATAAGATTTCTCGAAAATTCAGGCTGGCAGATGAATGTATATATATATATATATATATATATATATATAAACAATGTTTAATAAATAATGGGAGCGTTTTAGTGAAATACGAGTGTTCACTAAAACTACCGTTTAAGTAATAAAATCTGTCGGATTAATAATTAAAGATACATCACTCTTTTTTTTTTATATATATATATATATATATATATATATGTTTATCTCTTTGTGTGTGTGTGTGTGTGTGTGTGTGTGTGTGTGTGTGTGTGTGTGTGTGTGTGTGTGTGTGTGTGTGTGTGTGTGTGTGTATGAACAACTCCCACACCCGTATGTATAAGATATGCATGCTTATACAGACATACCCTCGGATATCTCATATTAATGTGCATGTTCAACAAGCTAATAAGAAATTGGGGAAAATAACTTGAAACATATGCAGTTTCAGTATTCAATCTGCTCTAACACGTATTTTATAGAATTGGAGACCTTTATAAATTAACCCATTTAATTTCTTCGAAATTTTGTGTGTTAAATTCCTTTATTTTGATTACAATCATTTTTTTTCCTTAAAAAAAACAAACTCGTTTTCTAGAATTGGAAAACTTATCAATTAAACACATGAATTTTGAAAAGAAATAATCTTCCTAGTTTTTCATGATTCTATCTGCTCTCAAGCTTGTTTTATAGAACTATAAACCTTATTTACCAATTAACTCTCAGACTTGATTTTGCATAAATGCCCTGAACTTTGAACACAACACCAGAGAATCTGCTATTGAATGTTGATTGCCATATTACTAAGATTGATGCTGGCTCGATGATACGCTTCAAAGATCAAGTTAAACATTGTAAGAACGTAGGTAAATCAGAAAGTAAAGTCAATTTTGAAATTACGTGGCAAAAACAACATGGGGCGCTAACGTCTAGTGGCAGGGAGCAACGATGTCTGACGTATGGACGATTCAATCAGCGATTGCGCCATCGAGGAACAACGAGCCGTAGAGCGATTCCTGTGGGCAGAGGTAGTAAAACCTACGGAAATTCACCGCTGAATGGTGGCGCAGTATGGAGCACGCACTATGAATCATCGAAAATTGCATGACCGGATAGAAAGAATTGTTTAATGCTGTTATGGTCCAGGTTAGGACCAAGGGAGAACAACACGAACACAAGAGTAGAAATAACGAAGATATATTACACGAAATAATAATGCAAGATGTGGAAGGTGTTAGTATGACTGTCAGTCTGGTTTGGAGTGAACTACTATCGGCTCGACTCGATTCGTCTCTCTCCCTCTCTCTCTCTCTCTCTCTCTCTCTCTCTCTCTCTCTCTCTCTCTCTCTTGAGAGGCGTAGTATACATAGTGTTAGGAAGAGTCCATTCTGTAGTTGTAGGTAAGGACCCATAACAAATGCGGGAAGAACAAGTCATCAACATCGCGCACAGAAACCATTCAGAGGGTAGATGCCTTAATCAGTGAAGACCTACGAATCACGGTTTCTAGGGCATCTGAGTACTGGACATTTGTGTTCAGGACAATTGCGTACCACACAAATGGGTACCTGGACATTTGCGTCTTTAGACAAATGCGTCCCTGGATAATTGCGTACCTCTGATGATTTTTTGAATCTTTTAAAGGCAATTATCATACATTTTGAAAAAAATGCATAGGTACTAATCATAATTTTTTTTAAAAGAAATAAAAGGAATAAAAAAAATTAAAAGTTTTTTTTGTTTAAAATGGCAGATTAACAGTGTTTACTGTATGAATTCTTCCTTTACAAGATCGCTCTACACATCACCAGTATGTTTTTGTTTCATCGGCGTTTTTCTTATGATAGTGGTAGCTGTAATTTTCCTCGCCCATAAATATTTTCCCACCAGTATTTGATTTTCGGAACTTAGGATAAAAGGTAGTTAACGACGCAGAGCATTCCATCGTTCAGCCAAGTGGCAGGGAGCAACGAGATCAGACGTATGGACGCTCGACTCAGTTTCTGCACTCTCAAAGAACAAAGCGTCGTAAGGGACTTAAACGTTCGGAAATCCGGTCTGAGATTTCGAGAATTACGATTAAAAGATAATTAGATCTCTTCGGCAGGTATCGAACCTGCATCTCTCAGGATAGAAAAAAAGCCACTAGCTAAATGCAACCACCAATTCTACTCTAACAGTTTATTTTTCGCACGCTCCACCAGTGGAAAGTCCTTCCGAATTCTTGCTTCCCTGATACCTACAATCTTCAGGAATTTGAATGCAACATCAATCACGCTTCTTGAATCCTGTTCTTCGGGTCTAGGAGAATGACAACTCTGAATTCAAAACCTTAGTGGTCTTTGGCTAAACCGGCTCACATCAGGCCCTGGGGATGATGGTAAGTGGAACCCCAGCATCAACGTCAATCGCCATTTTCTGTCTGTTTTTCCATTTTGTGTCAATTTTCTCACCCCCACACACATCATTCTCAGTCTTCTCATTTTCTTTCATTTTTACTACCTGTAAACACCTGCGTTATAATGGCATTATCGCCTTAATTAGGTCGAAACGATTTTTTTTTTAAATTGGGGATTTATCAATAGATTTGATTCCTGAAAAGAAGTGGATTTTCCCAGATGGTTGGAATTGGCATGGAATGGCAGTATATCTTAATTTCCTTCTTTTATTCCTTTTCTAAATGTTGAATTCTTCAGAAAGTTTTCAACCTCAACCGCGTCCATTATAAATCCGTAGACCCTCATACTCTACATTTTCATCTTTATTAAGTTTTCCATTGCTAAATATGCAGCCAAAATTCTCGGCTCTCTGTACCGCTCCAGTAAGCACCCGACTCCTCCTCCTATCCTTTGCCTTTACACGAGTCAGATCAGGCCCAAAATGGAGTCCTGTTGTCATATTTGGGCAGGAGCTGCCAAGACCTCACTCTCTTGATATCCTTGATAGTGTTCAAAAGCGTCTCCGAGCCCTTGTGGGTGGAGAATTATTCTCCACTCTTCAACCCCACTCCCACAGGCGGGATGTGGCAAGCCTTTCGCTGCTCTGTCGCTACTTCCATGGAAAGTGCTCGGACGAACTACATTCCCTGGTCTCACCGAGTCAAACATCCACAGCAAGAACATGCCAATCCACTTACAGAGTAGAACCCCCCCCCCAATTTTCTCCATATTCAATCGATGGGGAATAAGTTCCACTCAAGCAGCTTCTTTCCACAAACGAGTGCCATGTGGAATCGACACCCACCAGGATGTTTCCGCGATCACTACAATCGCTATCTCCCTCGCCTATACGCACAAATGGCCTCCTTACGTAACCCTCTATCTCGAGTGGCACCACCTAGGCCTTGTAAAGATAGACTCTCACTGTGAAAACAAACTATCTTAATCTGTACATATCTTTCTTAGTAATACGACTTATTCAAACCATGTGGATTCTCCAGGTACCATTCTGTGTTCTTTATGACGATCTCACCTCCTGTTCAAGTAATAACGTGCGACAATTTGTACACGGAACAGTTCTATTTATTTTGGGGGGTTGCTTTTTGATAAAGGAAGTGGATAGCGACTACTTCAGCCAGAATTTTAATTTGTTTCCCCGATCACTACAATCTTATTCAAGGCTAGGGTTATTCGTTATCGCCCTCACCTATACACACAACTGGCCCCCTAACGTAACCCTTTCCTCGAGTGACCACCAGGATTTGTAAAGGCTGACCCTCAATGTAGAATAAAAAAGGAAACAGAACATAGAATAGGTTGCACCAGAGGTAGTTTTGCCCAACACCGCACATTGGTACTAAGCCAAAACATCAACTTGAAAACTAGAGTCATGTTCTTAAATAGCCTCTTCAGCTCAAGACCTTCATTGTGATTATCATAGCGCCAAACCTGCTAAGAAATATTTAAACTGTTAGTTGTATATAACTGCTTCTTAATATAAATGGTCAAAAATGTCTTTGAGCGGGTGGAATGTTCTTTGAACATTGCGTACTGGTCCTTCAAAATAGCAAATAAAGAACTGCACCAAATAATAGAACGATATCAACTGAGGACTTACAACAGCGGCAACAACTAAAATGGATAGCACATGTTACTCGAAGAGGAAATAATAACATAATATGTTAACATTCCACACTACTTCAAATAAAAGGTTAGGAAGGAAACCCCATCAATACTGGAAAGAGCTATAACAGCTACTGCTCCTGAGAAATCTACTTTCCCGAATAATTGTTTTAACCTAAAGAATTTAAAAATGTCAAGCAACAGAAGTACTGGCTGTTCGGTGAATGAATACCAAATATATTTCCTTGTAAGGAAAGGGTTATATTACCGTTATCATATTGTAACCTTGGGTTAAAGTAAGTCCAGCTTGGAAACTATGCTTTCTATTAGGAAAATCTATCTTGTCTTGAAGTCCATCTCTTGGGGCTTCAGAATTGACGCCTACGGCCAACAAATATCGAAATATCGAGACATACATTCCAGGAGAATAAACAGACGGACATACAACGACTGTTTTAGATTGCTATCACACTTGTGCTTGATAAAACGAACAGCGACAAGGTTTTTGACCCATGAGAAGATTGCACTGATCGCCAGACGAATTTTGACAATGACCAATCACATCTCAGATGCCTTCGGCGATCTATGGAACTACAGAGAAAGTCTCGATTACCATTTATCGTAACGAGAGCAGACGCAAAATTATGTCTGCAATGTCGCCGGCCGTTTAAGCGATTATCACTGACAACCTCGGATAGGTAGCTCGGATTTGGAAGGAAGGAAGGAAGAAAGAAAGAAAGAAAGAAAGAAAGAAAGAAAGAAAGAAAGAAAGAAAAGAAAAGACGCTAGACAGCGAAAGAAAAATAGAAAGAAAGAAAACATTATACAAAGAAAGAAAGAAAAGCCGCTAGACAGCGAAAGAAAGAAAAGAACGAAAGAAAGAAAGAAAAGCCGCTAGACAGCGAAAAAAAGAAAGAAAGAAAGAAAGAAAAGAAAAGAAAAGCCGCTAGACAGCGAAAGAAAGAAAGAAAGAAAGAAAAGAAAAGACGCTAGACAGCGAAAGAAATATAGAAAGAAATAAAACATTATACAAAGAAAGAAAGAAAGAAAGAAAGAAAGAAAGCCGCTAGACAGCGAAAGAAATATAGTAAGAAAGAAAACATTATACAAAGAAAGAAAGAAAGAAAGAAAGAAAGAAAGAAAGAAAGCCGCTAGACAGCGAAATAAATATAGAAAGAAAGACAACATTATACAAAGAAAGAAAGAAAAGCCGCTAGGCAGCGAAAGAAATAAAGAAAAGAACGAAAGAAAGAAAGAAAAGCCGCTAGACAGCGAAAGAAAGAAAGAAAGAAAGAAAGAAAGAAAGAGGTGTAATGTAAAGACAGAAAGAAAGAAAGACGTTATGCAAAGAATGAAAAAAGAAAGAAAGAGTTAACATATTTCAGAAAGAAAGAACGAAGAAAAAAGAAATAGAAAGAAAGAAAGAAAGAGGTGTAATGTAAAGACAGAAAGAAAGAAAGAAAGAAAGAAAGACGTTATGCAAAGAATGAAAAAAGAAAGAAAGAGTTAACATATTTCAGAAAGAAAGAAAGAAAGAAAGAAAGAAAGAAGTCGAATGCAAAAAAAGAAAGTAAGCGCTATATAAAGATTTCTGAAAGAAAGAAAGGAAAAAAAAAAGAAAGAAGTTCTTATTCCAAGAAAGAAATAAAGATAACTTAATTGAGAGAGTGTCTGGCAGGAGAGTGGGGAGAAGAGTAATCTTTTATATATATCCGTTTCCTTGAAGCTGACCGGACATCCACCAACTGCCCTGCTTTGTCTAGAGAGTTTTGAAATACTGAGATGACGTGAGGAATTGTGATGACAGAGAAAGGCTGAGAAAATGAAGAAAATTTTTTTTTTCTAATTACGGACTGAATGATTCTGGACAAAACAAGTGACGTATCGACTAAAATTGGTTGCCGAAATAAATGGTTAGCCGATCCGTGTTTACATATAATGATCTTATATATATATATATTGCTTAAAATGTTCCTGTTTTTAGGAAAGTGCTCAGTGTCGGAGATAGAGCATATATAGGTCAGAAAATCACTTGGGGCTGTCTGTCTTATGTCTCTCCCCCTCTCTTTCTCTCACTCTCTCTCACTCTCTCTCTCTCTCTCTCTCTCTCTATATATATATATATATATATATATATATATATATATATATATATATATATGCATACTGAATGTTAATAAACTCATGTTAAAAAGATAAAAAAACAAATAAAAAAACAAATGAAAACTACAGACAAAAGTTCATTTTCTCCATCAAGACATTCATTCCTGTAGTTTACTGCTACAGCAAGCAGAAACATTTTTTCTCTCCTGGTGATGGCAATGTTGGCCGAAACTAGTCGAGGAATCTAAATGAAATAATAATAATAAAAACATAAGAATATTAATCTACAAGCCAGTATGTCTGAAGATTTTAATTAATTTTTTTAATAATTTTTATCGTTCAATATATATATATATATATATATATATATATATATATATATATATATATATATATGTATGTATGTATGTATGTATGTATATATATATATATATATAAACCTGGGAAACCCAAGCATCAAACTGAAAAGGGTGTGAAGACAGTAGACTGAAGCAACGTGTTCATCTTCGTCAAGCTCTGAAGCAGAGACGCGATCAAAATCCTGCTTTAGCAAATTTCATCTATCAGTGTCGCTTTATCACCCGCAGCAAGGCTGGCCTAGTATTGCCGTTAAGAAAGCACAAAGGAAATATGTCTTTACATTACTTAATTTTTTTCACCAATGGTCCCTGCTAGAATGCATAAGTGTAAAACAAATGGTACTATCCACTGGAGAGTCCACGATATATAGGGTCGTTTATAACGGTTTTGTACGAGCGCGTCAATAACGGCAAACGCGTTCAGGAACTTTCATACGGATAGAAGCTGCAACGAAGAACAATCGTTTATTTATTTTATTACAAGAATTTACAAATAGGAACGATGAATTACTTATCTTCATACCCTGCCTGGTGGCAAACGCTGCTGGTGGCGCTAGGGGTGGCGGTCCCGCCATAGACACCGAAACAGTGATATCACCCCTGGTCGGCGGCTGATGAAGACAGGGTATCGCACGCGTCATTACACGTTGTATGTTATATATATATATATATATATATATATATATATATATATATATATATATATATATATATATATATATTAAATAAAAACAGATTACTTTAAGGTTCCATATAATAAATTATTTCACCACAGCCCTTTTAAAGGACAGTGGATCATCAGATTTATTTCCAAATGTTGAAATGAATTCTTTTCATTTCAGCATTTGGAAATAAATCTGATGATCCACTGTCCTTTAAAAAGGCTGTGGTGAAATAATTTATTATATGGAACCTTAAAGTAATCTGTTTTTATTTAAATTATTAGCTCTGATTTAAATTGAGCTCTCTGGATTTTATCCTCCTTGGGTCTACCCATACGGATTACCTAAACGAAATATATATATATATATATATATATATATATATATATATATATATATATATATATATATGTAATTATTTATTCAAAATTATGACATAACTATGTTATAACATAAATATGTAATAAAATGTTAGACCATCACTTCATAAGACACCAGAAGTGTTGAAAAAAATAGCTATTTTTTAGTGATTTTTGTAGTGATTTTATAACATATCTATGTTATAATTTTCGAATAATTAATTATATTTGCTCTCGTCTGTATTGAGCACTCTTTTAAGAATATTATTTTTGGGTTATTGGAATTTATTCAGTATACACCAATTTACTTGTGTATATATATATATATATATATATATATATATATATATATATATATATATATATATATATATATATATGGTATCACACCAAGCAAGGCACTAATGCCACTAAAACACAAGGTGTTACAGGGTGCGTAAGAATTAGGAACAGAAAAAATAATAACGGGAAGATAGAGAAGAGAGTAACCAGGAGGACAGTAGACAGCGATTGACATTACATTTAATTATTTTGCAGATTGAAGTTGGCTGTAAAGCATGGAGCCAGTGGGGGGAGTTGCACAAGCGAGAAGCGAAAGAGAAGAAACTGTTCGGATAGAATTTACGGCTACAGCTAACATGTTTAACTGTAAAATGGTGATATCTTCCACGCCAGTCTAGTACTGCGATTAAATTCAAAAACTCTAGGTGTTATAACGGATAGCGCATCCGAACAATTACCATGACAGTATTTATAGAAAAGACATAGAGAGGTATCTTTACGGCGGTGGTAAAGTGACTAAATCCGAGATGCCAGATCAGGAACAATACTATTGCTGATGCTTCTTTGGATCTTACCAAGGAGCTCAAGGTAAATAGCATGGGCACCGATCCGACGTGGAAGCAATATTCTAAGCATAGACGAATGGTAGAGTTATAGATATGTAAAATAGATTCTGGAGAGAAAACCTGTCTCGCCCGAATAGTGATCTTACTTTTTTAGTAGCTGACCTAGCAATGGATTCAATATAGTCTTTCTACTTCATATCAGCAGAGAACGTGAGCTCGAGAAGGCGCAACCAGCGACTTTCCTGGAGGTTAACATCAGCCAGGCTGCTGGTAGGACGCCAATTCAGTCGGGTTTCGATCCTAGCTAGAGGCAACTGGACGTCTAGCCACGCTGATGCGCTATGATACAGCAAAACAGTGGATAACAATATATATGCTCCTGAAAAATTTATTTCAGTTGAGCTCTCTAAGGAGGAAGTGTGGGTCTGTAAACATTAACTAGTTCTCTCAATCATTGTGTGTTTATCTAAAAATAAATACGCTTAAATTCAACTTCATCCCTGCCGTGCGACAACGGCTTAGTGGTAGAATCCGCCGAATGACGCCAATTCAGTCGGATTTCGATCCTAGCCACACTGATGAGCTGTGATACAGCGAAACAGTCTGTATATATATATATATATATATATATATACATATATATATATATATTAACTGATTTAAAATATGGTTTCTTCGCTATACAGTAATAACCATGTTTCAAAAACTGAAGCTAAAAACTTCAAATTTAATTATATAATTAAATTAAAAGCATCAGTTAAAATCATAATGGATACAACAATAGTTAATAAAAATGAACACGCTACCGCCCTTGTCTGAATGATTGGATTTCTCTGTATCCTTGCAAACAGGAAATTATGAATTTATATGTGCGTGTAAAACTCAGTTAAAAATAAGTTATTCCATAATTCGCTTGAAGATGAAACAGAACTAATGCTTTTAATTTAATTATATAATTAAATTTGAATTCTTTAGCTTCAGATTTTAAAACATGGTTATTACTGTGTTGCGAAGAAATTATATTTTAAATCAGTTAATTTATAATATTTATGCTCTGTAAATTTACATTGAGCACTATTTTGTAAAATTTAAAAAATGCCAATAAGAACACCGGATTATATATCTTACTGTTCTTTCTTTTTATTTATATATTCATACATATATATATATATATATATATATATATATATATATATATATATATATATATATATATATACAGTAAAACTGTTTTTACAGGAAACGGTTATATTTAAAAAGTGCTACATACACAATCCCAAAAATCAAAAGTGTAGAGCGAGTTAAGATCTAAAATATTGCAAACATTAACCTTTTCCGCTACCGATGAATGTGTTTATAAATTTCTGACAATCTTCTGCTAAGTTTTGCACCGTTAAATTGGGTTCGTTTTCTACTTTATTTAAAATCCTTCTTCGGATTTCAGCGTCTTTTGTTGACACCAACCCTTGCACAAATATCAAGCATCTAAAATTGTCAGGACTTAATTCTGCCAATTTGAACTTTTCAGTTTTCGTACACAATGCTTGCGAACGTTGTGAAGTCATCATTTTCGTTTTTCACTAAATTCATACATTTCGATCTCTAATGGAACAAAGACGTTTTCTGGCTGAAATCTTCCGAAAGCAAAGTAGCCGTTTGTTTAAGTGTTAGGTCACTAGTCTTCTTTGTTAATATATAGCTTACAAAATTAGTGTGTTCGACAGAGCCTAATTTCCTTACCAAAAGTTTGACCATTTTATCGTTGGACCAAGTTTGCAGTCAGTCTTATACAAATCTTCGTATCTACGGAAATACGACAAAAAAGTTAACTCTTTTTCTGGCATATACTGAAATTCCGCAATTGCATTTACAAGAGCGTCTTCAGAATATCAATTCTTATTATTCGTGAACATTTTCTGTTGTTCTACCAACATTTCCACGAGTTTTTCGAATTTTTGTTCGTACCGTTTTTGCTGTTCGTCTTGCCGTTTGACCATTTCAAGTAGTATCGTTTTAAAGTCTTCCATTTTGATTTTTTCCCAATGAAGCCTTGGTGAATTTTAACCGGCGATTTTGTCGATATCTATTTTCGCCAAAGTCGTGCTCGAAAACGTTTCCTTGATTTGCGGCCAAATTCTTGACACCAAAATGTCGCACTAGTGATGTATTCTGATTTGGGTAAATCCTCGTCATCAAAATATTTTATTTTGGCCAATCCTTGTCAAAATGTTACATTTTGACGAATTATTGACGCCAAAATATTGTCATTTTGGATACACATTTTGGAGACTCTGCTCGTCGACATAGCCTTGTCTGGGGATCATCTCCGCTCGGAGGCAGAGAGTGTGACCAGCACAGCTGAAGACGAATCTCCAACTGCAGAATATTTACCAACCGCCCCACGTGGTCACATGTGGCACAAGGCCGAATTTAATGTGGGTATCCGAACTCGTAGTCTCGACCAAAAACTCCCTGTAACCCCCTATAAAACGGGGTTGCGTAGCTGTATCCCAGACGTGACTGTGTCGTTCGACATAGCCTCGTCTTGGGATCCTCTCAGCCCGGAGGCAAAGAGTTTGACCAGCACAGCTGGAGACGAATCTTCAACTGCAGACAACCATAGTGTATTTACTACTGTACATATGTGAATGGGGACATACGCATTATCGACCGTAGGTATGCTACAACGGAAGGCTTCTTCCGGCAATGAACAGGTCAATTGTTTTTCTATCATCCCATTTATACATTTTTGGTGTTGGTTGGAAATTTCATGGGAGGAAAAAGGGGTAATGTAAGAGTAGACAAAGTATGTGAGAGGGAAGCGGAAAAATATATGTGGATATACAAACAAATACATAAATATATATGGATATATAAACAAATACATAAATATATATGGATATACAAACAAATACATGAATATATATGGATATATAGACAAATAAATAAATATATATGGATATATAAACAAATACATGAATATATATGGATATACAAACAAATACGTAAATATATACATAATATATGAATATAAATGAATATATAAAAAATAAAAATACATATATATGTATTTATGTATGCATATCTAAATATATGTATATATAAAGAACTAAATATAAATATATATATAAATAAATATATAAATACGTAAATAAATAAAATATAAACAAATAAGCATATAAATATATAGATAACTATATAGATAAAACTATATAGAATTTTTGTACTCTCATCCGGGTTCGTATTATTCCAGTAAATATTTTTTCATGTTTACAAGCTGCCATTACTTCCCATCTTTCATTTAACAAATTACGTAGCTCTGTACATAACATAATCGCTGGTTTTTCTTCCTGACACAATCTGCACATAATATTTGTAATACTTATATGGTTTGACTATTACAAAATACTCCAAAATATATTTGGGCTCTTGCTATTATTTTCAAAGACGCTCCAGTGGTTGGTTTTCTTCTCAAAGACGCAACGGTGGATGATCTTCCTATCAAAGACGCCCCAGTTGTTGGTCTCTCTCACAAAGACACTCCAGTGATTGGTCTCCTTCTCAAAGACGCTCCAATGGTTGGTCTCCCTCTCAAAGACGCTCCAGTGGTTGGTCTCTCTCTCTCTCAAAGACGCTCCATTTATTGGTCTCCTTCTCAAAGACGCTCCAGTGGTTGGTCTTCCTCTCAAAGACGCTGCGGTGGATGGCCCTCCTCTCAAAGACGCTCCAGTGATTGGTCTCCTTCTCAAAGGCCCTGCAATAGTTGGTCTTCCTGTCATTGACGCTGTGGTGGATGGTCTTCCTATCAAAGACGCCCCAGTGGTTGGTCTCCCTCTCAAAGACGCTCCATTTATTGGTCTCCTTCTCAAATACCCTCTAGTGGTTGGTCTTCCTCTCAAAGACGCTGCGGTGGATGGTCTTTCTATCAAAGACGCCCCAGTGGTTGGTCTCTCTCACAAAGACGCTCCAGTGATTGGTCTTCTTCTCAAAGACATTCCAGTGGTTGGCCTTTCTCTCAGGGAGGCCCCAGTGGATGGTCATCCTATCAAAGACGCCCCAGTGGTTAGTCTCCCTCTCAAAGACGCTCCATTTAATCGTCTTCTTCTCAAAGACGCTCCAGTGGTTGGCCCCCTTCTCAAAGACACTTCATAAATAAGTAGAGTTTGGAGGCCAAATCTGATGGGCAAGCATAGTCGTTCGGTCAGCCATTCTTACGCTTTGCAGGTTAAAATGCAATGTGAATCGTTATCTTCTGTCTTCTTAAATGCTGTTCTTTTATTGTTCTCTCTCCTTAATAATCTTTTCTTCCTTTTCTTATGCACTTTCACACTCAGTGACCCACCCTTCAGTCTTAGTGGCTTTGTCGCCTTGTTTGGGGTAAAATCAAAATATTATAGAAAAAGAACAGGTTAAAAACGTTTTGCCTCAGCCTCACTATGCCTTCCCAATTGAACAATGATGACAGAAAAAAAGATCATACGGGCCTTCAGTAATGCTACCAACATTCATACTCTAGTTTCCATCTTCAAAGTCTATTCAAGTACCATCAAGGGAACGATGAATAAGTTTAAAAAAGAAGGAACAGTTGAGAGGAAAACTGGATCAAGAGGTCACAAATGCAAGAGGTATCATCATTTCAACGAAAAGCTAAAGAGATCAATTAGAAATGATCAAACTCAATCCATAAGACGTTTGGCACGTGAAAGGGGAGTTTCAGCTGTGACAGTCCAAAGAGCAGTGAAAAAAGACTTGAAAATGAAATCGTACGTGAAACCTGTGGGGCAACTTGTTACTCCAGGACAGAAAGTTAAAAAGTTAGAGAGGCTGAAGATCATCTGAAATGATCCTGGAATAATATATACATATTTGAACTTTATTTCAATCCTTCATGAGATTCCGATTCTTAGCTCTGGTTAATTAATGATGAACATTTTCGTTTATGATCGATTTCATCACGATTCTTCTGTTAAGCTTGGAGAGTAATTATACTTTCTTATTGCTAAAAATAGAGCCCAATCTCGGAAATTCCACTGTGATATATTTAATCATTTCTAAGATACAACGGGTATTGGAAAATCTACTCTTGATACGATTTGAACAATTTCTCTGTTAGACTCGCTATATATATATATATATATATATATATATATATATATATATATATATATATATATATGGTCAATGAGGACAACACCGTGTGGTGTTGATATCCGTTTCGACTTTTATATTTTATATTTACATACGCTGTATCCCTGATATTGATTATTCTAACCCATAGATATAGCATACCTTAAAACTAGATTTTTATCAGATATATATTTCATAATATGTGACGTCATTTGTTTACATTTGATACGCCATGAGCAGTTATGAATGTACGTGAGAGATTCATGGAAGATTGAAGTTTATAAGCAGTAAATTCGACCTTGCCAACCGAACGATCCTCAGTGGCCGAAACGGTTAAGGCACGTCAGGCTATACGACGGTTCCGTATAGGATACAGGTTCGAATCCTGTCGGAGGACGAATATTTTCTATGAAAATTTCTCGGACATTCAGGCGGGTAAATGTTATTCAATACTGTTTATTATAAACGCTCCATGTAATCGTCTCCTTCTCAAAGATGCTCAAGTGGTTGGTCTTTCTATCAAAGACGCCTTAAATACTTGTATCTATAAAAACAATGTTAAACATAAAAATGTCTTTATATATATATATATATATATATATATATATATATATATATATATATATATATATATATACAGATTGTAAGCAAAAATGTACTCACTCTTTAAATTACAATAAATGGAGTGATTATTGACTTGCAAAAAAAGTTTAATGATTACAAATAAGACTTATATTAATATCTATGTCGTTACAAAGATTGTCAGTTTAAATTAATTATTAAATGAAATTAAATGCATGAATCTGGAAAAAATCAAAAATCAAGAAGTTATAGGGAAACAAAAAGTAAGTCCATTTTGGGATGAGAATTTATATATATATATATATATATATATATATATATATATATATATATATATATATATATATATATATATAGTTAAAACGCAACACACATGGCCTGAGAGATTGCGGTAAAACATGAACCAGACTGTCGCCATTGGATGTTGATCTCAGTGTCGACTTAATATTTAAATCTGCTCTATCTCTGATATTGAGCACCTTAACTCATAAATATAGGATACCTTCAAACTATATTTTTATAACACACACACACACACACACACAAACACACACACACACACATATATATATATATATATATATAGTTCTTGCTGAAGTAAAAGGATTTGGAATTAGTCTTTCTGTTACTGTTGGTAAGGAGGTTCACTAAGAAGAAATTATGGATTAGCTGTTAGCTTTATAATTGTCCCTTAAAGAGTCGATTAAAAAAAAAAGACTGCTTGATGCAAAAAAAACCGTCCCTGCTTGTGTCAAAGAGTGCATTCAGTACATAAATTCAAATCGGATTCAAGTCTGGGCAGGTATCGCGGTAAAGGATTACAGAATTGCACCCGTGGCAAGGAGCCTGGAGTGAGTGAGAAAGAGTGAAAGAGAGAATGAGAGGGGAATAGAAGGGAAAAAGTGAGAGAAATAAGGCGAATGTGACGCGGGGAGGAAAAAGAGAGTAAGCGATGGAGAGGAGAGATGAGAGGAAAAGGAAAAATAAGAAAGGGTGAGAGAATAATGGGCTGGGATTGGCGTGACGGAAGTATGGAGAATACAGAGTGAGAGGGGAAATGAGTGAGAGGAGAAATGTGTGAGAGGGGGAAAAGAGGGGAAAGGGAGGAGATGAATGATGGGAGAAAAAGGAACATGTAGAAATGAATCAAAGAAAGAAAGAAAGAAAGAAAGAAAGAAAGAAAGATAGAAAGAAAGAAAGAAAGTTGGAGATAAAAATGAACTGGGAGTGACGACGATGGAAGACTAGAGAATAGAAAGCGAGAGACGAAGAGAGATAAAAGAAAAGAAGAGGCAAGATTGGAGAAAAGGAAGGGAGGTGGATGTAATATAGAAAGTAAGGGAGAGAGAGAGAGGGTGGATGAGAGATAGAAAGAGGTATAATAGATACAGTGAGGATGAAGGTAAAGGAAAGATGGGAAACTGGAGAAACACGAACACGCGAGAAAGAACAGTAAAAAGAGATTATAACAAACGTGAGCGGAAAAAAAAGCCGGGAAGATCGACACCGGGGCAGAAATTGCGATAGAGAGTGGAGAGAAAGAAGAAATAAAAGAGGGATAATTAAAATAGACTGATGGATATTCAGGGGAAGGGTTGTATATTAACCTATAAAAGTTAAGGTCTTGGGATATAAAAATGTTGAAATGCGTTATCCACTAATCGATCCAGATCTAAAAAAAAAAAAAAAAAGCGAAAAGAAAAAGAAAAAACGTATGAGTTAAGTAGAAACTTGGGTTTCATTGAATTAATCATGAAAGCCCTTATTGTACGCCCCAGTCAATATATTCTTTATTATTCACTGTACTGTTTGTTTATTTTTTTCTCCTTTTTTTTTATATTATGATGCAGCAATATCGCTACGTACGTCTTCCATTTTTTTCCACTGTATTGTTGTTTATTCATACATTCATTCATATGGTTCTTGGCTTCTTTCTAAAATAGTTACTACATTTTTTTTTTCAATGTTTTTCCAAGTCATTTTTTATTTATTTATTCATCCGCCATTGTTAATTATTTATTGATGTGCTTCCTCTATTTGTACAGCCTCCAACTGAAGGCTTCCTAAATCGACAGACCGAGATCGAAACTTCAGGTTTACAATTTCGATCTGTCGACCGACGGTTCTGTATTGTCTTAAACAAGCTTCTGTTCGCCGGTTAAGTCAAAAACGAAAGACAGACAGACAGACACGCAAGTGAGCGCGCGTGCGCACACACACACACACAAACATATATCACCGCGCGAAAGTCTTTGAACACTTTAAACTGTGTATTTTTGAATTGGACAAAGTCCGACAATTTATTTAAAGACATTTATGATATGTTTAACGTTCTTTTTTTTTTTTTCAGAGAACGACAATTTTCTATGAACATTTCTCGGACATTCAGGCCGGTAAATGTTATTTAATACTGTTTATTATAAACAGAGCATTTGCTTAAATACTTGTATCTATAAAAAGAACGTTAAACATATCATAATTGTCTTTAAACTGTGTCTAATAATTGCCGGCTTCTAAATGAATTTTTCGCAGAGCGTTTTCTTTATTGGTCTAATTGGAATCATTACTATACCTATTTTTTTTAACCATTCCGCTACAAGGAAGGCGATAAAGCAACTAAGATTCAACGGATTAGTGAAAAACCTAGAAAACGCTCCTGAGAAGAAAGGACAATAAAAAGAACAGATATTTATGGGAAGATGACGATTGACTTTGCATTTACATTTTTGAAGATTCTTGTTGACAAGAAATCAAGAAGCTGGAAGAGAGTTCCACAAGCGAGAAATGAGAGAAGAAATTATTAGGATAGAACTTACGGCAACATCGAGCAAGAAAGTGTTGGGACCTATTGGTCAATCAAGTCTTCTTCCGTGTAGTGTCCCTTCAGGACTTAGGCGATCTTGGCCCTCCACCTTCTCCTGTCCCTTGTAGCTCTTAAGTTTTTTTTGTCTTTCTGCTATTTCTCCCAGACCCTGTTCCGCCATCCACAAGCTCGTTAAGTATGTCACGCATTGTTTCCCTTGTCTCTCTTTCCCTCTATCCGTCCTGTGGGTATCAGATTTTCCAAACCCTCCTTTCTCATTACATGTCTCAGAAATTTCAACTGTCACTCCCTGTTGTAAAGGATAAGTTTCCACATTGTTTCCATTCTCTCCAAAACCTCATCGTTGCTCCCATGTTCAGCCGATGGCATCCACAGCATCCTTCTGTAGATTTCTGGTGCTTTGAGTCTCTTCTTCAGCTTTGAGGAGATTATCCAGCATACACTGCCATACAGGGGGACAAATATCACGTAGTAGTTCAGTACTCTTTTCATTGTTTCCAACAAAACTTCCTATACATCTTAGGATCTCATATATATATATATATATATATATATATATATATATATATATATATATATAATAAAAAGAAAGAACAGTAAGATATATAATCTGGTGTTCTTATTGATATTTTATTTTTACAAAACAATCAATGCTCAATGTAAATTTACAGAGCATAAATATTGTAAATTAACTGATTTAAAATATGGTTTCTTCGCTACACAGTAATTACCATGTTTCAAAAACCGAAGCTAAAAACTTCAAATTTAATTATATAATTAAATTAAATGCATTAGTTCTGTTTCATCTTCAAGCGAATTTTGGAATAACTTATTAAAAAATGCCGAAAAACTTTTTCTCGTTGATAAAAAAAACAAAAAAACAGACGACATGCATTGAACGAATGTCAAAATTCGTTGGAAAAAGGCACCCCTAGCTTACCTAGACTTAACCACTTTTTCGAACGTAACTCATAATTAATACAATAATACTTAATAAAAATGAACACGCTTCCGCCCCTGTCTAAATGATTGGATTTCTCTGTATCAAAAAATTGTGAATTGTATGCGCGTTTAAAACTCAGTAAATTTAAAAATAAGTTATTCCAAAAATTCGCTTGAAGATGAAACAGAACTAATGCTTTTAATTTAATAATAAAATTAAATTTATAGTTTTTAGCTTCGGTTTTTGAAACATGGTAATTCCTGTGTAGCGAAGAAACCATATTTTACATCAGTTAATATATATATATATATATATATATACTTTTTGTAACAGCAAAATTGTCCAAATCATGTAACATCAGAATTATCCAAGTATTAGCTTAAGATTTGAACCGTTGTATCCTAGAAATGATTAAGGATATCTTACTGGCATTCTCTAATTTATAACACAATTGTTCTCTACTTTGAGCAATAAGAATGTATAATTGCTCTCTTACCATAACAGAAGAATTGATCATAAACGAAAGAGATATGTTCATCATTAAATAAGCATAGCTAAGGATCGGAAGTTCATGAAAGATTGATGTAAATTTCAAGTATATATTATTCCAGGATAATTTTCGGACTTATTCAAGATGATCTTCGCCACTCTAACCTTTTCACTTTCTGTCCTGGAGTAAAAAGGTGCTACACAAGTGTCACGTACGATTTCATTTTCAAGTCTTTTTTCACTGCTTTCTCGACTGTCATAGCTGAAACACTTGTCTCACGTGACAAACGTCTCATGGATTGAGTTGGATCTTTTCTAATTGATCTCTTGAGCTCTAATTTGAAATGATGGTTCATGAATGGACTTTGAAGGTGGAAGCCAGAGTATCAATGTTCGTACCATTACTGAAGTCCTGTATGATCCTTTTCCTCTCACCATTGCTCATTTGAGAGTACAGTAGAGTTGACCCAAAACGATTTCAACCTGTTGTCTTTATAACTGGATGGATCGAAAGGTTTTTCAGTGATCCTAATGACAATTGGTGTCAAGATAGCTAAATGTCTTATCTGAAAAGCTGGGAAAGATTTGTTTTTTAGATATTAAACATTTAGTGGGATGGATAATTATGCAGCCACACGATTTGGGCAATTTTTCTCTCACACGTGGTATATATATATATATATATATATATATATATATATATATATATATATATTTAGTTGGATTGATCAGTTTGTCTGACGATCGCAGAAGCATGAAACCCAGGGTCACAAACTCACATCAATCCAACTAAATATATATATATATATATATATATATATATATATATATTAACTGATTTAAAATATGGGTTTTTCGCTACACAGTAATGACCATAACACCGGATTATATATCTTACTGTTCTTTCTTATATATATATATATATATATATATATATATATATAAAAGTGGACATGGAAGTCAGCACTTAGAGGCGACAGTCTGTTTCATGCTAGACTTCCATGTCCACTTTTATATTTACACACGCTCTATCTCTGATATTGAGCACTTTACCCCATAAATATAGCACACTTTAAGACTATATTTCTTCATATATATATATATATATATCTATATATATCTATCTATATATAGATATATATATATATATATATATATATATATATATATATATATTACGTTACCCCAAGCAAGACAACAAAGCTACTAAGACTCAAGGCGGGTCACTGAGTGTGAAAGAACATAAGAAAAAGTGATAAAAATATTAAGTAGCGAGAGCAATAAGAGAATAGGGCTTTAGAATACTGAAGATAAAGATTCACATTGCATTTTTAATTTTTGAACATGAAAGTTGTTTGGAACGCTAAAAAACGGAAGAGATTTCCGCAAGTAAATGCGATAAAAAAAACTGTTAGAGATGAACTTTTACAATAAGCCTGGTAAATGATGAGACCTTGCTGCCAATCTATTACTGATATTAAATTCCTAAAGTCTAGGTACCTCAGAAGAAAGTTCATCATAACAATTACCATGAAAGTGTTTATACAAAAGACACAAGGAATCTGCATTATGGCGGTTGGAAAGGGACTGAAGCCAAGATACCAGGTCAGGACCAAAAACACTGCCAATTCTTCTTTATCGAGAATCTAAGTATATATCAAGAACACCAGACCATATATGACAGCAATATACAATGCATTGTTGAATGGTAGACTTATAAATATATACAACAGATTCTAGCGAAAAAAACAAACTGTTCAATATGACACAGTAAACCCACTTCTTAGCAGCATATCTAATAATTGTTTCAACATAATCTTTCAGCTTCAGATCAGCGGAAAACTTTAGTCCGAGAAGGCGGAAGGTGTCACTATCCTGGTGGTTAGCATCAGCCATACTAATGGAAAACAGAAAGTGTTCTCCCAGACAATTAATAAAAAGTAGTTTCATTTTGTAGGGGTTAAAATTAACAAAAAAAATTCCCTGTCCCAGTTAACAACAGGCCAGCTTTTTGATCAAACTTACTATTCTGACAGGAGTAAATGATTGAGTCAAGAGCATAGATAGTTGAAAACTGATCCCCACGGGATGGTCGTTCATGAAAATTAAGGTCAAGTATAACAGCCTGCTATTATTTGTAATAACAAAACATCCTTAAAAAAAATAAATATAATAGCAATTTTTACCTATCATAGTTTTCCACAGACCTCATCATACGTATATACGTGCGTGCGAGATAAAAAAATAGAAAAACGATCTGCGTAGCGACATCACTACATTCAAGAGAATTATTGGTTACGCATCCCATCATTGAAATTCAGCAATCAAATGCGTGCGTATGTACACAACAGCACACATATACATATATATGTCAAGCCCTATACTGTTCACATATGTTTATGTTCGTGAGAGCTCCGGTGGGCGAGCGCGTACGAATGTGTGTCTGCGTACCTCAATGGGTGTACGGGCGTACATGTATGTTTGCGTAAATATGAGTGGCGTCACAACGACAATCTTTCATCCCACTTCCATAAAAACACCAATACACGCCACCTACATAAATCCAAATTTTAAAAAAAATTAATCAGTTTGTCTGACGATCGCAGAAGCATGAAACCCAGGGTCACAAACTCACATCAATCCAACTATATATATATATATATATATATATATATATATATATATATATATATATATATATATGTACCATAAATATGAAAAATAATGTCAGGTTTAGCTTAGATAATAAAACTGACGTATCAGTTGAGGAACGTTTACATTTTCCAAAGAACTTTCAGCACACTGAAAAAGTTCGTGCCAGGTTTTAATTAAGCTAAGCAGAATATTGAGAAATAGAAAATCTTCGCTAAAAACAAGGAAAAAACTACTAAAATATGTCCTCCTGTATGGTAGTGAGTGCTGGGCAATCTCCTCAAAGATTAAGAAGTAACTTGAAGCAACAGAAATGGGTTCTACAGAATGATGCTGAGAATACCATCGATCGAACGTGTGAGCAGCAGAGAAAATGGAAACAAAAAGAAAGCTTATACTTAAACATCAAGAAGAGACAGTTGACGGCGCATAATGAAGAAAGGGGGGTTGGAAAATGTGATATTCACAAGCGATATGGAAGGCAAGAGGGACAGAGAAAAACAACGCATAACATATTTAATGAGTAAATGGATGGCGGAACAGGGTTTACGAGAAATAACAGGAAGACAAAATTTATTAAGAGCTGCCTGGGACAGGTCGTTGTGGAGAGCCGTGATCGCCTATAACCTACATAGAGAAGAAGAATCGTGCACGAACTTTTGCAATGATCTAATACCTCATAAAACACAAAAGAAACCTCTCTATCGATAAACAATAAGGAAACGTATACTTACAATCAAAAAGAGACAACTGGAATTTTTAGAACACATAATGAAGAAAGAATGCTTGAAGAATTTAACACTAACTTTTAAGTAAGAGAAGCAGGGTGAGTCGACGAGTTATGTATTTAATTCTGGATAGCAGAACAGGGAGAAGAACGAACGATAAAGAGTAACAAAATACTTAGATAAAAGACAGTAAGATGTGGGAATATATATACTCTCTTGTGGACTCTTTTTCCGGCTTCTTGCTTACCAGTCAACTTTGATCTTTAAAAATTTAGACACAATGTCAATAGTTATCTTCTGTCTCCATAATTTCTGTTCTTTTATTGTTCTTGCTCCAAAATAATGTTTCTTATAAACCGCTACGTTAATTTTTCTTTACTTGTAGTTAAATAATATATATATATATATATATCCAGGTAGGATGAGAACGAATAGAGTGCACTTCCAGCCTTCGTAACATTTAATTTAAAAGAGGGCTCAATATATAGTAGAGCAATATTATTTATATTTGATATTTCAATGGGATCATTAGATTCTGCAGTCTTCTGATCTGGTGGGTTTATTTATTCTGTATAACCTTACTGTCTCTGGTGATGTTAATATTGAGAATATAGGCTTATATAGAGATGATGGTCTTATGGTATTTAAAAATTCAACTAAAATTAAGGTTGATAAATTAAGATAAATAATTCATAGTGAATTAAAAAGTTTAAATCTTAAGGTTAGGATAACTACTAATGTTAAACGAGTAGATTTTCTTCATGTTACTTTGGATTTCGTTAATGATGTATTCCAACCCTGTATGAAAAGTAATACCAATCCAGTTTATATTCACCCCAATTCTAGTCACCCTCGATCTGTAATCAAGCATACATTCATCTGTAGAATATAGGATTAGCAACCACTCATTTGACAAAGATGTGTTTAATAAATGTAGCGGTGTTTATAATACTGTTTTAATGAACAGTGGTTACAAGTACGCTGAAATCAAGTATAGAAAATATGATGATAGTTATCTAAAAAAATAGAAATAGAAAGATCATTTGGTATACACCTCATTTAAACAATTGGTTAATACTAAGTTAGGCCAGAAGTTCCTTCATTTAATAGATAAACATTTCCCTAAAAGTAGCCTTCTTAGTTAAATGTTTTACAGAAACACATTAAAACTAAGTTATAGCTGCGCCTATAATCTCCAGAAGATTATAAAGGTTCACAATAATAACATTTTAAACCAGTTTTATAATCTGGATCATAATGCACGTTCGAAGATAAATATTATTAATGGTATTAGTCAATGTATTTGTAGGAATTCAGACAAATGCCCATTGCTAAACAAATATTTAACAAAATCTCTTGTTTACCTAAGTACTATTTCTCTAATAGATAATCCGACGGTTGAAAAATTCTATATTGGTAGTACTAAGAATTCTTTTAAGACTAGGTGGTATCAACATATCTTGTTCTTCAGTAATAATACTTATAGAAATAACACATCTCTTTCTAAATATTTTTGGAGTTTAAAAGATGATAATAAAACTGCTTAGGTGAAATGGAACATTCAAAAAATTTCAAGGACATGTAGATCCTGATATGAAACCTGTCCTCTGTGTTTGCATGAAAAATTGGAAATTATTAGGTTCTTTGATAAGAATTTTTTATTAAATCAAAGATCCAAGATTAACGTTAAATTGTAAACACAGTCTACCTTTTACTTTATAATTCAGTTAAACTTTGGAATTTGACAATATTTTTTCTTAGATTTTAGTTGAACTATATTGCACCATATATGACTTATTATTCTATTTGTAAAACTAATTTGGGTTTAATTTAGTTTTGTATTGATCTCTTGGTAGTATTATTAACATCTTATACTAATGTATTGGTATTTAATTAGTATTTTTGACATTTTACATTGATTGGTTGATATTGTTAACATCTTATATGGATGATATTTATTTAACGGCTGCATATTATTTACCAAATAATTCTATATATTTAGATTATTTACTAGTTTCTTAAAAAGGTCTCTTATTTATCAGTTACAAATTTTTTTATGTAGGAAATACACAAAGATTATAACTAGTTGGGCATTCGGTTAAATTACCACCCTACCCACCACCGGTTTTATTTCTTATGAAGGTTGACTATCTGGTATATGTAAATTTATTGCAACCATTTGTATCAGTCTTTAAGTTAATGTCTGATGTCTGTTAGATGTCAAATTTTGGCCACGAGACATTTGTACGATAATTTCTATTTTTTTCCTTTTCACTTAGATTGAATTTGACGTAGGGCATATTCGGTTGGTTGATCAGGGTAAAGCCATCAATCCTTATTTTTTTAAAATGAGGATGTATTTTGCTTTTGAAACCACATTAATCGTTCAGTTGCCAGTAATTTACAATCGCCTGAGGAGACGCATCGTTATATGTTGAAACACGACTGCTATTGTGTAGCGCTTCTTACCTATTTTTATTGTAATATACCAATATATATATATATATATATATATATATATATATATAAATGAAGATTACCAGAAAAAGTGAAATTTTTATTATCAAAGACGTGTTTCGTCAGATAATGCTTAAGTTCTTTTTGTCATCATCAGTTTGACTAAAAGAAAGATAAACTGATAATGCCAAAGTGAACATAAAGATTCTTCGGTCTTTGATAAAAAAAATTTCCACTTCGCTTTTGTTTTGGATACTATGATACATCCTACAAACACACACTCACTCTATATATATATATATATATATATATATATATATATATATATATATATATATATATATATATATATACATATACACTCGCAAAAACACACACACATACGCGCGCACATACACACACACACACACACACACATATATATATATATATATATATATATATATATATATAGATATAGATATATAATTCTGATATATATATATATATATATATATATATATATATATACATATATATATATACAAATACACGCGCACAAACACACACACATACGCACACACACACAGATAGATAGATAGATAGATAGATAGATAGATAGATAGATAGAATTCTGATATATCGAACATATAGTGCTGATTTTAATAAAACAGTGCTCGATTTAATGCAACAGAGTTATTAAGTATATATTAATAAATATACATGTAATTCCTCACCGATAGCACAACACGCAGTTTCATGCACAACGCAATCTTCAGGTGCTGGGTATGGACTGCCCGACACATAATTTGAATTTTTAAAAATATATCTGGTTATCGTAAATGTTAGTGCAGTTATATTGGGATTACAGTTTTTTTTTTAATTTTAAAGATTACATTTGAAATTTAAAATAAACAGGATTTGCATATATATGTAAAAAAAATAAAAATAAAAAAAATTTCAGAGTTGTGAATATTATTTTTTTTATATTTATATTAAAGGGAGATTACTTGTTCTTATTTTAAAACAAAAAAACAAACTGTAATTTGCATAAAAAATAAACCGTAATTTACACTAAAAATTAATCTGGATCAATGTATTTAAACAGATATTTATTTTTATACTTACATGCAACCATCAATTCATTTCTCTTGTATAATAAGCTCGGGTTATTTAAGTGTTTTAGGATAATCAATTTTTCAACAAGTTACATCAAGTTCGTTTCCCGTTATAAGATTTGGCTCTTGCTAAAATATCCCTGTTGATAAAAGGCGAATTAGCACCATTCTTTAATTGCCAGAAATATTTACATAGAGCAGTGGTGTTTTTGTATTTTTTTTATTACTTAAAGTCATTCAATGATGGCAGAGACGAAATTTCCAAGGATTTTCGGTGGAACCAATATAAAATTTAACATCTTCACCGGAATGTATGTTCGTTCGGCATACAATATTATCAGTCATACATTGACCATTTAAAGGACATGTAATATTTTTTCGGTATTTGCATTTATTTTTAGATAAAATGAAGTAGTCTTTGTTGGAAATATATTTGTTTAATATAATGTTGTCATGATGAGATATTAATTTGTCTATATTATTAACGCAACTCTAGCTGATCTTAACATTATTTTTATTAAAAATCTTTTGGTGAACGGTTAAAGTGCTTATGAATTAAATTTAGGAAAATTCTTCCGATATTCATTTAAACATTACTATTAAAAGGTGGATTAAACCATTTGATGTTACGCTTACGGTGTTCCTGTTTATTTTTACATCCTTTGTTTTTGTTTTTTTTGTTTTTTTTGCTTAAATATTCTAATTTTGCTTTATGATCGCTTAGTTCTAAAGCCTTTATATATTTCATTTATCATTATTAAATATTTCCTTATTGCTGGCTTTGGTAGATAATTTAACTTGGACTGATGTATGTAAAGTATCTAGAATTTTGCGGTCATGGTTTCTTTCTTTACTGACATATCTATGGTTATATATTAGGTCATCACATAAGTTCTGTCCGAATTTTAACTTTCTGTTAAAATAAACGAAATTTAAAGAGTATCTTATAATGTCTAATAGAACTGAACATTATTTTTAATGTTTAGATGCATTTAAACTGATCAAATTTTATTTCAGAGAACAATAAAATTAAATCTTGTTTGATTAAAACCCTGCTAACATGGAAGTACCCAAGAATCATTTGAGGCGCATAATGCTTTATGAGTTCAAGAAAGGAAACTCAGTAGCCGAAGCGGCTAGAAACATTCACTCAGTTTATGGGGAGGAATGTGTGAATGAAAGAACTTGCAGAAGATGGTTGGCAAAATTCAGAGGTGGAGATTTTACCCTTGAAGATAGAGATCGAACCGGACGTCCAGTTGAGTTTGATGAAAAGCTTCTTGAAGCAACTCTTGAAGAAAATCCTGCTTTATCAGTTGAGGAATTGGCAATGGTTCTCAGTTCAAACCATACAACTGTTCATCGTCATCTTCAACAACTTGGAAAAGTTCCTAAACTTGGAAAATGGGTACCTCATGAATTGTCTGAAAACAACCCCAAATCCCGAGTCGACATCTGCTCTTCTCTCCATTCTCGCTAATTTGTTTCACCTTTTTTGGATAGACTTGTGAATGGCCACGAAAAATGGATCATTTATCGACATGTTAAGCGTCGTAGACAGTGGCTTGGTAAAGGGGAAGGACCCCAGCCACAGCCGAGAAGGGAATTTCATGGGCAAAAGGTTGTTCTTTCAATCTGGTGGGATTGCCAAGGAATAATCCACTTTGAATTCTTACCACCTAATGCAACAATTAATGCTCAAATATACTGTCAGCAATTAGAGCGTTTGAACCAAGCTTTGAGGAAAAAAGACCTGCTCTAGTGAATCGAAAACGGGTGATGTTTCATCGGGACAATGCGTGACCACACACAGCAAGAATCATGTCACAAAATATCGAAGAACTTGGTTGGGAGAAAATTCCTCATCCACCTTATTCTCCCGACCTTGCTCCTTCAGACTACCATTTGTTTCGTATCTTACAGAATCATTTGGAAGAAACAGCTTTTGTAACACAGGAAGAGGTTAAAACTGATATTTGTGAGTTCTTCGAATCAAAAGCAAAAGAATTTTACAGTAATGAAATTAGTAAGCTTGTTAATAGATGGAAGGAAGTCATAGATAATCAGGGAAAATACATTGTTGATTGAATCTGTAATTAAATGTAACATTTGGTCACTTGTTCTCTTTATTCAAAATTCGGACAGAACTTATGGGATAACCTGATAGATCTTTTGTATATGGCTTATGTTGTAGCATACCTATGGGCGATAATGGCTATATCCACAGTCACATAGATAAAGTAGTAAATACTGTATGTTGGTCTGCAGTTAGAGATTCGTCTCCGGCTGTGCTGGTCAAACTCTCTGCCTCCGAGCAGAGAGAATCCCCAGACAAGGCTATGTCGAAGGGCAAAGTCTTGTCTCGGGAAACAGCTAACCGACCCCGTTTTATACGAGGTCTACAGGGAATTTCTGGCCGAGTGTACGGGCTCGGATGCCACACGTTAAATTCGGCCTTGTGCCATATCTGACCGCGTGGGGCGATTGGTAGATATTCTGTTGTTGGAGATTAATTGCGGAATTCACTTGACCCACTTCTAGCAGTTGACTAATTCTTCTACGCGCCGGTGGCGAATCTTACATGTGTTGTTCTTGTCCTAAGTATTGTCGTTCATTACCAACCTTCGTGTGATTACTCTATTAAGTAACTTTCTCTAGGTTACTACATTTTATAATAACTATTATTCAAGCCTAACTTCGCATAGAGAAAGTTGATCACTTTAGCATATAGGTTGTATTGGTAATATTTAATTCGGGAACTTTAAAAGAAAATATCAGTTCCTATCTGAATCGGTCCATATTACGTGGGCTTGTTTTACGGAGAATTACACCGTCATCTCTATAGAGTCCTTATATATATATATATATATATATATATATATATATATATATATATATATATATATATATATAGGCATTTAAAACAACATGCCTGGCCGCGTACACAATTCCGGAAAATCCTCGTTGAAAACACAACTCTACTTAAACATGAAAACAAGAAACAAAAACTAAAAATTCTTGAAGCTATATAAATAAAACAGTTGAAACCTAACCTGAACAAAATAAACTATGAAATCTCCGCAAAAAAATCCTAAATGCATATAATTGATAACAAAAGCTATTGGTTTATAACAACGGCTTCCCATACTTAATACTTCTTGTTTTCACTCTCGCGTGGTCTTGTGTGACATCATGAGCTGCGATGCGATTTTCGCTTCCGCGTCTCGTATACACGATTTTGTCGTTGCTTTGAAATTTTTCATTCAACAAAAACAGACTATCATTATTGTTTTGTCCTTGTGTTGTTTGATATATTGAAATGTAATTGTCATCTTTGATAATGGCTTATGTAAGCCGAAAGCTTAGATAGGATTATAACATATATCAATATGGTGATTTCCTTTCGTCTTTCAATGATAATGTTATTAAGCTTATCAGACAATATGAAATGAACTTACTTAAAATAAATAGACAAAACTTGTCTATATTATTTAATGAAACAGGCATCAATATATATATATATATGTGTATATATATATATATATATATATATATATATATATATATATATATATATAATAGTTAATCAGACATTGTTTCCTATTATGATAATGTTATATTTGGTGGATACACATATTTGAGTAGACATTGTCTTTTCCAAACAGTGAAATTAATGTCTACCGCCATTAAACGCTTGATAAATAAAAGGAGGGGATTTGTATTTATATTCCTTGTTTTAATCTGGGAAACCACATTCAGGTGGAGCGTGCTTCACAAATGACCCACAAATAAGTAATCGCAGAAAAGCCTGGGCACATTTTCTATTCAATAAATTCAGATCGCTCGTTGGGGCATTTCTGAGTCTATATGTGATTAATTTAATTATCGTAGCAGAAACGTAAAAAAAAAAGTAATCTTTTAATCAATTGATGGAAGTTTTTAAACCCACATAAATATAACGTTTATAATAGGAAGAAACGTATGTACCTTTGTGTGTTTCTGAATGGGTACGCATGCGCATGCGCCAATGTGTGTCCGTTCGGTCAATAAAGGTCAAATTTCATGAAGTGATGATCGTTTTAATGTCTAAATATTTTTTTCTCATAAATATCTTACATATTAATTAAGAACCATAAGTATTTGGGGGAAAAAACTGCAAAATTTCAATGGTTGCATTAGTATTACTTTTCTTTCTATTCCCAGAAACATTTAGCTTTTCAGCGCCTGAAATGATAATAGAAAAGAGGAGAGTATACTGAAGTAGTGGTAAAGCGAGTGGGCAACGATAAGAAAAGCCATAAACCTCACCAACATCTACCAAGTGTAAATGCTTCAAGTGACACATCCCGTAACCCAAATATGGTCATAGAGATACCACATCTACTGCTGCCATAGTAGGTGTGGTTTGTCTAGGACAGATCAAAGTAGCTAGACGGTAGCCATCCTTCTTAAAATTGGTTTTAAATTGAAAGTTTTCCTTCTCCTAGACTTGTTGCCACCCCAGGTAATAAAATCCAGTTTGTTCTGCTGTGTGGCTGTAGTTTCATGTCTTTTCTAAGGGTATATAAACGAAATGGAACCGACCGTAATTTAAACTGGGCTGACCGGTTTCGCTTTTCCACGTTACACTATCCGCGCATCCATACAGTCAACACCAAAACACATTAACATAGTTAGGTCCTGTTCCCTGAAACCATTAGCCGTTTCGGTTTTTATTCATCTAAAGATTTAACTGAACAGAGTACAAATACAAAGATCATTGCTCAGATGTAAGCAGAAAGATGTGATGTGACGAATCGATACAACTGAAAAGAAGCGATTAACATAGTAAAATCAACAATCTAGTTTTAATGTATATGCTTTATACATTTATTACCTGGCACATGTCAGAGGATATCCCCCCAGACGAAGCTATGCCCGAAGGGAAGAGTCTCGTCTCGGGAAACTGACTTCGTTTTTACGTGGTCTGCAAGGAATTTTTGTCCCCACTTTAAAACTCGGCCTTGTGCCACATCTTGATGCGTGGGGCAGCGGGTAAATAATTATACATTTTATAGTCTGGCTCAGATTAATCCGGAAAAGATTAATGACAATAAAAACGGCGTTTTTTTTTTATATAACAAATGAATATATCTCAATTAACATTATACACTGTTAGGCACATATATATTGTACAAAAATCATCAGATGTGGTCACAATCGGCGGCTACCACTTTCTGTAGGCGGAATCGGAAGCGGTATCAGGCTTTGGCGACAGCGTCCTTGTCTATGTTAGCCATGGCGTGTCTGATAGCTGCCTTGAGACAATCCTTGTTATTGTAGAGTCTGCGGTTCACCCACCTCTCCAAAACGCCCGATACAAAATAGTCGAAAGGATTGCAGTCTGGCGATGAGAGGACCATAAGTCGGGCGATCAGTGGTACGGTGGGCAAGATTTATAATTCAAGTCATCCTTGACAATACGCCGGATTGTTCGCCTGCTGGTGACCATTTTCTTGGCGATTTTCCTCATGGTTTTGTTGGGATTCTCGTTGACAAACTCGGCAATGATCTCGGGGGTCTTGGTAGAGTCACAGCGCTTTTTTATGAGTTTTACGTTATGACCTAAAGTTTCCCTTGTTGTCTGAGGTCCCATATCACTTTGCAACGTCGTAGACCATGGTTTTAGGGTATTTAAACCATTCAGTAATTTACAGCGGCTTGACGATCGTATTCTGAAGACATGTTGATTACTAAGAATCTTGTGCTACACATCAGTCAGCTACTGGGATGTAGCATTTTCTATTGGCGCCCTCGAAACCTCGCTACGCTGTGACGTCGTAGCGCTGTTATTCAACTACGCTATACTGTATGTTACGTTGTAGAGTGGTTGATCAATATGTCCCTAGCTGTTTTTAACTTAATTTTTATCTGAAATTTTTACTGTAGAACTTTTTTAATACAATACTTAAGTAGATTGGTCCACTAGTAAAAAATAATAAAAAATTGAACGGAGGAAAATAACTTTTGTAACAAAATGAACAGCCCAGTATTCAAATTATAAATAAGAGATACCGCAAACCAAACAAGTACACAAATTTAAATATCAGGGAGGCGTTTTAACAGAGGACGGAGAGTGCGACACTGAAATCGGAAGGCGCATTGGGAAACTGAGACATGCCTTCCAAAAGCTAAGCAAAGTATAAAGAAATAGAAAGAAATCCGTGAGAAACAAAGACAACAGTATTGAACTGTTACGAAATACCAGTCCTTCTACATGGTAATGAATGCTGAACAATCTCCTCATAGATGAAGAATAGACTAGAAGCGACAGATATGTAGTTTCTACATGAAGATGTTGACCGAATATGGGAGCAACGACGAAGTTCTAGAGACAATAAAAACAAAAAGTAAATATACTTAAGACCAGGAAGAGATAGATAGATATTTTAAAATCACATAATGAGGAAAGAGGGATTGGAAAATTTGATACTCCCAGGGTAGATCGAACGCAAGAGAAACAGAAGAAAACAACACATAACCTAACCTTGCGAGATTGAGTGAACAGAGCAGGGTTTTGGAGATATGGTGAACATGGATGGACAAAATTTACTGAGCTCTACAAAGGACAGGAAGTTGGGGAGAACCATAATCGCCAACGTTCGGGAGGAACACGGTACAAAGAAGAAGTAGATTAACACTGTATATCTTCCTTAAGCCACGACACTAATAATAATATAAAAATATTGTCATCGATTTATAACTGGAGTCCTGTTTTTAATATCACTTTTTTCTTTTTATGTGTCGTGTCCTTTTCAGGTTGTAGGCAATCATGGCTCTCCACTTCTCCCTATCTCTTGTAGCTCTCAATGTTTCGTCCCTCTGCCACCTCCCCCAGACCACGATCTGTCATGCACTTGCTCAAGCCTGCCAGGTATGTCATGCGTTGATTTCCTTTGTCTCACTTTCCTTCTATTCGACCCGTGAGTATCAGATTCTCCTGGCTCTCTTTTCTCATTACGTGTCCCAGAAATTTCAGCTGCCTTTTCCTGATGTTAAGAATAAGCTTGTTTGCATCTTCTCCAAGACCACTCCACTCGTTGCTCACACGCTCGCTCCATGATATCCTCGGCACCCTTCTATAGAACTTGCATCTCTGTTACCTCGAGTCCCTTCTTCATCTTTGAGGAGACCGTCCAACATTCGCTGCCGTAAAGGAGGACAGATGTCACGTAACAGCTGAGTATTCATTCCTTCGTTACCAAAGAAATCCTCCTGTCTCGCAATACTCTGCCCAGCTTTTGGAATACGTCCTTGGCCATCCCAGTACGTATACAGATCTCAGTGTCGCACTTCCCGTCCTCTGTCAGAACGCTTCCCAGATATTTAAACTTTTGCGCCTGCTTGATTTTAGTGTCCCCGACCTGTAAATCGCATTTAGGGCTCATCCTTGTGCTGATGACCATGAATTCTGTCTTCTTGTAGTTTATGCTTAGTTCCTTTTTCTCGCTCTCCTTCGCTGTAGGATATTTTGTAATTTTATTTTCCGTGTCTGCTATCAGTACTGGGTCATCTGCAATTCTTATGTTGTTAAGGTTGTGGCCGCCATGCTGAATCCCGGTAGGTTTTCCAATTCTCTCAGAATTGCCTCGCTGTATAGGTTAAACAGGTCCGGTGAGAAGACACATCCTTGCCTTTCGCCCATTTCTATTTTTGTATTTTCGCTGAACTCATTCTCTATGCGTATGCATGACGTTTGCTGCAAGTATAGGTTCTTGATTATTCTAATATCTTTCCCGAATAGTTCCAATAGATCCTAGTGGCGTACTTTGTCGAAGGCCTGTGCGTAGTCTATGGAACATAGATACACGCCCTTCTGCATTTGTATCGCTCTTTCTATCATAGCACTTCCCAGTATTCTTTCCTTTGTTACCAAAGAAATCCCCCTGTCTTGCAATACTCTGACCAACTTTTGGAATACGCGCTTACCGTTCTCTGTAAGAATACTTCCTAGATATTTAAACTTCAAGAAATCCTCCTGTCTTACAATACTCTGACCAGCTTTTGAAATACGACCTTAGCAATCCCAATACGTCTACGGATCTCAGTGTCGCACTTACCGCCCTCTGTCAGAACGCTTTCTAGATATTTAAACTTCCGCAACATCTTCCTAGCCAGATTTTAAACTTCCGCACTTGCATAATTTTAATATTAATACAGTATCAAATTAATCCCTGATATTTAGAAAAATAATGGCCTTTACGGTCTTGTTTACGAAAACCATTTTTTGCGGAGGGGGGGGGGTGCAAAAGATAAATAAAGAACACAGTGATATATTCATTTATAATTGAAGAACAAAAATTTTCATAAAATAATAAAATTATGTATCCGTTTCTTCATTTAAGATAAATAACCAAATAACCATTTGTGAACAAAAAAAAAACAACACAAAATACACAAAAAACAAAAGTTTGTGCTTCTGAAAAAAAAAACATAAAAAAATGTTTTAAAAATTATTGAAAATGTTAAAAAAAATGAAAAAGTTTAAACAGTTCTGAAAATTAAAATAAAATATATGCAGATAACGCTGATGTTAACAGACTTTCAAACGTGACATTTGTAAATAACAACGAAATGAAATGACCAAAGGGCAATAACTCTTTAAAGTCAGGGATGGTCGACTTGACATTGTACTGATAATATAAAGAAAACCCTCTCCTCTACATCAATAACGGTTCAGTATTTTTCGTTTCTGACAAGTGTCAAGGAGGAGTCTTATACTTAATATCAGAAAGAGGCAGCTGAAGTTTCTGGGATACGTAATGAGAAAAGAGGGCCTGGAGAAATTGGCACTCACAGGTCGAATAGAGGGAAAGATAGACAAGGGAATTCAACGCATGACATACCTGGTGGGCTTAAGCAAGTGGATGACAGAAGGTGGTCCGGGAAAGGAAGCAGAGGGAAGGAACTTGTTGAGAGCTGCAGAGGATAGAGAGAGGTGGAGAGCCATGATCGCCTACGTCCTAAAAGGACATGGCACATAAAAAAAAGAAGAAATTCACGGCAGAAGGAAGGCGTAAAGAATGATATTTTATTAAAAAATATTTACCCCAAAAATGTTGCCTATTTTTTTATGAGTGGACCAACCTATTTAAGTAGTCCCTTTTTTTATACTAATGTTCATCCACTACTTGGCCGAAGAGACACTCAAAGTAGAGGGTTACAGAATGAGGTTGTTTTAAGAGCGTAACGAGAGGAAGTAACAAGTACATATTATGAAGCTTTGTGAGATAAATAACGGTTGACCCTAGACTTGAAGAGGTTAAGATCGTAGTGAAACAGTCTCTGTTCCTCAGCATAACATGTAAGGTCTATGTGATTAATGGGGAAGCGTTCTGATAAGTGCCTTGACAAGAAAGGAGATTATGTTGGTAAGTAAATATTTTGGCGTGCAAAAGACTTTTTCGTCATTAAGCTACGGACTTAATGATTTACATTACCTACTTACAAACTCTCAATGGCACATAATCTTTTCCTTTTTTTCTTTCTTTTTCCTCAAACTCTCACTTTTACTTTCTCTCTCTCTCTCTCTCTCTCTCTCTCTCTCTCTCGCTCGCTCTATCTGTTTCTCTCTCTTTTTCTAACTTTCTATCTTTATTCTCTCCCTCTGAATAGAGAAAATAGTGAAACAACTAGAGGAGGAGAGGTGATTTAGTTCATTTAAAGCAACGAGAAGATAACAGGCAGACTGTAATTACATTTGCTGCCTTTTGACCTGAGGCGGCAAAATCATCCGAAAATTGCCGGTTCTAAGACTCTAAGCACAGATTAGCCCCGTCAGGAGGGAGGTAAGCGTCGCTGTGTGCGGCGGGCGGGTGAGTAAGCTGACTGCCGGGCACGTCAATTGGCAGATAGTATGGTCGGAGAAGGAAGAGGATCAAACAGGCGTATGAAAAAAGAGAGAGGATAAGAAAGAAAGAAAGAAAGAAAGAAAGAAAGAAAGAAAGAAAGAAAGAAAGAAAGAAAGGCTAGAAGGGAACGAAAAAGAGAAGAGGAAAATAGATGAGATAAGGAATGAGAAAAAAAAGAAAGAAAAAGGTTAAAGAGAGAAACACTAGAATGGAATAAAAAAGAGAAGAGGAAAATATATGAGATAAGGATTGAGAAAAGAAAGAAAGAAAGAAAGAAAGAATGAAAGAAAGAAAGAAGGAAGGAAGAGAACAAAAAAGAGAAGAGGAAAATATATGAGATAAGGAATGAGAAAAAAAGAAAGAAAAAAGAAAGAAAGAGGGATAAATACGATAAGGAAACGAAAAAGGGAAGTGGACAATATATGAGATAAAGAAAGAAAGAAAGAAAGAAAGAAAGAAAGAAAGAAAGGCTAGAAGGGAACGAAAAAGAGAAGAGGAAAATAGATGAGATAAGGAATGAGAAAAAAGAAAGAAAAAAGAAAGAAAGAGGGATAAATACGATAAGGAAACGGAAAAGGGAAGTGGACAATATATGAGATAAAGAAAGAAAGAAAGAAAGAAAGAAAGAAAGAAAGAAAGAAAGAAAGAAAGAAAGGCTAGAAGGGAACGAAAAAGAGAAGAGGAAAATAGATGAGATAAGGAATGAGAAAAAAGAAAGAAAAAAGTTAAAGAGAGAAACACTAGAAGCGAATAAAAAAGAGAAGAGGAAAATATATGAGATAAGGATTGAGAAAAGAAAGAAAGAAAGAATGAAGGAAGGAAGGAAGGAAGAGAACGAAAAAGAGAAGAGGAAAATATATGAGATAAGGAATGAGAAAAAAGAAAGAAAAAAGAAAAAAAGAGGGATAAATACGAAAAGGAAACGAAAAAGGGAAGTGGACAATATATGAGATAAAGAAAGAAAGAAAGAAAGAAAGAAAGAAAGAAAGAAAGAAAGAAAGAAAGAAAGAAAGACTAGACGGGAACGGAAAAGAGAAGAAAATGTATAAGAAAATGAATGAAACAAGAAAGAGAGAGAGAGAGAGAATAGCTAGAAGGGAACCAAATATGGAAGAGAAATATATATGAGATAATGAATGAGAAATACATAAACTAAGAAAAAAAAAGCTAGAAAGGTATAAGTAAAGAGAAGAGGAAAATATATGAGATGAGGAATGAGCAAAAAGAAAGAAAGAAAGAAAGAAAGAAAGAAAGAAAGAAAGAAAGAAAGGCTAGAAGGGAACGAAAAAGAGAAGAGGAAAATAGATGAGATAAGGAATGAGAAAAAAGAAAGATAAAAGTTAAAGAGAGAAACACTAGAAGCGAATAAAAAAGAGAAGAGGAAAATATATGAGATAAGGATTGAGAAAAGAAAGAAAGAAAGAATGAAGGAAGGAAGGAAGGAAGAGAACAAAAAAGAGAAGAGGAAAATATATGAGATGAGGAATGAGCAAAAAGAAAGAAAGAAAGAAAGAAAGAAAGAAAAAGGCCTAGATAAAGAGAAGAGGAAAATATAAGAGATAATGAATGAGCAAAAAGAAAGAACTGATAGCACTATAATTTTAACTACCATCACTCTTCGGCAATGTTTCCATACTGGGTACGACGATAAACTGCATCCGAGTCCTGGGTAATACGATAAACTACGTCCAGCAGCAAGGCCTCTGATGAGGACGTTTTGAGGAGCATGGAACCACCCCTTAATTGCTGGTGTTCCCAGGTCCGCCCTGACCCGCATTGGTAGCACCTGTTAGGGGTTCCCAGCTATGGGCAAATAGTTAACCCCGAAACTGAGGTAAAAAGCACTGTAAAATATTACCAGCTATACGTTTTGAAAAAATAATATTACCAGCTATACGTTTTGAAAAAATAATATTACCAGCTATACATTTTTAAGGAAAAAAATATTAACAGAAATAGATTTTTGACAAAAGAAAAATATTATCAAGAAAAAAGAGTTGTTGGCATTAAATGACCCATTGAGGTTGATGTGTCGTAAAACAAACCAAACCAAAAAACAAACCAATCGGCAATGTTTATTATTTTAAAAAGAGATGATTAGAATTTTAATAAAACTTAACATATGATGGAAGTGAATTTATAAATATATGTAATTTGTTTTTGAGACTTATCAACAAAAATAGTAAACACTGTTTATTTATTAGATTATTTATTTAAAGAATATTTTTTATAATTACTGCATTCTAAAAATAATATAATTAGAACTAATGCAATGCAATATTTATCATTTACCAATTTATGAAGAAATAAATGTTTAAAAATTATTCATAAATTTATAATATTTACTAAATTATAAAAAATATGTGAACCAACTATAACAAAATCCTTATTTACCATTTTATAAAGTTCGAATCAATTGGCAATTAACAGATGTTTTGCGCGTCATGGGTAAGACGATAAACTACATCCGGCAGCAAGGTCTCTGATCAGGAGTTTTTGAGGAGCGTGGAACCACTTCTTAATTGTTGGTGTTCCCAGGTCCATCCTGACCCGGGGTAGTAGCACCTGTTAGAGTCCCAGATATAGGCAAATAGTTAACCCCCAAACTGTGGTCAAAACACTATGAAAGTGTAAAAATAGTGTAATAATACCAGCAATAATTTTTGTAAATAAATTATTACAAGCAATATATTTTTGAAGAAAAAATATTACTAGCAATTATCATTCTTGGATAAAATTATTACCAACAATAAAAATCTTGTTGGTATTAAATAACCGATTGAGGGTGATATGCTATAAAACAAAAAACAAACCGATGTTTTGCCAACCATTCGAATAAACAATAAAATAAATAAAGTGTAAATAGAATTTACGGTTACATCTAGCCATTTCATTTTTTCAGATAAAAACTATTTGTCATCCTTTTTATATGCCATGTTCCTTGGGCGATTATAGCTCTCCTCAGCGTCTTTTATGACGCTTTAAGTAAATTCTTGACACACTTTATCCTTGCTCACTTAAACACATCAAGTAGGTTACACGCTGTTTCCAACAACATATCTTGCATTCAGTATGTCAGTATTAAATTTGCCAAACTTTTTTTCTTATTATACAGGTTGTCCATAAAGATCGTGTGCATTTTAACAAATTTATAACTTTATTTGTATTTGCGATAGAAATAATCTGTAAAACATTTTATAAAGTTTAATGTACCTAGTTTTAATTATAGCTAAAATAATTAATGTGATTTCAGGCATTACTGTAAATCAGTTGGCAAATGTTTTCCGTGAACTGCAAAATCGTATTACCCTTTGTATTGCTAATGATGGAGGACATGTGGAAACTTAAATAAAATTTCAATAAAACCTTAAAAAAATATAGATTTACTTCTTTCTAATCCTTTTTACAAATTATTTCTATCGCAAATACAAATAAAGTTATAATTTTTTTAAAGTGCACACGAACTTTATGGACACCCTGTATGTCGTGAAAATTCCAGCCGTCTGCTTTTGATGCTTAGCAGTAATTTCTTGATAGCTTCTGTTTTCTTTAAGACGTCGGTATTGCCACATCTATATTCTTTGAAGACTTTTCATTATTTGGAATTTCCCAGCATTCACTGCTGGATGGAAGATTAAATATTAGATGATAGTTTAACATTTTTGTTCTTTGTTTCCAATGATATTTTACTATGTCTTACGCTATGCTGATGTGTCTTTGAATTTCTCTATCACATTTCCCATCGTCTGTTACTACACGACTCAAATCGTTTGTAATGGACATGACATCTTTACACTAGACACGCTTGCGTTGATAGTCCTGTCAGCAGCAGCAACAACAACTTTTCTTGCTCTTCGTTAAGCTACCTACACTTTATGAATTTAAGCGCAGTACTAGATTGGCGGTAAGGTCTCATCACTTTAAAGTTGGCGCTGACTATATCTAACCGTAAGTTCTATGTTAACAGTTTCTTTGTTCGTGCTTCTCGCTTGTTGAACTCCCTTCTGCCTCCATGCTTTCCGGCCAACTTTAATCTGCAAAAAATTAAATGCAATCTCAATCACTATCTACTGTCCTGATGACTCTTTTCTCTTTCTGTTCATTATTAATGTTTCTGTTCCTAGTTATTCTACACCCTGTAACCCCTTATGTCTTAGTGGCTTTACTGCCTTGCTTGGGAGTGATACCGATTAACAAAATAAAAAAATCTATGGGGCACGCGTAAAAAAAAAAACGCTGTGGACATGCGTGCTGTGAATCCAAAGAGGCTAGCTCTTACTTCATGACGAGGTCAAAATAGAACGCTAAAATCAGCACTTTTAGTGAGTTAAAGAGTGAATCACATGTCTTAAACTATACATGTGATTCACTCTTTAACTCGCCAACAAAGTAAATTCAACCTTCTCTTCATACGAAGACTGTCTAAAGATCATTACTTGAATCTGTACTTTCTTTCAATAATTATCACCTAAAGTATCTCTACACTATGTGTTATGAAAACACTCCCATGAGTGCTCAGGATCGCCTCGTCAGTGATGTTATGACTTGGAGTCATGGCAAGTTTCGGGTCTTCCAACATCATACTTGCTCGCCCAAGAGACCCTACCGAAACAGTACTATTCCGGCAGGCGATCCTGAAACAAACAAAAAAAAATACGCTAAGCACGCAACAAATGGACTCCGCCAATAAAGCCACTGCTGTCCAATCAGCGCCGACTTACGTCACTTCCTCCTCAGCTAAGACGATACAAAAAAAGGCTCGACGGCCAGCTCGTCTTTTTCTTCGTCTTAGTTTGAACACACGGATCGTCCTTCATCTTCAACGAACAGTCTGACATAACAGGTAAGTAAAAACAAGAAAAGTTTCCTTTCAAATGAAATGTTACATTATCCCCCCCCCCCCGCAAAAAAAAAAAAAAAAAAAAAGGACCACGTTCGTAGGAATTATGATTGCTAATTGCTTTCCTTTACCACCACTCCCATTTCTTCCTTCCCTCCCCGCCCCCTCTCTCCCCTCCCAACTAAGAATGCAGAAAAAAAAAAAAAACACAGTTAGGACTACCAGTGACATTGTTAAAAAAAAAAAAAAAAAATTTAAAAGAGAAAAAATTAAAAAAAAAAAAAAAAAAAAGGACCCTCCCCCAAATAGCGACTTAGGTCATCCCTCTACGTATCTCTAAAATGTTCCCGATAGAATAAACATATCTTCTTTTTTTTCTGTCTTGTTTGTCGATTTTCTCAACCAATTCAACACATTTAGTTTTTGCTCGTCAACGCAAAGAAAGTTGGTTCCCTGTGCCGAGCCAGGAAATTTTTCTCCCCGAAATCGATCCTCCAAGGCTATAAATCGACCATTCGCCCTTGCATGGAGTATTGCTGCCATATATGGTCTGGAGCCCCTGCTGTTTGCCTCAGGGTTCTTGATAAGATCCAGAGACGGATATGCAGTGTAATTGACCCTGATCTGTCATCTCGTCTGCAGTCGCTCACTCACAGACGCGACGTTGCCTCGCTCTGTCTTTTTTACAAATACTTTCACGGTAATTGCTCCGAGGAGCTGCTTTCGCTTGTCCCTAGGCCTCATGAATTTAAACGTCCTACGAGGCTAGCATCCCGTTCCCACCCCTTCACTGTTGAAACTGTTAGATGTAAACGTCTCTTCTACTCCAATAGCTTCATGTCTCGCACATCTCGCCTGTGGATCTTCCTTCCCTATTACTGTTTCCCTGACAAATACAATCTCCAACTATTTAAGTGTAACGTCAATCGACATCTCTAGTTACCTTGATCTATCCACTTCCCTTCTCCACATCCTTTCACCTTTCATTCCTATCTGCTCTCGCTCCAAATCTTCTGTAACCCCTTGCCTTGATCGATCCACTGTCTTTCTCTTTCTCCACATCTGCTTCTTTACCACTCCTATCTGCTCTTCCTCCAACCCTTCTATAACCCCATGCGTGATAGTGGCCTCCAGCCTTGCTTGGGGTGATACGCTTAAAAAAAAATATATATCTTCTTAACTTCAACCGACGATTCCTATCCTAATAAGAAGTTGACAATTCATATTTGATTTTGACATACCCAATGTGTCACTCACATCTTGTACGCTCTCTTTTGCTGGTGACCATACATTCCGTCTTCTTAGTTGTTTCTGTTTTCATAGTTCTTTCTTCTTCCTTTCTTTTACTATCTTAGCTAAGAATCATCTCAATTTTACTTTCCGAATCTGCCATCGGGACAATGTCACTGGCGCATCTTATGTTTTCTTTTAATTCCCCTTTTCTTTGAAACGTTTTCGTTGCTCAGCTGTTCATTCCATAGCATCTTCAACATTCGCTATAAGAACCACATCTCCGTCGCTTCAAGTCTCTTCTTCATCCTTGGAGAAGATTGACCAGCATCTACTGCCACATAGGAGAATACACATTACATATCAGCTTAACAGTCTTCTATTTATTTAAAGCATATTTTCCTGTCTCTTAATATTTTATTATTTTCTAAAATGCATATTTCGCAACTAGTATGCTTTCTTGAATTCTTGTGTCACACTTTCTTTCCTTTATCACTACACGAGGCAGAAACTGAAATTCTTGCACCTGCCTGGTTTTGTCGTTTCCGATACGTGGTTCACACCTTCGGCAATATTTTTTATTTTTTTTTTTTGCTGACAAATATTTGTTCTTTCTTCTTCCGTTCATAGTTCAACCTTCTAGCTTTCCATATTACCTTGTCTTTCAGTTTTATTTCTAAGTCCGTGTCAACACATCTGCGCAACTTATGTTGTTATGCCTGTAAATAAGAAATCCTGCTCGGTGGATCTCGTAGAATCGTCTCGCTGTCCGGTCGAAATAAATCAGGTAAGAAAACGTATCCTCGTTTAAAGTCACTTTCCATATGCGAGTAATCCCTAAGCACATTCTCTATCCACGGGCAAGATGTTTGCTCGCAGTAGAAATTACAGATTACGAGACGATCCATTTTATTTTATTAATTAAATATATTAAAAATGTTCAAAGAGTTGGACCAAGCAAACATTGCGATGACTACTAAATAAAGGGTGTCCCAATAACTTCCACCGATTTTAAATGTGAATGAAGTTTAAGCATCTAATGATTTTCCTCTTTTTCTTTCAGATTTGGCGGACATTTGGGCGATATTATTTTTTAATACATAATTGCCATGACTTAAATAACATGATCCAATAGAGAAATAAATTTTCATAAATAACACTGATTTATTTACTGCTGATTTTGATCCTCCTTAATGAAACACCCTTATATATCATCCGTCTTAATGAAACACCCTTTAATAATGATATTTACATGAACCCATTCGTGCCTCCTTAGAAATTCATATTATTCATTGCCTCTTACAATTAACACTTATTCCCATTACTACATTGTCTAACAATTCTTTCAGTCTTCTTACTAGGTCTGCCATTAACGCGAAGTCGAATTCCAACTGTTCATCGTACATAAGACCCAAGAGCTACTCAAGGTAGAGGATTACTGAATAAGAGGTAAGATATGAACATAAAAGGATGAAGTATGTGTAAATATTATAAGAATATGCAGAATATGGTTGACCTTAAATTTGAAAATGTTAAGATTATATTTTGGGGGAAAACATCCACGTGGAAGTCTGTTCCATAAAATTGTGAAGCTTGGGAATAAGCTGTCTTAGTGGAAATTATTTCTTACCAATGGAACACGTATGGAATCAAAATGATTAAACACTGTAGACGTAGCGAGGCGGGTCTTGGATGTAAAGCTGGTGGAACGAAAGATTGAAACCCGTATGAACATTTTTCCATGAAAGAAGCCATAGAGTATCGATTGTCTGGCGCCGTTGCGTATGTGGGAAAGTAGCTGGAGGTGGTGGGTGGGGGAATAAGTCTTATCCTAAAAGACCGCGTGGACACTTTTGAATTCTGTCGGGGGTGAATATCGAGGGTCGGGCAGCTCAAATCCAGAAAATTCTTATCCTGTATTTATAAAGCATGACAGGAATCGGATACTTTCTGGAGCGGCACAAAGAGCCGACCATTTTTCCGGCATCTTTCTTGATCTTGTAGAACAAAAAGACATATTGTTGTGGGGCAGCCCCCCTTTACACAAGATGGACTCGTCCTGGGTATGACAATAAACTACATCCGCGTCCTGGGTAAGACGATAAACTACGTCCAACACCAAGGCCTCTGATTAGGATGTTTCGAGGAGCGTGAAACCATCTCTTTATTGGGGGTATTTTTTTTAAGTATTGCTGATAATAATTTTTTCTTCAAACATTATTGCTGGTAATCATTTTTTTATTACTAAGTATTTCTAGTATTAAAACCTATTTTTACGCAAGATTTGGCGTTGTAGAATGCCTTGTAAGGGATAATGGTACCCAATTCACCTCGAGCGATTTTAAAGAATTCTGTGCGACTTATCAAGTCAAACATATTAAAATAGCACCGTATCATCCACGATCTAACGGGCAAGCCGAAAGGTTTGTGGACACGATTAAGAGAGCCTTCAAAAAAGCAGAGGACGTACCAACAGAAAGAGCCCCACAACACATATTCCGGTAGGAATGAATACTAAACAACGGAACATACCTTTGGATAATTTTATAGAAGCCGTTAATGAAGGCGAGTGGTTACTTTCATTAAATATCTGCATTAAATGTTTACAGGCAATATCTTAAATTAAAATGTGATAATACGCTCGATAGATTTTTCCAACGCCATACATGAATGAGCAAAGTATTTGATGATTGGAGTAGGGCTGCTTTACCTTTGTTTAAGCAACATATGTTACCATATGATGATCAAACAGTGACAATTATGCAATCATGACTCTCTACAGATTCCTTTTCCTTTTAAATATCTATGGACTGATACAACTCTTGATTAACACGACCCGCCAACGAAAGATTGTGGAGTGTTTTACCGTTGCCTCCTTCACGGTTTTGAATTCTCCTAGACTGGCTGCTAACCAAGGTTAAGAGAGCTGAGTTTATCTGGTTACAAACATGGTTTCCTGAGTAAGATTGTTATACTGAAATCTTTAGAGTACATTAATTTGTTCTGCAGCTGCTTCATTTTCATCACACTATCCTTCCAGGTTTTGTCTGACATTTTTTACTATTTTGCATTCAATAAGAAGCTTTAAAGTGTTTTGATAGAGGACGGTAGGTGCGACGCTGAGATACGAAGATGAATTGGGATGGCCAAGTATGCATTCCAAAAGCTGGGCAAAGTACTGCGAGACAGGAGGATTTCTTTGGTGACAAAGAAAAGTGTGCTGAGCTCCTACGTGACATCTGTCCTCCTATACGGCAGCGAACGTTGGACGGTCTCCTCAGAGATGAAGAAGAGACTCATAGCAGCGAAGATGTGGTTCTACTGAAGGATACTAAAGATAACATGGAGCAAGCGTGTGAGAACGATGAGGTTTTGGAGAGGATGCAAACAAAGGTGGAAGCTTATACTTAACATCAGGAAGAAGCAGATGAAATTTCTGGGACACGTAATGAGAAAGGAGGGCCTGGAGAATCTGATACTCACAAGTCGAATATAGACAAAGGAAAGGAACGAGTGTCATACCTGTCTGGCTTAAACAAGTGGCTGGCATAACGTGATGTGGGGGAGATGGCAAAGGCACAAAACTTATTGAGAGCCACGAGGGATATGGAGAAGTGGACAGCCATAATCGCCTACGTCCTGAAAGAACACGGCACATAAAAAGAAACTGCCATTCAACGTAGACGGTTATATATATATATATATATATATATATATATATATATATATATATATATATATATATATATATATATATTACAAAGAGTCAATCATACCTTGAATTAATCAGCAATTTGAATGCGATTATTGACGAAATCACTTCGCTAATTGACAAACATAAGCATTCCACTACTGATAATCCTCCGAATGATGAGATCCTCATAAATAAATACAATGGATGTGGTGTATTTTTATTTTTTATTTCTGCTAGTATACTTTCAATGCATCGCGCAATCATCGTCAGGCTTTATTATCCATCAGAATCAAATATATATATATATATATATATTTATATATATATATATATATATATATATATATATATATATATATATATATATATATATATATATATATATATATATATATATATATATATATATATAGAGAGAGAGAGAGAGAGAGAGAGAGAGAGAGGCACGGTGGAGTAATGGATAGCGGCTTGGATTGAGGAATCGAGTTCGAATTCCAGTCGAATCCATGACATTCACTTACGTGCTAATACACTTGGGAAAGGTGTGGATCCTCTTCTTCTTCTTCTTCCTCCCCCAGCTATGGGTAAATTGCAGGATGGCAAGTGGTCTAGGAGAAGGACAACTCTGAATTCAAAACCTGCAGAGGGTCGTTTCAAAAAGTGTGGATGGTCCTGCACGAAACCTTCACCACTATAATCAAATCGCATGTGCTGTTGTCGGACTGTCAATTTCCGAGGAACTGATCTGCTTGTTCCTCATACGTCGAATTCGACGTAGAGTCGAGTATATATATATTTTAAGACATTTTTATGTTTATACATTCTCTCTCTCTTTCTCTCTCTCTCTCTCCATATATATATATATATATATATATATATATATATATATATCACTTTAAATGCAATTTTTAATAGATACTCATATTATGCAGTATATTTATTTAATTTATTCGTCTACCACCCTAAATATTCGAGAAATCTTACTAAAGAAAATTTGTTCTCTCCGGCAGGAATCGAACCCGCGTGGGTCATCCGTTCTAATATATATATATATATATATATATATATATATATATATATATATATATATATATATATATATATATATATATATATATATATATATTAGAAATATTAGAGCACACACACACACACACATATATATATGTGTGTGTGTGTATGTGTGTGTGTGAGTGTGTGTGTGTGTGTGTGTTTAGTTTGTGCTGTTATTAGCGATGATTCGCGTGTCTGATTAAGCTAAATTTAGTAAATATCTCCTTTCCTTTCTTCTTTTCTCCCTATTTCTGTCTGACACACACAAACACACACACACACACACATATGAAAGACTGTGGCAGAGAGATATAATAATAGTGTTTGATGACATAGTGGATAGTAGATACAATTGCGTTTGGAGTGAGGTGCTGACTTCAGACGGTCTTCAAAATTATGACCACCATAAACAAACCATAAATCTAAATACATCCATAAAAAGCCGAGAACGAAATTTGCACAGACTTCGGGTTCACTTCGTCAAGAGAACGGGTCATTCCATTCCGATTGCATCTCAATAAATCAACGCCATCACTGCAAAGTCAAAAAAACCCTGTTCACACCGAGATTATTAAGTTTCCAATGTAAATCATTTCTCATGTCACAGAATCTTTCGCGATTATGAATCTAAACCAAACGTTGAATGAAACAAAAATGATTGAAATGCGGGTATGGAGGTGGGCCAATAAGTCAGTATGCTAAGAGAATGTTTAGTTGAATTTTAATGCTAATCTATAGTGACCTCCATGTAATATATAGAGTAGGTGCTTGGTATCGTGTGGAACACCCTTCTAACGCGGCAATGTGCGACACATCGATGTAGCATCGATTCTAAAAGTTTACTAAAGTCTTTCTGGGAAATTTTGAGTTATACTGCCTCGATAGCTACCCACAGCTTCCTGATATTTGAAGGTGCAGGACCTTCCGTGCGAATATACTGCTCCACCACATTGCATAGATACTAGAAAGAGATTATATCGTGCGATGGTCGTGGCCACAGGATTATGCTCCTCAAACAAATTCCCGGGCAATGTGAGCTATCTTTCTCCAGATCTGGGCTGAAGATGCTCGATCCTTACTTTGCAGCCTTAGCGGAGTTCAAAAACATTTGCGTGGCTTTATGAGTAATGGATTATTTTTCCACTCTTCAAACCCTTCCCCCACAAACGGTCACAGCGGTTCCCGTACAATCACCGAAGTTAAGCAACATCGAGCCTGGACAGTATCTAGATGGGTGACTACTTGAGAATGCCAGGGGATGTAAGCATAGACGTACGGGTAGTATGGCTTGCGTCCACATGACGTTGAAAGACCGGTTCCCGTACGATCACTGAAGTTAAGCAGCGTAGCGTCTGGTCAGTACCTAAATGGGTAACCGCTCGGAAATACCAGTGGATGGAAGTGTGGACGTTCGTGTAGTATGGCTTCCGTCTACATGACGTTGAAGGACCGGTTTTTGTACGATCACCAAAGTTAAGCAACGTAGCGTCTGGTCAGTACCTAGATGGGTAACCGCTCGGAAATATTATGTGCGCAGGCCGTCACTTTTGGTATGTCATAGTATACAATACGATCTCACCATCAACAGAATCTCTCCCCGCACTGAGTCTTCATAGATCGGGGATCTCCAACCACAGTTTCAATCACCTGGGTTCGAACCAATCAGTGTTCAAAATACTCACTAAAATGTTTACTAAATGTTTGCTAAAATGCTTACTAAATGTTTGCAAAATTTTTTACTAAAATATTTACTAGATTTTTTATAAAATGTTTGCTAAAATGTTTACTAAAAATGTTTTACTAAAATATTTACTAAATGTTTACTAAATATTCACTAAATGCTCAGTAAAATTTTCATTAATGTTTACTAAATTCTCAGTAAAATGTTCACTAAATGTTTACTAAATATTCACTAAATGTTCAGTAAAATTTTCTTAAATGTTTAATAAATGTTCACTGAATGTTTACTAAAATTTTTACTAACAATCTTTTATTAAATGTTTACTAAATGTTCACTAAAATTTACCCTAAATGTTTGCTAAAATGTTTATTACATGTTCACTAAACATTTATTAAAATGTTCAATAAATGTTTACTAGAATGTTTACTAAATTAAAACTGCAAAATATATTGAAAGAAATAAAATATAAACAAAAAATATCACTGACAGTTTTGAAGAATATTAATTTGAAAAGATGAAAATTTACTATATGAATTTCTAGATGATTTATTATCATTTGCATTATTTGCAGAGTTATTGTCCTCATACTTGTTGTTATTAGTTTGTTGGGTAGGGGTAATCGTCTCACCCCGAGCAAGGCGATAATGCCACTAAGACGTAATGTGTTACTGAGAGTGAAAGAAAATGAGAAGACTTTAGAAAGAACAGGGATCGCAATCATAAAATGAAAACAATAGATACACAGCAACTCCTGTTCAAAATACGAGGAAGGAGCGTAAATCATGCGATAGGAGAACCTACACTCTTCTGAAAATTAATTGAAACAACTGCTTTAGTTTCCTTTCTTTCACCATTCGGTCAGTTTTAGACCCATTGGTGTGACAGGGTGTAATCGATTTTTTTCTCAGAACAGACCATTTGCAGTTGTGTGCAGTAATATGAATCTATTTTCGGGTGTATGATGAAATTTGTTTGGCTTTGAAAAATATTGCTTCATCCGTGACTGCATCAGATTTTATCACGCCCAGACACTATTATCTCGACTGTCGATTAGTTGTCCTACGGCCATTGTCTGCGATGGATGTTACTTCAAGAAAGCATACAAAAATTGCAGCACTGCATGAACACACTGGCAAGTCTTACCAGTGATCAAATCAAAGTACTACAGACTGACCCGGAAACTCTCTTAATTTAAATCTAATCGTAAATTTGTTGTGAATCTGCAAGGAACGACCTCGTGGAGTGCACATGCGAAGTACTAACATGTGCACTGGGGAATGTTTCACTGGATAAACAGGAAAAAAGTAAATAATAACGGAATTATTCGTTTTGTTTCAATTAGTTTGCACATGAGTGAATCTACTCTGCTGTCCGGGAAGTAACGTCCTATTTTACAATCAAGTTTTGTTCTTGAATTAATGTAATTAAATAGTGTTTAAATCAGTCAAAATAGGAACCCTGAACATCTATATATTTCCGCCATCGAGTTGCTTATGCCTTTGCTATAAAAGGTTACTAATGCCTTTGCTTTGAAAATCTAAATGTTTGGACGCCAAGAAATGCATCTTCTTTGCGACAGAATGCCTTTTGGCTTAAGGAATTGTCAGGATGTTTGCAAAAGTGGTGGTCAGTAGGCGAGATATCAAAATATGCTGGATGTCTATAACACTCAATAACCTTGCATCTTAGTGGCTTTATTGCCTTGCTTAGGGTCAAATCATTAAAAGAAATAGTGGCAAAGTCTCGTATGTCGAGTCGGTGAGCATTTGAGGTGTGTTATCCTGGTAATATGTTTCCAAGCATTGTCATGAAGCAGAATTGGACCTCATCGATCACCCATTGCCGGTTGCATTTTGCTTAACTCAATGTGCATTTCATCCAGTTACTGGCAATAAAAATTCGGTAATGATGCTCTGCTTAGATTCCAGAAAGCTGTAATGGCAAACACCAATGGCGGATCATCAGGTAGTCATCATGATTTTCTGTTAGTGTAATTTTGGTTTTGGAAAATCTATGGATGCTTCGTCATGATCAAGCCATTAACCCAATCACCTAGGATTGTCACAATACGATCAAGAAAGTGATCATTTGAATTTTTGCAGAAAATAATTTTAAAACGTTGAAATCTTTCACTTCCACTGAGTTCGTATGGAACCCATTTATTGAGTTTCTTCTCCTTGATAATTTTTTTGAGATGATCCGATATTGTAGAAATGCTAACACCCATTATGTGAGATTTTAGAATGAAGTTTTATTCTTGAACTAATATATTTAATGTGTGACTATATCTGTCAAAATAGGAAACCTGAACATCTATACGTTTCTACTATCGAGTTGCAAGATTATTTAAAACCTTAAATGTTTGGACGCCTATAAATCTTTGAAATGGGTTTCTGCATCTTCTTGGCAACGGAATTCCTTTTGGATTAAAAATTGTCAAAATACTTGAAGAAGTGGTAGTTAATGGACGAGCTATCAGGGGAAATGTCTCGTATCCTAAGTCGGTAAGCATTTTGAATGTTATCTTGGCAGAATTTTTCCAAGCATTGTCATGAAGCAGAATTGAACCTCATCGATCACCCATTGCCGGTCGCATTTTGCTTAACTCAATGTGCATTTCATCCAGTTACTGGCAATAAAAAATCGGTAATGATGCTCTGCTTAGATTCCAGAAAGCTGTAATGGCAAACAACAACGGCGGATCATCAGGTAGTCATCATGATTTTCTGTTAGTGTAATTTTGGTTTTGGAAAATCTATGGATCCTTTGTCATGATCAAGCCATTAACCCAATCACCTAGGGTTGTCATAAAAGATCTATTTCTCATCACAATTTACTATACGATCAAGAAATTGACCTTTCGAATTTCGCAGATGCAGCATCGAGTGCACTTCAAAACATCGAAAACTTTGACTTTCACTGAGTTAGTATGGAACCCAGTTTCTTTCCCTTGCCAATTTTCTTGAGATGATCCGATATTGTTGAAATGCTGTCAGCCATTATCTGAGCCATTTCTCTGACACTTTTAACGTACGTCTTGTTCGACTAGTGTTTTTAAATGTTCAATGTCAATTGCAGATGTACGTCCCCTACCACCCAGATATTATCTTCAAGACTCGTATCCCCACTGCGGAACTTCAGAAAATAGCGCTGTACTCTTCGATCACAAGTGGATCTTTCAACCCATGCTCTGTTAATGGTGGCAGCATTTTGAGAAGCATGATGACCAAGCTTGAACTCATGCAAGAAAAAACGCATATTTTTTATGTTGAAGATGAGGAGTATGTTTTATGTTAAATTTTGAGATAGATAGATTGGAGAAATGTATGACAAAGCGGAGAAAGTCTACTTGTGACTTCAGCGGACTAAATTTGTTATGTTGGTACAACTACATATGCGGACGAACGATGGGTGCTGGAGATTTTAGACTTTTGTTTTTAGAATTTTTCTTTAGAGCCTTATTTTTCTTTCCATCACTTTTGTTAGTAGATATCTCACCCTGAGATAATAGAAGATCTACTAGGAATAGTGAAATGTTGTAAGAGCCAAGACACAATTTTACTGTAGATGACCTTGCGATTAATGCATTCTCTAGGCATTTACAGCGTAGTGAATTGTTTTCTCCTTTGATCAGAGGGACATTTTTTATGTCGAAATTGTGGTCAGTCTCGTTACAAGAAATTTGACGTATTGTTTTGTAAAATATCTCGTTTGTGTTTTGTTTTCACCTAGGGAAGATTATTGAATAGAATAATGAAAGAAAGGTTGGTAATGAGCGATAATACTTGGGACAAGAACAACGCATATAAGATTCCGCAGCGGCGAATAGTAGTAGTCAACTGCTAGAAGTGAGTCAAGTGAATTCCACAATGAATCTCCAACTGCAGGATATTTGCCAACTGCACGATTCCGTCATATGTGGCACAAGGCCAAATTTAAGGTGGAGTATTGGCCCCTAAATTCCCCCGTAGAACCCGTATAAAACGGAGTCGGGTAGCTGTTTCCTGTGATGAGACTCTTGCCTTTCGACATAGCCTCGTCTGGGTATCCTCTCTGCTTAGAGGTAGAGAGTTTGACCAGCACCGCTGCAGACGAATCTTCAACTTTAGACCATATAGAGTATTTACTACTTTATTTATGTGAATGAGGGCGTATCCATTATCGTACATAGGTATGTTCGAATATGTTCATATAATCTTTTGTCGACATTCCTTGAAGTTTCACCTATGTATTTTCTGACAACTATAGAAATAGAAAAAAAAAACAATTCTAAAAAATCCCCTCCCCACCTCATGTGTAGTCGTACCATCATAACAAATGTTTTCCCTTTGTCATGCATTTTCCGCAATATTGTACTTATATAAACATCTATATCGTTATCTCAGAGAGATAGATATAAAAAAATAACGAAAGGGACACTTTAATCATTAAGAATGAGTAATATATTTTTGTACCTATTATAATAATATATTAGAACGCAAAAGATTTATTTTTAAAACCAAACATTATTTCCGGACAAACTAATATTGACGACGCGCGCAAATCCCATGAACCATTAGAGTTTTAAAGGCACTACATGTACTGCAGCCGAAGTAGAAGTGGTGTTTCTTGGGCAAGATAGCCTGTCAGAGCCCAACTCTCCCCAGGCCGGTTTTGGAATTCAGAGTTACCATCTCTTAGAAGGATTTCACCCAAGGCTATAGAACTCAGTCTACCCTGCGATTTACCTATAGCTGGGGAGAGAAGAAAAGGATTCACACCTTTCCCATGGGTATTAGCACGTAAGTGAATGTAATGGATTCGACTGGAATTCGAACTCGTCTCTCCGATTCCTCAATCCGAACCGCTATCCATTACGCTCAAATGTTCTCAACGCCATCAAAGTCTGTGTCATCATGTGACTACGTTAATCAAATGAACATCTAACCTTCACATTATTTTATGGATGGAATACATGAACAGGTGACATGTTCGAGTCGGTGGTAACGGGTTCCGTCAGAAAGCATTAACAGTTAAAATATGGTATCGACTTTGGTCAGGATTGGTTGACAGGGATATAAACGGCTACTGTCTCCCTTTCGTTGAGATAATTATGAGGGTCACGTGACAGCCGGTGAATGACGTCAGAAGGATAGAGTGGACTTACAGAAAAAAAAATCACATGTCCTGGCCAGGGTCATAGAGAAATCGACGTAACTCCAATTCTCCCTTTGGGAAATATTACAAGTAAAGATCCACTTTTTTACACACCATTTGTTGTTGCATATATGTTATAATTTCTCTATGTGGGACACTTATATATAAGATGCAATGGGTAAATTGGAGCCATTTTTATTTTTAATTTCCCGCAGGCGCGTTGTTTGTTTTTTAATTGGTCGACTGTACAGTGTAGTAGGGTCAATTGGGCATCAGCTGAGAAAAACACAATTCACTCCGCCAGAAATTTGGAAATGGCATGCTGTATTCCATGGAATTCGCACCGAAAGTTCCAATACAAACATTTCAGAGTGTTTAGGTGTCAATCTGAGGACGGTGCATAGATTCGCAAAGAGTTGGATGTGTCTAATAGTGATTACGATAGTGTGTGGCGTGATCACTAGTGATGGCGACGTTATGTCCCCATTCAGCCTCAGACGCAACACGGATGCCTACACCAAGTGCCTCCAGGAGGTAGTGCTGCTCTGGGTCAAGAGGGTGGCTGCTGGAAGACCTTACGTCTGTCAACAGGACCCTGTACCATGCCACACAAGCAGCAGAACACGGTCATGGCTGTCAGACAATTTCTGGGATCACATCAACCCTTACATCTGGCCACCAAAGACTGTTAATCATTGATTATTATTTGTTGGGTGTAGTTGAGCGAGCGACCATCAAAATTCCTTGTAACACCAAAGATCAACTGAAGGCAAGGATTATGGCAGCATTCACCAAGTTAAACAAGAAGACCGTCTAGAAGAGTTGCAAGAGATTCCGAAGTCGTTTGAAGGCCGTGGTTGAAGCCAATGGCGATTTTATTAAATAAATTTAGTCTTTAGTATTTCAATATATTTTTGTGTAATTTTGGTAAATATATCTGTTAAAATGAGATGTCAGTGTTTTGTCATTTTAGCATAATTTGGACGACAATTTATCCATCGCAACCTGTATGTGTGTATATATCTAACATTTATTTTTAAGGCATTTTTTTATGTTTATACGTTCTTTTTATAGATACAAATATTTAAGTAAATGCTCCGTTTACAATAAACAGTATTAACAACATTTACCGGCCTGAATGTCCGAGAAATTTTGACAGAAAATATGCGTCCTCCAACAGGAATCGAACCTGTATCCTATACGGAACCGTCTGACATGCCTTAACCGATTGGGCCACAGAGGAGCGTTCGTTTAGCAAGGTCAATTTTACTGTTTTTTTGCTAACCGAATGCTCCATTTTTCTGTGAAAATTTCTCGGACATTCAGGCCGGTGAATGTTGTTAACACTGTTTATTATAAACAGAACATTTACTTAAATATTTCTATCTATAAAAAGAACGCATAAACATAAAAAATGTCTTAAAAATAATTGTCGGGCTTTGTCCATTTCATGTGTGACGTCATTTGTTTACATTTGGATACACATTGAGCAAATCATAAAAGAGAAAAATCATAGTGAATTGTCTTTAAAAACAGTAAAATCGACCGTGCTAACCGAACGCTCCTCTTGGCCCAGTCGGTTAAGGCACGTCAGGCTATATGACGGTTCCGTATAGGATACAGGTTCGATTCCTGTAGGAAGACGCATATTTTCTGTTAAAATTTCTTGGACATTCAGGCCGGTAAATGTTGTTAATACTGCTTATTATAAACAGAGCATTTACTTAAATACTTGTATCTATAAAAAGAACGTATAAACACAAAAAAATGTGTTAAAATATAATTATCGGACTTTGTCTATTTCATAATGTGTGATATCTAATTTTGTGTTCGACGTTACATTATAAAACTCTCTCAGAGAACTAAGCATGTCTGCTATTCTTTTTCTATTCAGCTATTCCGTTACGCGCGAACTTTGTTATTATATCACAGATAGAATGATACCCATAACTGATGAAATTCAAATGAGAGAATAAATCTTTCTTCCATAGCAACCTCTCGTTATAGATGCAAACATTTTTTGAGTTATTTAATGCTGATGTTTTAGAGAGGCCAGCAAATGAAGATCAAAGTCGCTTGTTATGGTCAAGCAGACTTCCCTCGCAGATCATTTCTCCACGCTAGGAGTCTAACTTTTCTCTAATAAGATTTCTTGAACATCCAGCCCATGGACGAAAATAAATAAATATCCTGTTTAATAACATATGTATATAAGATTTAGATTTGTGTGTATATATATATATATATATATATATATATATATATAGAGAGAGAGAGAGAGAGAGAGAGAGAGAGAGAGGGATTTGTGTATATATGTATATATATATAGATATATATTTGTGTATATATGTATATATATATATATATATTTGTGTATATATGAATATATATATATATATTTGTGTATATATGTATATGTATATATATATATGTAGATATATATAGAGAGATATACATTTGTGTATATGTATGTATATATATAGCATAATATCTGAAATATCAAATATATATATATATAAAATATAAATAAATACTTTCACAAAAAACATTCAATTTTTTTTAAATTTTCAACTTTTCACTTGTTTTCTCCAGATTATATGTATATATATAGATATACATTTGTGTATAAGTATATATATCTTTTTTTTTTTCATAATTATAACTATATAATGTATTATCTATGAAGAAATATAGTTTTAAGGTGTGCTATATTTATGGGATAAAGTGCTCAATATCAGAGATAAAGTGTATGTAAATATAAATATAAAAGTGACATTGAAGTCAACACTCAGAGGCGACAGGCTGTTTCATGCTAGACGCAATCTTATTTTCATTTTTTATTTTATATAATATTTATTTATTTTCGGTTTTCGATGTTTTATTAACGTAGTAAAAAATTGGGGGGGGATTTGTTTAGGTTGTTTATTTAATAGTTAATAACGGCCAGAATGGATTACCCACAATGGACCACTGACCCATATATAAATAGTCAAGAAAAATCCAACAATCACGGCCTTACGATTGCATCTAGCATGAAACAGCCTGTCGCCTCTGAGTGTTGACTTCACTTTTATATTTATATTTAATGTATTATTTATAGAGGATTTATTCTGCCTAATGGGAGTAGATAAGCTCACCTATCGTCCGGCCCAAATCCTTCCATATCTACTGAACAGGATTAGCGGTTCATCCCTTGTTTCCTGTTCAGGATACATTTTACCGATTCTCTTTCTTTCTTCGACCAGGGCCACAGTGATTTAACTGTCTTAACCTTTTCGTGATCGGACTAACTTGTTACCATGTCTTTCCATTGTGTGGGTACCAAGTTAGCAGTTTGGAGGTTGCTGGTTCCAACTGGTCATTAGAAGCCCAAACTCTTTGATAGCACTTAAAGAGGCTTCTCTGATAAATAGTCGCATAACATCGAGGTATTTGTAATGCCATCCCAGCATGTATTTCCAGTGGGCAACCCTGAGGCCACAAGATGCTCTATTCCCAGACATGCTCTTGCTGGCTAGTATTACCATTGACAAGAGATAGTGACAATTACGGTGGTATTTTCTCTCTTTCCTCGAAACGAATTTCATGGAAAACACAACAAAAAGAAATACAACTAAAGAAGTCAACAAGAAATCACCTATCTCCTCCACCTCCGCCTTTCTTTCACTAATATTCGTGGTATCCGTTCCATCTTTAGCAGCGTAGAGTCTTTCCTCTTGGAACGGTCGTCAGCTATCTTTACCCTTTGTGAAACGAATTTAAACTCTTCCATTGCTAACAATGAAGTCGTGGTTCAAGTCAGTCTTCCCCCTTGCCGAAAAGATTCCAGCATTCACATGCATGGCGTTGATGTTTACATCCAGGATAATTGTCTCTCGAGGTCGCAGACTTACCCCTTCGTCACTAAACTTTGTTAGCTATATCTTTTGTATTTATCACTCAGTCTCTCCCCAGGACTGCAGTATATTCTACAGTATAGAAAAGGCACTTTCCCTCCACCCATCGGCGAACATCTTTGTCTTTGGTGACTTAAATGCTCACCACTATACGTGGCTTAAGCATTCTAAAGTGATTGATGCTGACGGTGTTCAGACATTAATTTTTCCATTGTCCAATATCTTACTCAAATCGTTCCCTACTCGTTTCCCTGGAAAAACCGATCAACATGCTCCTCTATTTAATTTATTTCTTACTTCCTCTCCACGCCGAGCTTCAAAAAACTGCCCTCTTGATAATTCTGACCACTCTGTGGTAGCTATTGATATTTCGGTCCAATCCTCTATTAAACAGAAGCCCCCTATCCACAAGCATGCTGATTGGGACTCACTCCGTGATTTTCTCCGTGATGCCCCTTCGACTGACATCTTTAAACTCCCAATTGAAAATTGCGCCACTGAGGTTTCTTTTTTGGGTCAAGGCTGGCATGGACCCTTTCCTCCATTCTCAGAAACACCAGTTGAAACCTCAATCATCTCTATAGTTTCTAACAGCATGCTCGGTCGCTATAGAACAGAGGAAGTACTATTTTCGGGTATGGAAGGTTTTTCTCGCCTGAGTCCACCCATAAATCTACAAATCAACCATTCGCTATTGCACTGAATACTGCTGTCATATATGGTCTGGTATTCCCGCTGTTTATCCCGAGGTCCTCGACAAAATACAGAGACTGATGTGCAGTGTGATAGGTCCTAATCTGGCATCTTGTCTAGAGTCACTCTCTCACAAACGCGCGGAGACTTCCCTCTGTCTTTTCAACAAGTATTTTCATGGCAACTGCTCTGACGAGATACTTTCCCTGGTTCCCAAACTGCATGAATTTAAGCCTGCTACTAGGTTGGCTATCTCGGTCCCACACTTTCACTGTCGAATCGGTTAAATATAGCCATTTATTCTACTCCAACAGCTTCTTATCTCGCACTTCCCGTCAATGGAATTCCCTTCCTCTTACTTGCTTCCCTGATAGCTATAATCTTCAAATATTTAAATGTAATGTCAATCATCATCTTCTAATGCCTTGATCCTAATCCCCAGCCATCTCTACATCCTTTCCTCAAACACCCTCTTTACTCCTGCTTTCACTTTCTGTAACCCCTTGCATGCTAGTGGCACTCTCGCCTTGCTTGGGGTGATATGCGTAAAAAAATACCAGTGTGACGGCTCTTCTCACACCAGGTGCCTATTCCTTGCTGCTCACAATAAATGTAAGCAGGTCCTTGAAGGAGCATAGTCCCTAATAACTCGCGATTGCTGGCGGCTCTGTAATAGGGCATTAAATTCTCCTCAAAATCTACTCTTTACTCGTCTGGAATATTCCTGCCTAACCTCCCTCCTATAACCGAGTCTCTGCTGAGTGATATATACATATAACACCTTCCATGCTTTCTGATATAACCTAGATCCCCAGAAAGCATGTGGACCGGGTGGTATCACTGTAATAGTCATTAAGAAGCGTGTCCCGAACTAAATCTTATTCTCTCTAAACTGCATAATAAATGTCTTGACGCCTTCTGCTTTCCTGCCTGCTGGAAGTCATCATCTGTTGTTCCAATTTGTAAGAACTCTGGTGAGCTGTCCGAAACCTTCCAACTATTGACCTATTTGGCTTCTACCTCTTTTTGGGAAACTCCTAGAGTCTATAATCAATGCTGAATTGGTTAATCATCTTTCATCGCCGGTCCGTTTCTCAGACAATCACTATGGCTTTCGTTTCGACAGGTCAGCTGCCGATTTACTGGCGATATTTGCGGAAAATAGTTTATCATACTCTAGATAAAAACGGCGAAGCCCGGGCTGTTGCACTCGATATTTCGAAAGCCTTTGACAGGGTCTGGCATTCAGTTCTTTCTCCACAAGCTGAAAAAAATGCTGTGTCTGCGCACTTTTTAAACTGATCCAGTCTTTCCTATCAGATCTTGAAATTCGAGTTAACCTGAATGGCCACTTATCTAGATCGTACTAACGCAGGTCTGGCTCAGGATTCCATCCTTGATCCGACTGTATTTGTCATTTTCATTAATGACCTTCCTGATGACATCAGCCCTCAACTTGGTATCTACGCAGAAAATAATAATTTACTCCTGCATCGATAGTAAGGCTTATCACCCGATGTCCAAAACGACCGCAAGTCCGTAGTTAACGGGGGTAAAAGCGTGTTAATTTTAACACCTATAAAAGTAAACTTCTCTCCATTAATCATCTAAGAGAGCTTTTACTGTCTTACATCAGCGTGGTTGACGCTATCCTCCAGGAAATTGAATCGTTTCGGGCTTTCTCGAGCTGATGTTCTCTGCTGATATGGAAAGTCTACATTGAATCGATTGCTAGGTCAGCTGCTAAGGAAATCGGTTCACTATGACGGGCGAGACAATTTTTCTCTCCAGAATCTATCTTACATATCTATAAATCTACTATTCTTCCATGCCAAGAATATTGCTGGCACATATATGGTCAGGTTCCCCCTGCTATTTAACGAGCTCCTTGATAAGAATCCGCAATATTATTGGTCCTGATCAGGCGGCGTAGCTTCAGTCACTTTCCCGCCGCCATAAGATTGCCTCTCTGTGTCTTTTCATGGTAATTGTTCAAAATCATCTCTTCGCTATGGTACCAAGAGATTTTGATTAATTTAAACGCAGCACTAGACTGGCGTCGAGATCTCATCAATTTACAGTTTAGATGGTTAGATGTAGACGTAAATTCAATGCTAGCAGTTTATCTCTGGCAATTCCTGCTAGTGGAACTCTTTTCCGGCTCCATGATTTATAGCCAACTTTAATCTGCAAAAATTTAAGTGCAATGTCCATCGCTATCCACTCTACACCTGATTACTCTCTTCTCTTTCTGCTCATCATTAAAGTTTCTGTCTCTAATTCTTCAACATCCTGTAATCCTTTGGGTTTCTGTCACATTACTGCCTTGCTTGGGCCGATTCCAATTATTTAAAAGTAGAAAAGAAAAAAAAGAAAACTATTATGATGGTTAATAACAAGAAAAATATAATTTTTATTAATTCTTGTCCTGAAGCCAATTCCTTTTATCACTTTTATATTAATTCTTTTGGAAAAGGCATGAATCCAATACTCCTTGTGCCATATTATCAATAGCAGCAGTGAGACCCATTAATAATTCCATCAGAAGAAAAATGCAAATTTAATCCAATAGTTAATTTTTCTCATTTGACATTCTCAATGCTATATTGTTTGTTTACACCAAGTTTCGGCCGTTGTACGCTTCCGGCTTTCTTCAGGTGGTTGGAATGTCAAACTGAACTCTTTATTTCGCTCACTGGGGTGGACAGTTCTAGTCCCACGTGCCATGGTTAATGGATGTCAATTATCAGTTATCTCCTGCTAATTCTCCTCTCCAAGTTCTCCACTGCCTTAACCGGGTATTGAACTCACACTCTTTCGGTCCTGTCACTGGATCTAACTAACACCTTTATCCACTGTGCCATGTGTCCTTGAGGATAATGTAAATAGTGTACATAATACCTCATCTCAGAAATATAGACAGATACTGAAAGATCGGATAAATATGACGACAAAGATAAGGATAATAGTCTGAATAATGTAAATAGTGTACATAATACCTCATCTCAGAAATATATACAGATCTTCGATTTTTTTGTATTTTCTTGCAGCACTCAGGTTTAAAACATAGAGAGGCAACCTTACAGAAGTCACTTTCCCACCACTGTAAGGTTGCCTCATTGTCTTTTCTATAAATACTTTCATGTTCAAATCAGCTCTTCACTATGATACCTAGAGTTTTTGAATGCAAGTGCTGCATTAGGCTGTCTTTGAGATCTCGTCAGTTTACAGTTGACATGGCTAGATGTAGCCGTAAGTTCTATGCTAGCAGTTTCTTCTCTTGCACTTCTCGCTTGTGGAACTCCACTCCGGCTCGTTGCTTTCCAGCCAACTTTAATCTGCAAAAGTTTAAATGCAATGCCAATCGCCCTCTACTGTCCAACTGATTAGTCTCTTCTCTTTCTGCTCATCATTAACGTTTCTGTTCCTAATTTTTTCCAAGCTCTGTAACCCCTTGTGTTTTAGCGGCAGTACTCCGTTGCTTGGGGTGATTTCGATTAAAAAAATAAAGCTAACACCAGTGCAGTGAAACTCTCGATCACGATGACATACGACATCGCGCTAGCAATATACAAGGCCAATGTAAAAAAAAATAACAAACAAATAAAAAAAGATGTTTTATTTTGAAAAGTATAATAGCAAACGTAGATTAGAGTGTTCAAATTCTACCAATTGCACCTTTACTCCCGATCTGGATACTAAAGGACGACTGCTTATGTGAGTACTTTCCATTGATCACGCACTCATGAGCTTGGAATGCCGATTTCTGATGCTTTTTGGCATCTACTGAAGAACGAGGTCCATGTATACCGCGCGCCACTATCTCTACACTTGTACCACGGACTGCTACACTACATAACCGGGTGTGAACTGAGCCCACTCACTCATGCAGTCCTAGGCGTTGTGTCATTCTCAACTACACTTGTCATTCTGAAATAAACAGAGAAATTAGCAAAGAAATACTGCCACTTAGAGTGCTCACAATATATTTTGTTTCATGCAAATATGGTGACATATTTACGTAATTTTCAATAAGGAGTTCCTTTCCAATCACCCCCTACACACACATACACACATATACAAATCAATTTGTAGGTCTGCTGATTGTGATCGTCATTACGATTCCAATGTGATAAATTATAACCATGGGATATTAGTGTTTAAGCCTTTTATATTATATTCTTACTCTGTCCTGGATATTGAGTTCTCCTTGGATTCTATCCTCTTGGGAATTTAGTATATATATATATATATATATATATATATATATATATATATATATATATATATATATATTGACCACAAATATTATATATATATATATATATATATATATATATATATATATATATATATATTATGAAATGGACAAAGTCCGACAAATATTTTAAGACATTTTTATGCTTATACATTTTTAGAGATAGAAATATTTTATAAACAGAGCATTTACTTAAATATTTGTATCTATAAAAAGAATCTATAAACATAAAAATGTCTTAATATATATATATATATATATATATATATATATATATATATAATTAAATAATTAAAAAATAGACAACCTTAAGTTTTCCTGATTCATCAGTTCACATCTCTAGAGATGTGGCCTGATGAACCAGGAAAAATATATTTTCTGGGGAAATAATTTATAGTCATGGAAACTTAAGGTTGTTTATTTCTTAATTATTAAATTAATATTTGCTCTGTTGTTACATTGAGCTCTTTGGATCACACACTCTTTGGAATTATCCACACGGATTACCAAACCCTTCATTACCTTACTATATATATATATATATATATATATATATATATATATATATATGAGGTCAGATGCAAGGAGTAATGTGGTCGCAGAAATTGTCTGACTGGGTTCACTTGCATGTGTGGCATTTTGCGGAGTCCTGTTGCCAGACATAGACTCTTCCAGCAGTCACCCAGGGAAACACTACCTCCTCAAGGAACTTGATATAGGCTTCTTTGTTGAGTCTGCGGCCCTGTAGGAAGATGAATGGAAGCATAACGTCGCCATAACTAGTGATCACTCCAAACACCATGATATTGACTGGATGTATCATCCAACTCTTTCCGAATCCTCTACACTGTCCTCAGATTGACACCCAAACACTCTGAAATGCTCGTACTGGAGCTCCGGTCCGAATGCCAAGCAATACAGTATGCTGTTTTCAAATTTCTAGCGGAGTGAATTGTCTCATGATGCTCTTTCTCTCACCGACGGTGCCTAATTGTCCGTAGTATGTTGGGCATTCAACAAAATAAAAAAAAAACGAAACAAAGTGCATGCGCGTTATTAAAAACATAAAATGGCGACAATTTACCCATCTTCTGTCCTTATTATATCCTAATAATTCAAAAAAAAGAATTAACAAACGTAGGGTCAAACTGCCAGTGCTTAAAACTGATAACTTCACGCTTCACACATAAGTTATAATCCGCATTGCTGATTGGTGACAGATTTCAAAGTTATATCTAAAACTACTCCACTCTAATTCCAAAGAAGGTTCAACTTTTCTATTCTGCTTATTGATGCTTGTAAAATCTATTAAAATCCCGCTGTATAAAGACGAACACAATCGCTTGGATAAAGAACATAAAATCGACCGAAAAGCGAAAAGAAATCGCATATTACTAGACGTGACTAAAAATAAAGCAAAGTTTTATGCAAATCTGTTGTCTGAAACAAGAAACGTGTCGTATTTTTATTGATTTTCTGGAGCTATTCTTTCAGCCCCCGACAATAATTTCCATTGGCCAAGAAGGTTAAATCAAGCACAAAGGGAATCGTAATCATTATAACAACCTTACAGCCAGTCTTGGATACCGAAAGTGGTAAACGTCTTAAAACATTGGACTAATGAACAGGAGAATTACTCTTCAATCCTGTTTATATCTAATCAGCGTGGTCTTAAGTTGGTATGGGCACCTCGACGTGGTGTAACGGTTCGAAAGCTTGTCTTGCTAGATCAATTACGACTGAGTAGCGAGTTCGATCCTCAATGGGTGTCCCATACTTTCAGCCACATCGAAGCTGGGCTTAGAAAATCATTAGGGCACCTCAAGGTGGTGTAATGGTTAGTAAGCTTGTCTCGCTAGATCAATTACGACTGAGTAGCGAGTTCGATCCTCACTGGGTGTCCCATACTTTCAGCCACATCGAAGCTGGGCTTAGAAAATCATTAGGGCACCTCGAGGTGGTGTAATGGTTAGTAAGCTTGTCTTGCTAGATCAATTACGACTGAGTAGTGAGTTCGATCCTCACTGGGTGCCCCATAATTTCGGCCTTGTGCCATATCTGGGCTACGCTTGGAAAATCAGTAGTCTTAAGTTGGTATAGTTTTTTAAATGAAGCATTGTCATAATTATTCATTTTTGACTAGTATTTCCTTTATCATTATTTTAGCTTCTTTATGCATAGTTGTAATACGACGTAATAATTTTAAGTTATATGAATTATTGTCATTATTAATTTTTGACTTGGCTTTCTTATTGTATTTCTTTGTTTACACATAGTAGCAATAAGACGTAATAGTATATTTTTTAGTTTTAACTAAACATTTTAGCTTAAACATTGTCATTAGTATTAATGTTGGATTCGTCTTTCATCTTACAAGCGTCGTTCAAAAAGTTCTAAGCCTCAACCAGAAAGAAGAGACGTTGCTGAAAATTTTTGTTGTAGCAGCACACTACCACTTATAAAACTAGAAAAATTAATTCAGATGTCTATCTTACGGTGAATTAATTGATAGCGGCTCAGACTGAGGAATCGGAGAGCCTAGTTCGAATTCCAGTCGAATCCATTACATTCACTTACGTGCTAATACTCTTGAGAAAGGTATGAATCCTCTTTTTCTCCCCCCAGGTATGGGTAAATAGCAGGACAGACCGGGTTCTATAGCCTTGGATGGCAACTGGTCTACCGCAGAAGGAAATGGCAACCTACTGCGGAAAAAATTTCCTGTTCAGTCATGTATCAAAAGATATATGATCGTCTAAGCGTTTATCACGCATGGCACATAACTGACTGAATAACGGCTCGGATTGAGGAATCGGAGAGCCGAGTTCGAATTCCAGTCGAATCCATTACATTCACTTACGTGCTAATACACTTGAGAAAGGTATGAATCCTCTTCTTCTCCCCTCCAGCTATGTGTAAATAGAAAGACAGACCGGGTTCTATAGCTGTGGATGGCAACTGGTCTACCGCAGAAAGAAATGGCAAGTTACTGCGGGGAAAAAATTGCCTGTTCAGTCATGTATCAAAAGATACATGATCGCCTAAGCGTGTATCATCCAGGGCACATAACAGACCGACTCTTAATTCTATGCAGTTGAGGCTCATGCAAATGTGAGAGGTATGCGACAAATCTAAAAGTCTGAGGTCGAAGCAGTCATAAAGTATCCGCAAAAGAAAGGCATGCCACCCAAGAAAATCCATGAGGGAATCGTGCAGGCACTTGCTGAAGACTCCCTTTCCTATGCTATTGTGAAGAAGGGGGCTACGGAATTCAAGCGGAGCAGGGACTGCACAGAAGATCACACTCGTTCAGGTCGTCCCAAAAACTCAACCACTGATGAACCGTATGGTTCTGGAAGACAGAGATGTTGTGCTGTCCTGCCAACAGCTAAGTCCATCGGCATTAGTTTTGTTTCGGTCCCTACTGTTTCACCTGGGATTTTTGGGAATGAGAAATCTGCCTGAAAGATGGGTCCCAATGAATTTGACACGAGAGATCATCTGAAAAGGGTTGACATTTCCAGGATTCGCTTCCAGGCTGACCATGGGAATTTCCATCGAAGTTTAGTAACTCAATTTGAAACCTAAGTTCACCACTACGAACCTGAACCAGAGATTCAAAACAAACAGGTGAAACACTATGGTTCTCCACCCGAAAATTTTCAAGCAGGCAGCGTCTGTTGGCAAAGTGACGGTTTCTGCTTTATGGCATTCTGAACGTGATAGACTACCTGGAAAAGAGGAAAACTATTAATGGACAGTACTATGAATCGGAATTAATACAACTGGAGGGAGCATTCAAATCGAAACACAGAGGGAAGCTGTGGACAGGCGTGCTCTTGCTACAGGATAACACTGCTCAGGTTGCAGTAGCTACCTCATCCCCCTTACTCACCAAACTTAGCTCCATCCGACTTCTTCTTGTTTCCTAAACTCAAATCCCAACTTCCTGGTCGCCATTTTGGAAACAATGACGAGATCATATGTGTTGTGTAAGTTTTTTTTTTCGAAGACCAGGTTTGCCACTTCCTTCTGTGATGGAATTGCAATGCTTAAGCATCGTTGAACCAAGTGCGATGATGTTAAGGGCATATTGAAAAATAGTGAAAAAATGTCTTCTTCCTTTGATCGTGAGGCTTAGAACTTTCTGAACGTTAATGTTGCTTGTTTACACATAGTTGTAATAAGAGGTTATAGACTCAAGTGATCCGAATTTATTACATGAAGAATTATCTTTCTACTATCTTATTTCTGTTGATTCTGTATCGCAAAACTCAAGTCGTTTTATCATCCATTATCTTCATGTAAATAGAATCAAAGCCATAAAATAGATACTTCAAAGCTTTCACTCTTAAGATTACATATTTAGTGGCAGGACAAATTCTGGCGACTGGGGGAAATACAATAATAACTATGGTTGTATCTAACGGTGACTGGGACGCTAAAATCCGAAAGGTTATTAGGATAGCGAAAGATGTCTTCCGAAAATTCACAATGTATTAGGTTGGTGCAAAAATAATGTCGTTTTCTCACATGAATCTGAACGTCAAAAAACGACATTATTTTTGCACCAACCTAATATTAAGAATCAGGGAAAAAATCGCTAGAAACAAAGGAAAGAGGGCTGAACCGCTATGTGATATGAACCCTCCAATATGGCAGTAAATTTCGTCATAGATGATGAGGCGGCTTAACGTAACAGGGGTGTGGTCCTACAGAAGAATACTGGGGATATTATGAACAGAACATCGACGAGCTTTTAATGGAAATGGGAGCCAAAGGCGACTTGTACGTGAAATAAAATAAAAAAAGAGACAGTTGACATTTCTAGTGAGGACAGAGGGCTTGACAAATTTGGCATTCACAAGACATACTGAAGGCAATGGAGAAATAGCATGTGACCCACTTAAAAATCTTGTGTAAACGGATAGCAGAACCGTGAGCGGACGGGATAGTAAAATGACAATAATTGCTAAGAGATATAAAAGATAGGAAGTCATGAGATTTCTATGTCTCAAAGGCAGACAGCATATAGAGAAAGAAGAATGAATTGGATATTGGTTCAAAGTAATTCATTCATAGGGATAAAGACAATAAAACAGTGGTTCTTTTGTAGCGACTGATGAGATTATTGTTGTGGGGCAGACCCCTTTTACACAAGATGGACTCGTCCAAAGTATACTTATACTGACAGGGAGAATACCTGCAGGTTGAGATACGTTGAGTCAGGGTGAGGGATACGGAGACAGTACACAGGGTGTTCACAGAGAGTTATACGAGATTCCAGACAGAGATAATTACGGCTTCACTTACAGAGACTTGTACATATACTTTCTCCTAACCCGTATTCCTGGACTACTAATCTATTCTTACGTTTAATACACTTATTTTTCTATCTCAATTACTGGCGTTGTTTATTTATTTGTGCAGGATTCCATTCCCGGAATCCACAACAATTATCTTTTGAGAATTTTCTTAATCATGGATCCTCATCCTGAAGTGATATGTTGTTGCACAAGATTAACTCGTCCAAAATATCTATTATTCGATTTTACTTTCTGTCTATCTTCTCTTTTTCCAGAAGCGAACGTCCGTACTTTTAGTGTAACAATGTGTGTATAAAATTAAGGAGAATGATTTAAAAGTTAAAGATTAAAAGGAAAACACAGGTTCTTGTAAATATATCGTACTTCTGAAATACCATATATTTGATAGTTCGAGTTAATGGTCACATGCCATGCAGATAAAGAAAAGAAAAAGAAGGATGTGGCGATAACCTTTTATTGGTTTGTGAATTGATGAATCAGCAACTAGCAAAAAGTTGATATTTTTAGTAAAAAATGAATTGCTTCCTATAAAATTCTTTAGTGAGGACCTTCCACACGTATGGTATGTCTCCGCAATGCTAGGATAAGGAAGTTGCGCTCACTCATACCCGCTCCGTTACTAAGAAGTAGTCGGCAAAATTTCCCGACTAGGGATAATAAAAATAGCCACTGCAAACTATATGCGTTGGGATATTTATTACTGAAAAAAGACTTTCTCTTGGTGAAAATACAGCTGGTTTGACTTTCTTTTAAGAAACAGAGACAGTGCGACTTTAGTGTGCTAGCCTGAAGACAGCCGTAGTGACTAACGCAGAGACACAAGTACGAAACAACAATCGTAGACAGCAAACACCAGCGACATGTAACAGTGTCACATTATGCTTAATTCAAGAAGGCGCTAAATAATGGGAGAGTGAGCGTTGGGAAAACTTTTTAAAGGGTCCAAAAGTGAGAAAATAATATAAGGCGTAGATTTATTATTTTGTGATGTCAACGAACACTAGTTGCCACTTTTGTGATGCCAACGAATACACGCTGTCACCTTCGTAAAACTCATTGTAGTGGAGACTTTGTAATCACAGATACAACTATAGTACGCCGTAGAACAATGCTGGTGTCAGACACCTTCTAATATCACTCGCACTAATAGTAGTTTGCTCCAGAATACTCGCTCGAATAGTAATTCGTATACTGATCCGAATAGAGAAAGAAATAGTATAGTGAATAGACTAGAGAATAGCCGTCCATAAATAATAGAGGATAGAGTAGAAATAGCGATCCGAGTAGTAATAGAGGATAGAATAGAAATAACGATCGTTAGTCGTCATTTTCCATATATGCGTATCCTCCATGGCCACGTGATCTACTTAATTCAATAATGGGATCGCCTCTCTGGCGATTTATGTTCAAACTCAAATGTCGGCAGCGACACCTTATTTCTGTATAACATAACAAACTCGTGAGGGTCAGAAAATTCCCTCCAAAAATTATAACGCCCCCCCCCCGCATGTTAAACATCTAAGAGTATAGCATCTTTTTTTTTTAAACACTTGATACAACTATTGTTTTAAATACTCTCTCTCTTCTCACTTCTCTGTCCTCCTCTTTCCCTCTCAATCTTGTTATCATAAATTGGTGACCATGAATACATAATTACATAGTTTTTTTGTTGTTACTATACTCTTTCATTTGTGGGTTATAATTATGGCGTGTCTATTCTCGCAAGGCTGTTATTATCAAATAGAGAATGCGTATCATTGTTTGTCTCCCTAAGCTGATGATACTTCATAATGATAGTCATTATACGTCACTAATGATGGTAATTTAACGAGTGGCTTGTCAAGACGATCACTAAATGGCCGATTACATCGAAACAATGGCCTGTAATCATTAACTGTTTATCTTTAAATTAGGGTTTAGCACGTTTAACATGAAATGCAACACTCAGGGCGACCATAGGATGGGGATTTCGGCTTTACCTGCTGAAGATGCGCCTTGACTGACAATTCATGAATTAATCCCGCCATCTTATCGCTTCCACGACGCATTCTTGCATTTATTGCTGCTTTATTTTTTCGGTCAACCTATTCAGAATTCTTCTGGTGAAGAATTTGTAGCTTTTGGTCGTAATTTATTTTGCCATTCTTGGTTACTTCTTGCTAACACAGAGTAAAATTTAAAAAAAAAAAGAAGATATTTTTAGCTAAATATTGTTAGAAAACGGGTTCGCTGAAATAGTCTAATATTTGCAGAAAATAATAAAGGAGGAAAATAAATTAAACAAAAAATAATACGGATAATAAACAACAAAATATGTTCAGTATTTACATTATTCGGACTATTGTCCTCATCTTTGTCGCCATATTTGTCACAACGTTTCGGCCGTTGTACGCTCCGGCCTTCTTCAGGTGGTTGCAATTTCGAACCGAACCCTTTATTTCGATCGCTGGGGTAGACTGTTCTAGTTCCACGAGCCATGTTTGATGGATGTCAGTTATCAGTTATCTCCTGGTAATTTTTCCCTCTGAAAGTTCTCCACTGCCTGAACCGGGTATTGAACTCACACTCTTTTGGCGTCTGTTACTGGATCTAACCAACGCCTTTATCCACCGTACCATGTTTATTAAACACCTCTTTCTTTAAATGCCCTCATTGATGATGTGGGCGATCATGGCTCTTTTTTATTTTTTTGCTCTAAATAAGTTTTGGCCGTTCGCTCCCTTTTCTGCCATCCTTTCCACATACGTACAGTGCTGTTCGATAAAAGTGACCCACCTGATTTTTTTTTTTTTTAATTAAATGTTCTCTTCTCCGATGAAACGAAAGTTGAGCTAAATTCAAAGTATAAGCTAGTGTAATGGCAAGCTTGTCTCTCTAGATCAATTACGACTGTGTAGTGAATTCGAATCTCATTGGGTGCTCCACACTTTCGACCTTGTACCACATCTAAGCTACGCTTAGAAAATCAATTATGGGAGCAGTCACCAACCTTTTGAACTTCATGGACAACTAAATGTATAATTTTAAATTTGGCGGACCACTAATATGAATTTAGAAGAAAAAAAAACATTAAAATAATAATAATAATCGGAAAACTTTTATTTTATTAATATGAAATGCACCCAATAAAAGTAACAAATTTATAGTTTAATTATTTAAATAAACAAATTTGAAAATCTGAAATTTCATAAAAATTTAAATAATATCCCAATTTTTCTACGGACAATCAAAGATTTTGCTGGGACTAACAGTAGTCCGTGGACCACCGGTTTGCAACCACTTCGGGCCCGGGGAAATTTGTTCCTAGCCCGGGTGTATTTATTTATCATCTCTCAGTTGTGTCTCTGTCTTTGGGTAGAGTGCGCTCAGGGACGACTCCGTCAAAGGACAGAGTCGCAGCTGAGGAAAATTATACTGAGAGGTGCCGACCCTGGGGAACAGATGCCGCGCCCTCTCATCGAGGCCAACGCTACCGACGGTTGCGGGGGCTCGGAGAATATTTGTTCCTATCCCGGGTGTACGCGCTTGGGATCCCCACATTAAACTAAACTTGTGTCACAACGCAACCTCGTTGGGAAGAGAGTCGAGTAAATACCAAATTGCTCTCAAAGGCGTAGCGCTGTTCAGTCGTACGCTTGTCGCACTGAACTGCTGTATTCTCAGTCCGTGTTCTGTGATTAAACCGTTCTTCAATCAAACTGTTGTTCTAGTGTTTTCCTCACAGTATTACTAACCAGCGACTATGCGCGAATATATGATCTTTATAACAAAATCCCATTATGCTTACTAAATTAGCTCCGTGGCCATTCAAGGTGTGAGCAACCGTGGCCCTTCCAAACTTCCTACGTCTAAGTGTTACACGTTACCTTAAAACATCCACGTTCCTCACATGCTAAGTTCACAGTGTTCACAGTATCCTTCTGTAAAACTCCATCACTGATAAGTCTTCAGTTCGTCTGTGAGGAAATTGCCCAGCATTTATTCCCATATAAAGTTTGCTATTGCATAGCAGTTCAGTACTCATTTCTTTGTTTCTTATCGTCATTTTCCAGCTTTTTGACGGATTTAGATAGTGCATAAAAACTCTGCTGCATAAAATCTCTGAACTCATGTGGATAGGAGAAAAAACAACCGATAATACATTGATAGACGCATACACGTCTCTCCCTCATATATATATATATATATATGTGTGTGTGTGTGTGTGTGTGTGTGTGTGTGTGTGTGTGTGTGTGTGTGTGTGTACTGCTGATAATGCAAGACTCTCCAAGGCGATTGAGTTCTCTAAGTAACTGGTGTGCTTATGAAAAATAAATATTCGCTTTTCTCTCTGCCGGGCCTCGATTGCCTTAGGGGTTAGAATCTTCATCCTGAAGCGATCGGAAGTCTAGTCACACTGATGAGCTGCGTAACAGCGAAACAGTCTATCTGTAGATGACTATATATATATATATATGTGTGTGTGTGTGTGTGTGTGTGTGTGTGTGTGTGTGTGTGTGTGTGTGTGTGTGTGTGTGTGTGTGTGTGTTTAAAGTAACTTTGCCCCTGTAAAATGCCCGAGGCCACTCGAGGTAGATGGTTTCGTTAAGTGATAGTTTACATGGATATACGTGGATGATAACGACTGGCCCTAGATATGAACAGGTTGTGATTGTAGTGATCTGGGAAGCATCCACTTGGGAGACGGTTCGACAAAGCAGCGGTTCAAAGGAGGAAGCTGCTCGAGTGTTTCGTTTGCGTTTTTTCGGTCAGTTGATTTATTGCATTTTTTTAGGGTCTGCCACTAAGTGTCCAATCCTATATCCTGCCCGTTCAGTTTTCATCTGTTTTTGTTTTATAGGCGTATAGTCGAATGGTCAGAGCGTTCTGATCATAAGACCCAGATCCGAATCTCGCCGAGGGGTCTAGTAATGAAATAGGTGACTATCTGATAATATCGTCCTGGGTAGACGATCCCCAGCTGGCGGCAATCGTTTGTATGTGTTTGAAAAGCATACCACGAGCTGACCCGGGTCTTGTGAGTGAAACTGTGTAGATGAAGGTGTCAGAAAGCTGTTGATGGCTGCGATAATATCTTGGTCTATAAATTCGGATTCCTTAAAATATGGAATAGCAGGGAATTAAGTAAGTATCAAAGGCAGCATAATCCCTGAACTAGGTTTTGTAAAAAAGAAAAAAACAAAAAATGTTTCCCAAAGACTCAAATAAATAAAAAGAAGAAGAATGACCTCCTCCCCCACCCAAAAAATGCTAGATTCGAAAATTCTCTGTCGTTAAGCCAAACATTTCATTAATTATCACGATGACTTAATGGCATGAATCGTAATTAGTGCAAAGACATCAATAATTCTAATTTCTGTCTGAGTCGTCTGGTATATAATTCTAAAAACAACATCCTTAGTTATTTCTTTTTACTGATGTGAATGAAACGTTCAAGTGGACGCTTTATTTCTCCCGTCATGCATCAGCAATACATATTTGATGAGTGTAATTAAGTGAGATGAGGACAGTTGCAAGGGAGAAGATTTAGCAATGATGAAAGCTGGCAACTGATGTGACTATTAACCAGATGCATTTTTAATTTGTTCGTTAAATTACTTACACTTAAACAGATGCAACTACGCAATGCTGTTAAGAGATTCACACACACACACACAAACACACACACGCACGCACTCTCCCCCTACATATATATATATATATATATATATATATATATATATATATATATATATATATATATATGCAAGTTTGATTAAATATGACAGGCAAGGTGCTTTGATTAAGTTTTTTTTGGTGTAATTTCTCATCTGATCTTTTTTTTTTCAGTAGATAAATTATATAAAATCTGTCCAAATGTTGTGTTTTTTTGCGAGCGCATTCAGCTATACATTTACCCATTTTCAAGGTTGAAATATATTAACTGTTAACAAGAAACAGATTGTTATACGTATGTATTTATATAATGTTTCATTTTCAAAACACGGTCAAGATATAACAGCATCGGGCTTAAGGAAGTGGGTGGCAGAACAGGGTCGGGGGGAAATAACAAAATGACACAACTTATTGAGAGCTACAAGGGACAGGAAGAAATGGAGAGCCATGGTCGCCTACGTCCTGAAGGGACATGGCACATAAAAGAAGAAGAATCGAAAAATACGTCAATATACACAGCATTCTTCTTCTTCTTCTTCTTCTTCTTCTTCTTCTTCTTCTTCTTACTTCCTCCTTTTTCTTCTTCCTTCTGCTTGTTCCTCCTTCCTTCTTTTTCCTTCTCCTTCCTTCTTTTTCCTTCTTCCTTCTTCTGGCTCTCATTGTCCTTCCTGCCACTTATTTTTCTTAATCTTCTCCTTCTTCTTCTTCTACGTCTTCTTCTTGTTCTTGTTCTTCTTCTTGTTCTTGTTCTTCTTCTTCTTTCTTTCTTTCTTTCTTTCTTTTTCCTTCTTCCTTCTGCTTGTTCCTCCGTCCTTCTTTTTCCTTCCCCTTCCTTCTTGCTCTCATTGTCCTTCCTTCCACTTGTTCTTCTTGATCTTCTCCTTCTTCTTCCTACTTCCTTCTTTTTCCTTCTTCCGTCTCCTTGTTCCTCCTTCCATCTTTTTCCTTCTCCTTCCTTCTTCTTGCTCTCAATGTCCTTCCTTCGACTTCTTCTTCTTCTTCTTCCTTCTTTTTCCTCCTGCCTTCTGCTTGTTCCTCCTTCCTTCTTTTTTCTTCTCCTTCCTTCTTCTTACCCTCATTGTCCTTCTTCTTCTTCTTCTTCTTCTTCTTCTTCTTCTTCTTCTTCTTCTTCTTCTTCTTCTTCTTTGTGCCGTGTCCCTTCAGGAATTGTGCGATAATAACTCTGTACAACTTCATGTCCTTTGTAGCTCTTAAGTAGGATTTGGCTTTTTGCTATCTCTCCTAAACCCTGCTCTGCCAAGAATTCGCACAAGCTCGTTAGGTACGTTATTCTCTACTTTCTTCTGTCTGTCTTGCCTTCAGTACATCCTGAGAGTGCTTAATTCTCAAAGTTCTCTTATCTCATGATGTTTCATAAACTATGAGTGTACATTTCCTTTCTATTTTCCCTGAAATTCCTCAGGTTTTGAGGTGAAAGACGTTTCGACGATCTCCTGGATCTGCTTTTCATTAGAGAAAATTTTTACAATGATCAACAAAGGTCATAATCGGTTAGTACAATAATAATATAACGAATTTTCTTACCTTTTACTTATTTTGTCCTCTGTCATGCAAAATCATCAAATTTGTATGTTAGACATGCAAGTACAACTCCAAGCTGCATGAAAACTAGCTATTTGTATGGCTAAAGGGCTATTATCTCTCATATTATTAAACACAGATGTCCAAGCCGAGATATTTTCACTAGTATATGGTCAGTCAGTTATGTACCATGCGTGATACACGCTTAGGCGATCATTTATCTTTCGATACATGACAGACGAGGCAGATTTTTTCCCGCAGTGGTTTGCCATTTCTTTCTGCGGTAGACCAGTTGCCATCCAAGGCTATAGAACCCGGCCTGCCCTGCTATTTATCCATAGCTGGGGGGAGAAGAAGAGGATTCCTACCTTTCCCAAGGGTATTAGCACGAAAGTGAATGTAATGGATTCGACTGGATTTCTCAATCCGAGCCGCTATTCAGTCAGGTATGTGTCATGCGTGATACACGCTTAGGCGATCAAGTGAATGTAATGGATACGACTGGTATTCGAACTCGGCTCTCCGATTCCTCAATCCGAGACGCTGTAAATAATTGAAAACAACGTCTATATACACACAGGAAAAAATTCTTCCGAACGTGGGCGATCATGACTGCACAACATAATGTCCTTTGTAGCTCTTACTAAGGCTTGTTATACTTACCTGGCACATGCAGGGTAGGTTTTTTATCATCTCTCAGTTGGTTCTATGTCTTCGGGCAGTGGTGCGACTCAGTTGCAACTCCGTCGGAGGACAGAGGCACAACTGAGGAAAATCATACTGTGAGGTGTCCAACTCCGGGGAACAGCTGCTCTCTCATTGCACTAGAGAGATGGATCGGTGCTCGCACTGAGGCCAGAGCAACTGACGGTTGCGTGGGCTCGGGTAATGTTTTTCCTTAGCCCGAGTGTACGCTCTCGGGTTCCCCAATTTAAATCGACCTTGTGTCACAATCTCACACAATGGTGGGGGCGCTCAAGTAAATCGCCTAACTAAGGTTTATCTTTTTACCATCTCTCCTACTCTGTTCTTCCAACCATTTACATAAGCTCGCCTGACTGTGTTTCTCTTCATAGCCAAAGGTTCGATTCCTGCTGAAGTGCACAATTTTTCTTAACTTCAGGTCGGTAGGTGAATATAAATAAATATACAGTTTAATATATATATATATATATATATATATATATATATATATATATATATATATATATATATAATTATTTATTCGAAAATTATAACATAAATATGTTATAAAATCACTACAAAAATAGCCATTTTGTTTCAACACTTCTGATGTCTCATCAAGTGATGAATATATATATATATATATATATATATATATATATATATATATATATATATATATATATGATGTGTATATATATATACATCTATATACATATATATATATACATATAAGATATTGAACGCTGATGTCGGAGTAAACGGGCGAGTTTTTTGTTTTTTTTTCATGGCGCTAAGAAAGCGGTGTTAAGGAAAGTCTCGATTGTTTTTTTATATTTTTCTTTATTATTTTATGATATTTTAGTTATGTTATTCCTTTACAGTATTTAATATATGTACTTTATAATTTTAGTGTACATGTTTACCTATCTTTAGTCGTTGTATACAATGATTTTTCTTCTTTTTTTTGTATTTTTTTAATTTTAAAACAATCGTTGTTTCGCTAGTGAAATTTCTCGTTAAGAGTTATAAGAATATTTAATGTATTTTATTTGTTCGACTAATTATATAGTGGCATGAATAATTTTAATTTATTTATATCTAAGCGTAACATTTATTTATCTGTTGTTGCTTTTACGAAAGTGGACGTAATTTTCGGAATTAGTGGAAATCATTTTTTTTAATGTTTATTTTATTTATCTTTGACTTTGGCTCATTATCGCCCATTCTTTTTTTCTATTATTATTAGTATTAGTTATATTCAAAGTTTCTTTTATAACATTTAGTATAAATTTTAATTCCTTACATTTTCTTATTTTTTATTTGCAAAGTAACGTAATTTCAATTTTATTGTAAATGCGTTCCCAGTTATAACGTTATTTTGTTTCGTTTTTACTTCTAGTCAATTTGTCTATTTTTATCGTTCAAATTTTTTTTATGCAACAACAACAATAATAATAAAATTTTCTCTTATACTTATAATAATTTATATATATATACACACACACAGATACACATATATAATAACAACATTTACAACAATAATTATAAAATATTCTAATAATAATCTTTTATTTATTTATTTTATTTTATTTTATTAATATTATTTAAAATGTATATATAGCATTATATCGACACATTTAATTTCGAACTGTTTACTCCGACATCCAACAAAAAAAAAAAAAAAACCTTTTTTATGTGTTTAGGGAGCATTGGGTAGAAGTAGTACCGTTGTTGCTAATCTACTGTACCTTATTTTTAAGGGTAACGGCCAGCACTGGCCTTCGTCCATCCTCTAAATCTCTCTCGTAATGTCCCGGGTATGACGGTAAACTACATCCGGCAGCAAGTCTTCATATCGGGAGATTGGAGGATTTGAGGAGCGTGGAACCACCTATTAATTGCTGTTGTTCCCAGGTCCGTCCTGACCCGGAGTGGTAGCACCTGTTAGGATCCCAGCTATGGGCAAATAGTGTCTACCAGGGCTGACCAAGCTCTTTAGTGTTAGAGAACACGACTGGTCTATGAGATGAAAAACTCTTACATGAAAAGCCTGAGGTATATTGTCTGCTTCGTCTGCGGCATTTATTTGCACCGACTAAGTGTATCAATACTTCCGAAAAGTGCGGATGGTTCTGCACAAGCCTACACCACTTTAATCAAATCACTTGTGTGGGTTTTCTGGCGGTTTACCTTGATTCGATCTTATCCACACAGATTCATTTGCAAGGTCCACTGGCGATAGAGTGAAGGTGATGGGGTCAGGTAAAGGATATTACTGGAAGGCTCTAGCTGGAGCTCTACACATTGGCAGACCGATGGGTGATGACCGTTCTTTCACAAACCCATAAGCAATTGTGATGTCCGTGTCCTCCATCGGTGACAAAGCAGCCCTATTTAGGATTGCACTGCTTTCCCTATTATGGGGAGGGGCGATAAAAGGAGCTTTCTCACACAGTGACTTGGCAGCCAGCTGCAGCTGTCTTGTTATCCAATAAAGCAGTCGAAACAGGAACGAATATCAGAATAAATATAAGAAGAATTTCCATTTTTGATCTTGGAATGTTCGCACTCTTCAGGACAATGATTCTGCACCAGAGCATAAAACAGCTCTTGTTTCTCTCGAGTTAAAGAAATATAACATCGACATAGCGGCCATTAGTGAAACACGTCTGGCTGGTAATTCTCATTTTAGGGAAGAAAAAGGCGGATACGTATTTTTATGGGCTGGCAAAACTGAGAAAGAGCCACGCCAGTCTGGTGTTGGCTTTGCCATCAAGTCAGACCTTGCTAGCTCACTGTCTGCTTTACTTACCTAAAGGTGTATCTGATCGCATAATGGAATTAACACTCAATCTGGTGTGCAACACCCGTGTGACGATGGTTAGCCACTACTAGGTAGTTCAGATGAAGAAAGAGATGATTTTTACAATCTTTTCGGGATGTCATCACCAAAGTCCAACATAAGGATAAATTAGTCCTTACAGATGATTTCAATGCTTGTGTTGGCAATGATTATCATTCTTGGAAGGGCGTTTTAGGTCGCCATGGTTTTGCTCATGTGAATTCTAATGGATTACGCCTTCTCACTGTCTGCAAGGAATTTGACCTTAGTATCACTAATACCTTCTACCAGCAACCCAACTGTCGTAAGACCACGTGGATGCATCCTCGTTTGAAAGACTGGCATCTAATCGACTACGTCATCACCAAAAGGCGAAACATAAAAGTTTTTACGATAACGCGTTCATTCCACACAACATGCTATCTGTCAGATCACGCTCTACTTCGAAGTAAAGCTACACTGCATCTGCAAAAGCGAAGGATTATAAAATCTACAGTGCCCAAACGTATTAACGTACTGCCTCTTAAATCGACTGAAACGAAAATTGAGCTCTCTAACAAACTTGATGCTGCACTTGACTCTGTAAATATTAACAATGATATCGAATCATCTTGGAAGGCTCTGCGTGGTGCAACATATTCTACAATCTCGGCCTGTCATATCGTAACATCAAGACTGGTTTGATGAGAATAATACAGACGTTCAGCAGCTTATAGATCAATTGCACTCTTCTCATAAAGCATGGATTGAGGACAAGAACTCGTCCGATAAGAAGATAGGTTACAAGAAGTGCAAAAGTCAGGTTCAATGAGCTCTCCGAGCCATGAAAGAGTATTGGTGGCCTGAAAAGGCCACTGAACTCCAAGAATCTTCAGATAAAAAGGATCTAAAGGCGTTCTATGCTGGCCTCAAGAGCATTTTCGGTCCTCAAAAAGTGGTGTTGCTCCTATCTCCACAGCAGATGGTGAGCCTCTCTTGACGGATAAGTCAGACATTTTAAATCGCTGGAAAGAGCATTTCGAAACTGTTAAACACCACTTCAGTTACTGATGAGGAAGCTATCACATCAATTGAGCAAAATTCTGAAATTCCGGACGGGGTTGTCTTTTGAACTTACTTATCAAGAGGTAATTGACTCCATCAAGCACATCTCATCTGGAAAACTCCTACTCCTAAAGATTCTATTCCACCCGAAGTGTATAAGCATGGTGGCCAAAAATTGGTAAAAAGTTACATCTTTTGTCTTTTCGTGGAGATATGGAAGGCAGGCTGTGTCCCACAGGATTATAAAGACGCCTCCATCAAACACCTCTACAAAAACAAGGGTTCCAGGTGTGTCTGTGATAATCATCGGGGATATCACTACTTTCAATTGCAGGCAAAATCCTAGCGAGACTGATTCTAAAGAGAATCATTATACACCTTGTTAGCGACATCTATCCTGAATCGCAGTGGGATTTTCGGGCGGGTCGTAGCACCATTGGCATGGTATTTTCTCTTCGTCAGGTTGCAGAGACGGTTCGCGAGAAAAACCAGAAGTTGTAAATGGTGTTTGTGGACTTGACAAAGCCTTTTGACACTGAATCGAGAGGCTCTTTGGTAAGTCTTGAGGAATCTCGGCATCCATGAAAACATGCTAACGGTCATCATCTTCTTTCATGAAAGAATGAAAGCTAATATCGTGTCTGATGGTATGATGTCGGAATCCTTTAATGTCACAAATGGCACCAAGCAAGGTTGGGTCATGGCCCCTGTCCTTTTTGCCCTTTTCTTCGTGAAGCTGAAATATGCTTTTGCAGACACAGACAGTGGCGTCAAGTTTCAGTTTCGAACAACTGGTGGTCTCTTCAATCATCAGCGCTTCAAGTCCAAGACCCAACTTCGTACGCAAATTATTCGTGATTTGTTGTTTGCTGATGATGCGGCTCTTGTAGCGACATCTTTTGAGGAGGCCCAACATCTAATAAATTGTTTATCTGTTGCATGTAAAACATTTGGTCTTACACTTAGCATAAAGAAAACTGAAGTTGTGCACCAACCTTGTCCTAATCCGAAGCAATTGCGTGGTGAGAAACAAAAACCACCAGTCTACAAATTTCCAGAGACACCATTGAAAATAGAAGACAAAACACTGAACTATGTAAAGTTTTTCACCTAACTTGATAGCAAATTCAATTACAGTGGAACTTTAGATGATGAAATCATGCATCGGATTGCTAAGGCTGCCAGTGCTTTCGGCAAACTTAGCCATCGCTTGTGGAATGAGCGGGGTATTCGGCCGGATACGAAAATTCGGGTTTACTGAGCTGTTGTACTTGCCGTCCTTTGTATGGCTCAGAGTCGTGGACTCCATACAGGTACCATATGCGCCAGCAAGATGTTTTCAATAAAAGCTGTCTGCGTGAAATCTGTGGAGTTAGCCTTCAAGATAGGACATCTAATGTAGACCTGTTTAACAGGTGTAATATTGGAGGAATCGAGACTTTTCTCATACAGTCTCAGTTACGGTGGACTGGTCATGTCTTGAAAATGTCTGATGACAGTATAGCCAAGATCCTAATGTACAGCCAGTTAGATCAGGGCTACAGGAATGCAGGACGCCCATGGCTAAGATACAGAGACAAGCTGAAAAGCAACTTGTCAGCAGTCATTAAGCACATAACACCCTTGAGCGCTTAGCCTTGGAGCGGGTAGAATGGAGATCAAAGTGTTTTAGTGGACTCAGGTATTTTCAATCTGCGTGTCTGAATCATCTTCAAGAAGCGAGAGCAAATTCTAAAAGGTCAGCCAATCTAACAGTGATCTCATCTCATAATCCTCACACTTGCTCCATATGTGGCCTCCTTTGTAAATCACTAGCAGGTCTTAAGTGCCACTTAAGATTATCGCACAAAATGTCATAACTGAATCAACTAAGCTGTCAGATCCTCATATGTCGAAATCGACGGGAGAGTCCATTATATATACATATATATACACATATATATATACATATATACATATATATATATATACATATACATATATATATACACATATATATACATATATACATATATATATATATCTTATATATATATATACACACATATATATATGTGTATATACACATATATATATATATATATATATATATATATATATATATTTCAATAGTGATTTTTCCCATCCATCCTGCATATATATATATATATATATATATATATATATATATATATATATATAATAGTGATTTTTTTCCATCCATCCTGCATATATATATATATATATATATATATATATATATATATATATATATGCAGGATGGATATATATATAATAGTGATTTTTTCCATCCATCCTGCATACATATATATATATATATATATGCAGGATATATATATATATATATATATATATATATATATATATATATATATATGTATATATATATATATATATATATATATATATATATATATATATATATATATATATATATATATATTATATATATAGATATATAGATATATGTATGATGAAAAATATGGAAAAGACAAAGCAAAATCCGAATATGCAAGTTTACTGTTTTAATTTTGTTTTACTGTCGACGTCAGACGTTTCAGTCTAGTAGACCATCTTCAGGACATGGCTATTGGAAACATATTTATATTTAAGTCAACATGAAGAGACGATAGACACAAGACTAGTCAGAAACAGAAAAACTGAAATTTTAAAGTCAGCGTTCCCTTTTTTGGATTCGGTCACGTCGGCGTCGCGCGGGCGATGCTGCGAAAACGCGCTGCCAAGAAAGAGTCTTATATGTATACATACATATATATATATACATATATATATATATATACATATACATATATATATATATATATATATATATATATATATATATCCATCCGGCATATATATATATATATATATATATATATATATATGCCGGATGGATATATATATATATATATATATGCAGGATGGATATATATATATATATATATATATATATATATATATATATATATATATATATCCATCCGGCATATATATATATATATATATATATATATATATATATATATATATATATATATATATATATATGCCGGATGGATATATATATATATATATATATATATATATATATATATATATATATATATATATATATATATGCAGGATGGATGGAAAAAAATCACTATTGAAATTTATTTACAAGTTTTGTTAATCTCACCATACATACTGTGATCCGTAATGTCGTAGAAATTCATTCCTAATTACTGTTTTTATTTCAGAGTGACGAGTGTTGCTCAGTTAGCATCCCGTTATGAAGTGTGGCAGTCCGTGGTACAAGTGCAGAGATAGTGGTGCAGTATCCATGAACGTCGTGCTTCAGTAGATGCCAAAACTATCAAAAGTTTGTCATCCTATGCTGATGAGTACGGGATCTGGGGTAGATACCCCCAGAAGCGATCACACATCAACATCCATATATGAAGAGAATGAACAAAAGGTAGAATTTTAACACTGCATTTTTACTTCTCCCAACATATTGTTCAAAAGAAAACTTTTTTTTATGAAAATAGACCACTAATTAATAAAGCTAGAAATAATTTTAAATAGCATGTTTATTTCCATCTGCCTTATATATTGCTAGCAGGAAGTCAAAAGTTATCGGGATCAAGGGTTTCAGTCCCTAGGGTGGTCTGTCGGTTGAGCAGGCGTCAATAATAGGGATTGGCTAGCCACCCTCTCAGACTGGTGTACTCAAAAATGACTAGTAGCTGGCTATTATTTATGCATATATATATATATATATATATATATATATATATATATATATATATATATATATATGGGGGTGGTTGCATGGAAAATAATTTTAAACACTTTAATGGCGTTTTTTTTCACACCAAAACAAGGACAAGGATTTGCGGATATGTTTATGAGAACTTTTGGCCCGTCCCAATGTTTTTAAAAGTATATTTGATACACCCTGTATAAACGGAGCGTCTACTCATTTATGCGAGTATCCACTAATAATAACGTTTAAAGTGATATACATACATACATACACACACACACACACACACACACACACACATACACACACACACATATATATATATATATATATATATATATATATATATATATATATATATATATATATGCACATTTCATTAAAAACGACTGACAAGGTGCTTTTATTTAGTTTTTTTTATACAATTTCTCATGCGATCTAATAATGTTTTTCTTTTCCGATGATAACTTATATAAAAACTGTCCGAATGTTCTTTTTTATCCGAGCGCTTTCGGCTATACATTTACCCATGTTCAAGGATTATATTTTAACTGTTAGATTTAGAAATAGTTTGTTATATGTATGTTTTATAAAATGTTTTAATTTTTTTGTTTTGTTTCAAAAACACGGTCAAGATATTATGTCCATGTCCAAAGTTAATATTATAAAACATACATATAACAAACTATTTCAAATTCTAACAGTTAAAATATAATCCTTGAAAATGGCTAAATGTACAGCCGAAAGCGCTCGGATAAAAAGAACATTCGGACAGTTTTTATATAATTTATCATCCGAAAAGAAAAACATTATTTGATCGCATGAGAAATTGTATAAAAACATAAATAAAAGCACCTTGTCAGTCGTTTTTAATGAAATGTGCATGAAAGAAGGATTGCTGCCTAAATACACACACACACACACACACACATATATATATATATATATATATATATATATATATATATATATGGTTCAGAATTTGCTATATTTACACGGGAAGTGTGCTCAATGCCGAAAATAGGACGCCTCGAGATACAGACAACTTGGACATAGTGGCATTGTAACTGTCATTGAAGTTGATTTCAACATTTCATTGAAATGAATGTTAATTTTATTATGATTCAGATAAGTATTTCAATTCGTTCGTGTCATCATTGGTCTGGTTTACAAGTTCATGTTTAACTTACCGTTTTACTGATTGTTTACATCATTTAATAGTAACAGAACTTCCGGGATAAACTTGAAATTTAAATCATATTAACTTAAAAATATTTTTTTAATATGCCAAAAATATTTTTTAATTATATTCATTTGAAAATATTTTTTCAGTATTACAAAAATATTTTTTAAATATTTAAAATATTGTTTGTTTAAAGAAAGTTCAACTATAAATAATTTCTCTACAAACAACTGGACAAAACAGCAAAGCGGGATCTCTTTGTGTCTGTCTTTAACTTAAAAATATCTTAATTGAAAAATTGTCTGAAGAAAGTTAAAATAAAAATATTCACTGTATGAACAACTCATATCTTGAAATCCTATTCACTTAAAATATTTTTTAAATCAGACTAAATTAAAAATATTTTTAAATATTTAAAGAATTGTTCGCTCAAAGAAAATTGAAACATATATAATTACTCTACAAAAAACTGGACACAACAGCAAAGCAGGATCTCGTTGTGTCTATCCTTATCTTAAAAGTATTTTCATTAAAAATTGTCTGTTTGGAGAAATATAAAATAATACTTACTGTGTAAGCAACTCGTATTTTTTAAATCTTATTCACTTAAATCAGATTAACTTAAATCATTATGAGCCGGACAAAGCACCATACAAGCACTGACGCAATTAAAGACTTTAGTATTATATAGATACATCAGAATAATAATAAGTAAAGAAATAAGAAGAATGAAAACTGTCAAAACCAACGTTGAATCCTACAGGAAGGCACATTTCCTTTATTTGGTTTTCTTGAGTACTCAGATCGGTAGATGAAACTGTCTAAAATAAACGGGGACTTTTCGAAAATACTTTTTGTCTTTTTAATCATTTCACCATAATTGTCAAAATGTGTTACTGAGAGAGAAAGAATAAGAAAACAATAGATAACGACTGAATTAAGATTTTAAAGAACAAATTTAGCTGGAAAGCATGGAGCTGGAAGAGAGTTCCATAAGACAGAAATACGAGAAAAGAAACGGCTAGCATAGAACTTACGGTTACATCTAGCCAATTCAAGTTTGAATTGATGAGACCTTGCGTCAATCTGCTATTACGCTTTAATTCATAGAGTCTACGTACCAGAGGGAAGATTTCTTTCGAGCAATTACTATAAAAATATTTATAGAAAAGGCACAGGGAAGCTATATTACAGCAGTGGGAAAGCGACTGAAGCGGAGTGGCCAGCTCAGGACCAATAATATTGCTGAGTATATAGCAAGATCACCGGAATATGTGACGAAGCAATATTCAACGCATAGACAAATGGTAGACTTATATAAATATGCAAGATAGATTCTTGAGGGAATGTTTGATAATTTGCTGTTGTTAAGGGATTATTTGTTGCGGGGAGGGGGGGATTGGACCAAATTATGTTTCTTTTTCTGTTGTTTTTGTTTGAGTTGTTTTCGTATTCTATTTTTTTTTCATCTGCTGACTATTAGGGCTGATTCTTATGGTGTTTTTTTTTGGGGGGGGGGTCAGTGAATATTTTTCAACTACTAGAATTTGTTGAAATTCTTTCATTTATATATATGGGTATTTGTTTGAATACGTTTTTGGTGGTGGTTGGAATTTGTGTTAATGTATATTGGGTTGTTGTTTGGTTTTCTGTATGGTTTGCAGGTTCTGTTGTTTAGGTTGAAGGTTATATCAAAGAAATATATTATTTTTTGGTTGGATTTTATATCATTTACAAATCCTAGGGTTTTTAAGGTTTTTATTATTTCTCTTCTTCTTTTTTTGTTATTCTGCAGTTGCAATTTCTTAGAATTAATAGACCGTCGTCCCTGTTTATACCTATATCTTTTTGTTAATAATATTTAATTTATTGATTATGTATATGCGTATGTTTTGGCACCATCATAGTTACCTATTGTTACATCACAGTCATTTTTATTATCATTATTGTTATTATTATGGCCCATTTTAGTCCATATTTTTTATTGTGGTATAATATAGATTTTCGGCAGTGTTTTATATTTATGTCATCATTGGGAATAGCCATATCTTGATTGCTGAGTTCAGTGCATTGTTTTCTCATTAGTAGATAGGTAGAAGTATTTTATATCTCATTGTCTGAAGGACCAATTTTCTTTATTACTAATGTTATTAAACCAATTGATTGTTGCTTTTGTATTTTTCCACTGGTTTATGTTTAGCACGTTTCTTTGTTTTGAACATGATTTTTTTTCTAGTATTTGTTTGCTTATATACCCAATGTTGCTTTTGTGTGGTTTAGTAAATTGCATGTTGGTTTGGGTGTGAAATTGTCCTTATGATTTTTTAATCTTTTAATAAATGAATCTACTTTTGCTAGTTGTTTATTCTATTGTCTAATTTTAGTTTAATTGAATGTTTTTCGCTTCTTTGTTTATATCACTTTCTGTTTCTTTATTAGTGGTTTTGTAAAATTTAGTGACTTCTTTGTCGATTAGTTTATTGTAGTTCTTGGTTTCCATTTCATAGATTATCTTGGAATTATCTGCTCATTTTATAAATTTCACGAAGCCGGAAATGTTGACAGTGGAATACTGAGAAAAAAGACATTTAAGGCAAGCAGTCTTTGCAATAAAGAGTTCGATATCAAAGATAGGGCAGTAATACAATTAATATGAGTAAAAGTTTGTCACTCAGCTGATTGATGTTACATTCAGCATCCCGACTCCAGAGTTTCGTAGACGGTGCCGTCCGACCACACTTCAGGGGATATCAGCAGTTTTTTTTTTCGTATTGTTTGCATTCGTGCGAGCGTTTGCGTGTGTGCGGACACTCGCCCGTCTGCGCGTTCGCGCGCGTGCGCCCATCTGCGCGGATATGCCTACGTGTAGGGTGTCGTGATTAGCCTGAATTTAATAGACTTCGCCCTACTGGGCTGGAAATGCATAGGTTCTCAAACTACAATACGAAAGGGTGGTCCGTGACGTCATAAAGGAGGTCAAAGTAACTCCGGTTGCTATAGCGACTGCGGCAACTGTTTATTCGTATTATGTAAACATTCGCTTTTCAGCAAAGATTTAGAACGGCCCCTAAAATGTTTGTTGCACTCTTGGAATCAAAAAGCATTTGTGTGCCGGTATTTTTTCTTTATGTCTCTGAAACATGCACACACGCACCCAACACACACATTGGCACACACGATTATTTACCCACTACTTATACTATACACTCTCACATCTCTTACTCACGCACTCTCACGTGTCCTGAGTATGACGATAGACTATATCCGGCAGCAAGGTTTCTGATCGGAAGATTTTCAGGAGCAAGGAACCATCTCTTAATTGCTGTTGTTCCCCGGTCCCCCCCCTGACCCAGGGTAGTAGCTCCTGTTAGGATCCCAGCAAATAGTTAACCCCCAAACTGGGGTCAAAATACTATGAAAGTGTAAAAATAGGTTTTAATACCAGCAATACGTTTTTGTAAAAAAATTACCAGCAATAAATTTTTGAAAAAAAAATTATTACCAGCAATATATTTTTGAAAAAATATTACCAGCAATAAAAATCTTGTCAGAATTAAATAACCCATTGAGGTTGATATGCTGTAAAACAAAACAAACCAAACCAATCGTAAAATTTACCTTCTCAATAAAAGCCGTTGATTTTCTTAACGAGGAGCTTATTTTTGGGTTCGTGAGCCAGAGTGAGTTCGCTGGACTAGAATTTGTAAGTTGGATTTTTTATTCGATTATCCTATTTTATTTTGCTTTTTGGACTTTTGACGTTAGACTTCTGATAGGGCTTTCCTGCCGTTTGGATTGGCGATGCAGACATTTTTCCCCATCCTTGTTGTTTTGGACGGGTGTTAATGTAGTGGAGCGTGTGTGTTTGCGTGTTGTTGTATTAGAAACACGTGTGTAACTCATGATAGAATATTAAAAGGTCCAACTACAAGAAAATTGCCGGACTCAAGTTAAGTCTAACTGAAGATGTAAAGAAGACAAACAACACCGATATATATATATATATATATATATATATATATATATATATATTAAAGAAAACAATTTTACAATGGACATAAACAATTATATTTGTGTGTGTGTGAACATTTGTGTCTGATCTTTGGTGAATGTTCGTACGAACGTGTATGTGTGTGTAATGTTCATGGCGTCACCCACAAATGGGAAGACGCGGATTTTCTAAGAGAGCTTACATTGTAGTCGCTGAAATGAAGAAATGAAAAAGAGAACGAGGCGAGAAGTCGCCCAGTATTTATAGTATATGAAGAATGATCCCTAGTGACAATTTGGGAATAAAGGAGGAGCTAACTCCGACATTAACAAATTCTTTTCCCCCATTTTACGAGGAGGGAATGCAACGAACCCGACTCGAACTGGAGGTCGGCTATCCGATTTCCAATTCCGAACCATTATCCATTGCACCACCCGTATTTCCAAGATTACAGTCCCCAGTATTCCTAAACGGTCACCCATCTCAGTACTGATCAGACTCGATGTTGCTTAACTTCGTTGGCCGCACGAAAGGGATATTGCCATATGCCGGAAAATATTTGAAGAAGTAACTGGACTCGTGATTTCTGACTCGTCTTTCCCGTTTAGACACTGAGTTGTGAAAATACTATGAAAGTGTAAAAATACATTTTTTTATATTAAAAATTACCATATATTAAAAAATAATTACCAGCAATACATTTTTAAAATTACTAATGCTCCCAAGAGAACTAAATTTCGGTATTAAATGACATAATGGGTTGATAAACTGTAAAACAAACCAAACAAAAGCCGTACACAACCATACACACACGCTTATTCGTACAAACACACACATTTTTACACACGCTAACACTCTTCCTCTTTATCATATACACATACACAGTGACACACAAATTCATAGACGTTCACTTACACCCCCCCTCTCTCTCTCTCTCTCTCTCCCTCCCCCACCCACACAAAATATATTTAGGAACTCCAGAAATGCAATTGTATAAAAAATAATTACTGATTCATGGGTACAGCTTTCTTGGCGAGAGTTTGCTGTGTCTATATCTTTAATGTGAACGTGTCTTGGATAAAAATGGTGCTTAGAAAACTGATTTGGGGTCAAGTGGGTCGGGCAGGGAACATTTTAGCACATCCTTGTGGACATTTTCTAACCTTACTCTTGGCTGGTACAAGGGCAAGCATTACTGAACGGGTTGTCATTTATCTCTTGTCGACGTAAATAATAAACAAACTAACAAAATACGAATACACACATGAACGTAAGTAAATGTAATAATAATAGTCAACAACAACTAATTCGGTAAACAATAATAAATAATGGGTAAAACAGTAACAAACAACACTTATTCCCATTCAATAAACTCTGATATAATTTGAAACCGTTAGGATAATACAATTGACCTTGCTACCCATAATGCACTATTGCTCAGTCGAGCCAAAACACAACACATGTCATGAAGATTGCGTTCAAGCATAAAACAGACTGTCACAGTTCAGCGTTGAACTCAATATCCACTGTTATATTTACATAGCGCTCTATCTCTGATATTGAGCACTTTTACCAATAAATATAACATAACAAAAAACTATATTTTTATCATACATACATACATACATATATATATATATATATATATATATATATATATACACACACACACACATATATATATATATATATATTTCATTAAAAACCAATAAATATAACATAACAAAAAACTATATTTTTATCATACATACATACATACATATATATATATATATATACACACACACACACATATATATATATATATATATATATATATATATATATATATATATATATATATATATATTTCTTTATACTCCAAACGTCATTTTGTAGATGTCCATGTTTTCGTAGGTCCCAAGTTTGTTTGTTTTTGTCATTAACAGTGTGAATTATGTCTCCCGGCCTTCATATTCGAGAGACTTAAAAAAATGTGCCGGCGTAATTGGACATAATGTCGGATAAAAATCGGTTACTCTTATATCGGTTATATATATATATATATATATATATATATATATATATATATATAGATATATATATATATATATATATATATGTAGAGAGAGAGAGAGAGAGAGAGAGAGAGGAGAGAAAGAGAGAGAAAGGAAAAAGAAGTGAGAGAGAACAATGAATTATAGATAGTTTAAAAGAATGGGAGAGATCGTGGATCAAATACCATTTTTTTTTTTTAATTTTATTTATTCATTGTCTAATTTCTGGTTCATCGTCAAAGCAACTTGAAAACGACCCAGAATTGGATAATAAGCCATTTTTCATTTAAAATTGTTTATTAACATTGAATAGCTCGGATTTTTCTTCTCGAAGAAGAAATCTAATTAAAAGAATCCATCGAGCCGGAAAGTAAGTTAAAACTCGCTTCGATGTGCTCCAAGGAATGCAGCTCGTGTTACATTCATCTTTGATACAATTTTCCGTATGTTAAGTAAGTAAACACGAACAATGTAGTGCTTATGAGTACAAAACGTCCAATCGACGTACAGAGTTCAAATTCTGATAGTGTCTCTTTCGTTCATTTTATACTAATTCCTTTGGAAAAGACAGCAACCAATCTGCTGCTAGCGCATACAAACAACAATAGTAATATTAAAACACGACACCGAAATCTTGATGTGCATTGGAATATCAAAATTCATGAAAAAACCTAAGCCAAGTAAGAAGAAACAGAAAAATTTAGTTGGAAACAAAAAAATATCAGAATGAATACTGGACAATCACCTCAAAGATTAAGAGAAGACTGCAGGCAGCAGGAAGTGAAATCCTCTTATTTTTTGGGAGATGTCATTTGTGGGGTATATCCTTATCTTGTTTGATGAGTGCTTTTGAGAGGTATGTTTCTATTTGATTTGTTTAATAAGAAAAGATATAAAGCACTCATTTTTGTTCCTCTTTTATTTGGTATCTGTATATTTCTGAGATGAGGTATTATGTACACTATTTACATTATTAGGACTATTGTCATCATCTTTGTCGCCATATTTATCCGATCCTTCAGTATCTATCTACATTTTTGAGATGAGGTATTATGTACACTATTTACATTATTCGGACTATTGTCCTCATCTTTGTCGCCATATTTATCCGTTCTTTCAGTATATGTCTATATTTTTGAGATGAGGTATTATGTACACTATTTACATTATTCGGACTATTGTCCTCATCTTAGTCACCATATTTATCCGATCCTTCGGTATCTGTCTATATTTCCTAGATGACGTATTATGTACACTATTTACATTATCCTCAAGGACATATGGCACAGTGGATAAAGGCGTTGGTTAGATCCAGTGACAGTACCCAAAGAGTGTGAGTTCAATTCTCGGTTAAGGCAGTGGACTTTTGGAGAGTGGAATTAACAGTAAATAACTGATAACTGACATCCATTAAGCATGGCACGTGGAACTAGAAAAGTCTACCCCAGTGAGCGAAATAAAGTCACAGTTCGACATTCCAACCGCCTGAAGAAGGCCGGAGCTTACAATGGCCGAAACGTTGAGATAAATATGGCAACAAAGATGAGTACAATATTCCGAATAATGTAAATAATGTCTCTCTTATTTGGTTGAAAAATTGGTATTTAGCGGAAGACGCCTTTCAAAATGTAAGCAAAGTACTAAGAAACAGGAAAATATCGTTAAAAACTAACAAGAGTGTTGACATATTAGGCAATATCAGTCCACCTATATGGCAGTGAATGCTGGACAGGTTCCTTACAAGACTGGAGGCAATAAAAACATGGTTCTACAGATATATATATATATATATATATATATATATATATATATATATATATATTATGCCTTTAAATTTCTTGAGGAACATAAGGCCGCAGGATATCGTTGCTATGAATGTTTCTATAACAAGCCAGATGTTTTTTAAGCGAATAGCTTGTTAGCCTACTGCACAATCCCCAACCTGGCTATAGAACCCGATCTGTCCTGTTATTTACCCATAGTTGGGGGAGAAGAAGAGAAGTCGTACCTTTCCCAAGGGTATTAGCACGTATGTGAATGTAAGGGATTTGACTGAATCATGCTGAAAATGCAATGGACGAAGCGCGTAAGGAAAATGGAAAGAAAAGGACAAAATTAGAAATTGAGATATGCAATTTCGGGGACACATCATGTAGAAGTTTCTAATTTTAATATAATATATGGATACATTAATTATATCATATGAACTACAAGATACCTTCTCCTGTGGCGAATGATATTTTATTTAATGTGGGCAGTTTATATTGTATAATAATAGATTCTAGGGGTTTTAATCTTTCCTTTCATTGTGTGCTTTAGAGTATGTTAGTGTTGTCTACTAATATTTCTATTTTATCTTGATAGTTGTATTTTGCTCATTCCTGATGTGCAGATCGATAGGTGCACGGGTTGCATTGAATTTGGACAGATAACAGGTCAATTTGCGACAAAGTGTGGTACATGTGTGCCCAATGTAAATATTTAATGCTGCTTTTCATTATTAATGTCGGAGATCCAATCTCCCAATGGGCATGAGAATTCAAAGACAACATTATTTTGACATAGGGCGATTCTGATCCCGTGTTGTTGATAATAATCAGATTACATGTTTTAAACTATCACACACACACACACACACACACACACACACACACATACATATATATATATATATATATATATATATATATATATATATATATATATATATAATCAATTTAAAGGTTATTTTATATGGATACTCGTAATCGAGTCTGTTTATTAAGCAGTATATTTATTTTCGCCTCACTCTATATATATTGTATAAGAGAGAATTACATTATCATCGTTGACCTTTAGTTCTGAAAGGTTGATAAACCGTAAATAACAAATCAGTCAAACAATCAGTCTATTTCGTCTTACATTTCATCAGTGGATCCGGAGGTAGCTCCGTGAAACAAATCTGGACACGTGGATCTTAGAGCAGTAGGGTTACTAGGAGTCTGTGCTTGTGACTACTGCCAAACCATGGCGCTGTTCTCTTTGACAGCAGGCTTCTTCAAAGTTTGCAGAGGTTTAGTGGACAATGTTACGCCAACGCGAGCGGTCGGCAGCACACTCCTCTAGCTTCTTTGGTTTAATATTTGCACCGGTGAAGGTCAGTTTTGACTGCGCCTTTGTATCGTTTCTTTTCAGTGACCTCGTTCTAATTCTCTCGAAAATACATGTATCCATTTTCCCCCTTTCCACCAGCTATGGATTCCGAAAAGGCCCGGTGACGCTATTCTCTTTGAATATATATACAGGTAATAAATATATATAATAATTGTACTAGTACCTCCCTTCGTTAGTTTGCACGACCGTTACACCCTACCAATACTTCATAAATAACGGTCTATTTCATTTTTTTTTGTATCAATGTTTTTAATATTCGATTTTCGGCAGCACAAAGGTTGTTTTAGACTCGCAAATTAGTGCACATCCTATACATTTGCGATGTAAGATACTATGTCTATTCAGGGTTATCCTTCTTTTAAACTGACTCCAATGCAAGCTACAGATTACCGTCAATTCTGCTATTTAATCCATACATGGGGAAAGAAGAAATGAATGCAAGTTTTGTGGAAAAGCATTAGTGAAAAGTTGAAGCAAAAGACAGCCGGAATTTGGACTCTGATCACTCGTTCTATATTACTCGAGTCGATAATAATTACTCTATCAGCCTATCTACAAAACGCAATAGTCCAACAGTAGTTCATTTGTCCAATAGACCAAGCAACTGTATTGGTTGGTGACCAACTATTGATTTTTTATATGAACAGAGCTTGTAACAATTTTATTTATTTATTTTATTTATTGCTAGAGAGTTTACTCCTAAAAAGTTTCGAAAGGGAGATAATCAGGCTTTTCCTTATAAATAAGTTTTTTGCTAGCTTAATTATGTGTTAAGATAATAACGGGAAATGAAACTTTTAATCTGACTATCTGAAAATATTTGCTACGCGAGTAATAGAGATCAGCGTAGAAATTGGAATCTGTTAACAGAGTCACAAATTCAGGCCGAATCATTTTCATATTTATTTTTGCACAAATGCAAATACATAGCAGATAACAATGAAAAAGCATCTATGGAGAAGGCAACGGGAAACCACTTCCCTATCTCTCCCAAGAAGGCATGGCAATTCTCAGATAATAAAGAAACGGAATCTATGGAGAAGGCAACGGGAAACCACTTCACTATCTCTCCCAAGAAGGCATGGCAATTCTCAGATAATAAAGAAACGGAATCTATGGAGAAGGCAACGGGAAACCACTTCACTATCTCTCCCAAGAAGGCATGGCAATTCTCAGATAATAAAGAAACGGAATCTATGGAGAAGGCAACGGGAAACCACTTCACTATCTCTCACAAGAAGGCATGACAATTCTCAGATAATAAAGAAACGGAATCTATGGAGAAGGCAACGGGAAATCACATCACTATCTCTCCCAAGAAGGCATGGCAATTCTCAGATAATAAAGAAACGGAATCTATGGAGAAGGCAACGGGAAACCACTTCACTATCTCTCCCAAGAAGGCATGGCAATTCTCAGATAATAAAGAAACGGAATCTATGGAGACGGCCACGGGAAATCACATCACTATCTTTCCCAAGAAGGCATGGATAATAAAGATAGGGAGTTTGCAGAGAAAGCAACGGGAAACCACTCCAGTATATTTTCCCAAGAATGCATAGCAATTCACAGATAATAAAGAAACGGAATCTGTAGAGAAGGCAACGGGAAACCACTCCAATATCTTCCCCAAGAATGCATGGTAATTTACAGATAATATAAAGAAACGGAATTTGTGGAAAAGGCAACGGGAAACCACTCCAATATCTTTCCTAAGAATTCATGGCATTTCATAAATAATAAAGAAACGGAATCTGTGGAGAGGGCAACGGGAAACCACTCCACTATCTTTCTCAATAATGCATGACAATTCATAGATAATAAGGAGAGACGTAATCTGTGTAGAAGGCAACCGGAAACTACTCCAATATCTTTCCTAAGAATTCATGGCATTTCATAAATAATAAAAAAAACGGAATATGTGGAAAAGTCAACGGGAAACCACTCCACTATATTTCCCAACAATGCATGACAATTCATAGATAATTAGGAGAGAAGGAATCTGTGTAGAAGGCAACGGGAAACTACTCCAATATCTTTCCTAAGAATTCATGGCATTTCATAAATAATAAAGAAACGGAATCTGTGGAGAAGGCAACGGGAAACCACTCAACGATCTTTTCCAAGATTGCATGGCAATTCATAGATAATAAGGAGAGAAGGAATCTGTGTAGAAGGCAACGGGAAACTACTCAACGATATTTCCCAAGATTGCATGGCAATTCGTAGATAATAAGGAGAGAAGGAATCTGTGTAGAAGGCAACGGGAAACTACTCCAATATCTTTCCTAAGAATTCATGGCATTTCATAAATAATAAAGAAACGGAATCTGTGGAGAAGGCAACGGGAAACCACTCAACGATCTTTTCCAAGATTGCATGGCAATTCATAGATAATAAGGAGAGAAGGAATCTGTGTAGATGAAACTACTCCGATATCTTTCCCAAGAATGCATAGCAATTCACAGATAATAAAGAAAATAATCTATAAAAAGTCGTTATAGCCTACACCACGATGGGATGCGGCATTTCAATTTTTTCGTTTGAAATATAACATGGTAGCTTTGGCATGAGACACTGATCGCAAAACGAATTCAAGAATATAATTGTTAAAAACAAAGAAAAAGGTAGGGAACTGTTATGTAATATCAGTCCTACTATATGACAGTGAATGCTGTACAATCTCCTTACAGATAGGGAAGAATCTTGAAACAGCAGAAATGTGGTTCTACAAAAGGATTCTGAGAATACCATAGAATGAACATTTGATTAACAACGAAGTTTTAGAGAAAATGGAAACGAAAAGGACACTTGTATTTAATATCAGAAAGAGACAGTTAAAATTTCTAGGGCACATAATGAGGAAAGAGGGCTTGGAAAATACAGATTGAATGCAAGAGGAACAGAGGAAACCAACGTGTAAGCTACCTAGAGAGCTTGTGTAAATGAATGACAGAACAGGGCTTAGGAGAGATAACAAAATAACAAAATTTATTAAGCGCTACAAAGGACAGGAAATCGTGAAGAGCCTTGATCGCCAATACCCTGAAGGGATGCTGCATATAGAAGAATTAAAGCGGCTGGAAATTAATTGCAGTCATTTAGGAGTCATTATAAAGGCTTAAATATAGAGATTATAAAAATTCTGGAAGGTTTTTCACTTTTTAACTATTTGTTTCAAGTTTCTTTCGCTCCTTCGTATTCACGAATAAATTACCCGCTGATAAATTGCCAGTGACTGATTTGCTTAACTACAACACTAGAAAGGTAAATGTTGTTTGCTTTATTCCGTTTGGCCATTCTTACGGATGAGTAAATCTTTAAAATAAACAAGACACTTGAAAATATAATGTTCTAATCTGGGAGCGACAATATGTCTTTGCCTTGCGGCTACTTTCGCGAGAGAAATTCGTCGTGGGAGGAATGCAGAAAAACCAGTAAACAAACCACGAAATTACCTTGACATGCTATGAAAGCAAAGTAGCAATGGCTAATAATGTGATAGAAGTGAAGGTAAAGCAACTTCCTGTTAGGGCAGATACCACCGGAAGTGGTAGTTCTAATGAAGAAATGGAAAGAAAATTACATCTGTCGTTTAATCAGTTCTTTTTTTTTTTTCACTATTTTCACTATTTAATCATTTTTTATTATTTTTTTTACTATTTTATCCTGTCGGTATCAACACCTTAAGGCATCGAAGTAAATTTAATCATAGTTTTTAGAAAGACGAAAATAAGAAAATATAAACTAAAAAATATATATACTGAAGAGAAGAAGCCCAGTAAAATGCGTTGTTTCAAAAGGGGCTTCTGAGGAAAAAAAAAAAAAAAGAAGACAATCCTGATTTTTCCGGTGACCTGCAGATTTCAGGGTGCTAAAACATTTTCTTTTACTAATTTTCCTCGTCTTTTTACTTACCTATGCAGTAAATAATTTATATTTTATCTTTAATTCTTATCAGACTTAAATTATTACAGCACCAGGACAAATGAAAGGTGGTGAAGAATTCTGATTTGTGCTGTACCAAATCTCCAATTTCGAAGATCCTACCTATCCTGAAAAGCATCATTAAAAATTCTGGCTTGTATATGGGCCCGAACGAAGACCCCTTGCACAAACCTGAAAAATGCAATTATCGTCATTGTCAATAGTCTGGAATAGATCTCTTACCTACTTTTACAAAAATTGCAACTATGTAATTGTTTCAATGACGTAATTACATGAATTTCTAAAATGCTAAACCAGTTAAAAGGATGCGCTTGAAATTCTCAGTCTAAGGATCTCGCCACTGTTGAAGCTATTTGCGTTGTTATTCTAAAGAATTGTCTATTTTCCGTTGATCACAGCAGGAGATTTGGGAAGCAAATTCTTTGTCTTCATTTGTTTAAACTGTTAACATTAACGATGAGCTCATGATAGTCGAAATGTACCATATTTTACACCAAATTCAACTGCAAAAAAACGATAAAAAATTCTCGAAGCCCTTCCCTTCAAAAACCTTATATGGATGGTAATTTCCATTTCAGAACTATATCCTCTTTATATATAATTATGATTATGTTCTTGATAAAAATGTTTTCTGTCTGAATTTCTGGGATGAGTTTTCATTAGTTACACTAATTACATACGGACTATTATCCTTATCTTTGTTGTTTTTATCACAATATTTCGGCCGTTATATTCTCCTACATTCATCTCGATCCCGGTAAACTAGAGGGAATTCCGAACTGAACACTTTATTTAATCTACGACGCTAGAGAGTACTCCTTCCACTGTTCATGTCTAGGGATATCTAGTTTAGTTTTTACTTTCAGCTCTGCTCAGTGTAATGGGCAGCGTGTACATTAAGTCAGTGGAAACAGGATAAGCAATTAAAAATAAGAACTAAAGGGCAGTATTAAAAATAAGAACTAAACAAGAACAGTCTATCTAAACATGCTTTCAGTTCGGAATTTCCTGTAGGTTACCCGGATTAGCAGACACCTGATGAAGACCAGAGGGCATAGCGTCAGAAACGTTTTGATAACAACAACAAAAAGGTAGACAATATTCAGCACGTAAATAGTGTAATTATATTTAAGCAGTTTTTTTATCCGGTGGGGGGAGGGACAAAAATGCGACATTACTTTTCCGAACATTATATCTCCAAAGTTCATTTCGACATTTCAAAATGCACACACGATTAACAGAAAAGAACGAAACGTCTGCATACATCATCGTTCAGTTATTGTTTTTGATACTTGTGTTTGAGTAGGCGCCCTGAGATTTAAACAGTTTCAATAACGAAATCCATAAAATACCATTTAGAGCAGCGTTTCTCAACCTTTTTACCCTTGCGTAGTAACCGTTAAAATAAATTACATGTCTCAAGGAACACCTGCGCAAAATCAAAATTATATACCATATCTTTCTCATTTTATTTTCATCGTAGGTCAGGTGGTAAATATCATAGTATATATTTTTGAATAACTGGTTTAAAGGATTTTAAGGTTTGCCAAATTTTTCGGTAATCTTAAATAAAATTCATACTCTTCGTTTATAAAACTTCATTAGGGAGTTTTCATTCACACAAAAAATTCTAAGCTCAAACGTAAAAAATAAACCTAAGTAACCAATATCATATACCTATAATATAAATGTAAACAGAACGAAAATAGATAATTGCTGCATCATTTTTTTTAATCCTTTACTGGCAATGTTGAAAAGACAGGATAAATCAAGGCTAAATGTCCTGTGAACCAATAAATGGGCTAAGAAAATGTTACTTTCACAGCCATTTGATAAAGTGAAACATGCTTCTCTAATGTAAAGCCTGTGCCTCTTTTTTGCTTAAATTAAATAAAAAGTTCATTAGCTTATCTCACCTGTTCTTGCAGAACCCTTGGGTACCTTTTGCGGAACCTTAAGGTTCCGAGAAGCCCCAAAAATTTATTTATTAACTAATAATTAATTTAAAAAATACTTATTATTTAAAAAAAAACTTCACCTGTTTTAAGCTATTACTCCAAATGTTTACACAATGTGTAAACTATGAAACCCAG